>CM059197.1:77266471-77740036 GCA_030323885.1 Branchipolynoe longqiensis | reverse complement strand
AAGGCCCTGTCACATTACAGCATATGGCGGGAGCGTATGGCGGCGTAGCCGCTTTACATCATATACGTCGGCATACGCCGTATACGCTACTCATACGCTACTCATACGCTACTCATACGCTACTCATACGCCATCAGGTGACGGTTTATGTGAAGCGTATGAGGCATACGCCGCCATACGCTTTCATAAATCCGTCCGTCCCATTTTGTTGTGCATGCTCAAAAAATCTTGACCTACGGGGGCGTCTGGGCCATACGCTACTCATACGCCGGCGTACGCTCCGCATACGCTCCTCGTACGCCGGCGTATGCTAGGGGTATGCCGGCATACGCTACTCATACGCTCAACTTGCATCACGGGCGTATCAGGGGCGTATCTCGGGCGTATGCAGCGTACGCAGAACCTACGCGTTGCGTATGAGAGCATATGAAAAGCGTATGGGAGGCGTATGCGAAGCGTATGGCGGCGTATGCCCGACCTATGGTCTCGGTATATAAAGGCGACCCACGCCATTCCTTCGGTCATTCCTGCTCTGCTGCTCATACAGGATGGATGCCCAGGCACTGCAAGCACAGTTCCAGCTTTTCTACAGAGTTGCCCTTTATCACCATGAGCTTACTCTACTCCCCATGGTTCTTCTGGCGTCCCGTATCGAGAGACGAAGGAGGAGGGAGCGGCGGCGACGATCAGTGTGGGTCAGACCCTGGATTGGGAGGCGGCCACAGTTTGGCTTGTTCGACAAGCTCATGGTCGAGCTCCGCAGCGAGGACACCGCGTCGTTTGTGAACTTCATGCGCTGCCTCCCCAATTGTTTGACGAGATTGTGGCGCGAGTGGGACCCAGGATCGCCAAAAAACGGTCCACATTCAGGGTGCCGCTCGACCCGGCGCTGAAAATAGCACTTACTCTGCGGCACCTGGCATCCGGCACAAAATACTCCTCCATGAAGTTTGGGTGGAGGGTGCCCCACAACACACAGTCGCTGATAGTGCGTGAAGTCTGTAAGGCCATCGTCGACGAGTACATGGCCGAGGTCATGACGTGTCCGACGACTCCAGAAGGGTGGCGTGCCATCGCGGACCTCTTTTCAGTGAGGTGGAACTTCCCCCATACCTGTGGTGCTCTGGATGGGAAGCACATCGCCTGCCGGTGCCCTCCAAAGAGTGGGTCGCTCTACTACAACTACAAGGGCTTTTTCTCCGTGGTCCTGTTGGCGCTTGTAGATGCGGATTACAAATGTATCTGGGCAGATATTGGCGGTATGGGCTCCGCGTCCGATGCCCAGATCTACAACGCCTCCGAGCTGAAGGCGTGCACAGAAGGTGGCACCATCGGCTTTCCGAACCCTGAACCGCTCGTCGACGGCCAGAAGGATGTGCCGTATTTCCTGATCGGTGACGACGCCTTTGCCCTGCGGCCGACCATGATGAAGCCGTACGGCAAGAGGGGTTTGACCAATGATGAGCGACTCTTCAACTACCGGCTTTCCCGAGCTAGGAGAGTGGTGGAGAATGCCTTTGGCATTCTAGCCAACCGCTTCCAAGTGCTCCTGACGACTATGCAGCACCACCCCTCCAACGTGAAGCTCATCGTCAAGGCGTGCATGGTTCTGCACAACCTCATAAGGACACGCTACCCAGCGCTACAGAACATGCAGCTGGATCGTCCCGAGACAGCCAACAACAACTTTGTGCCTGGAGGTTGGCGAGAGGGCCACAACCTTCGTGACATTAATGTTGAACCTGTTAACCCCAACACCGCGTCCAAGCTCGGAAAGGAACAGCGCAATCTAATTAAAGACTGGGTCGTCTCACCTGCCGGAGCACTGTCATGGCAAGACAGGATGATCTGACAAAACATTTTATCAGTCTGTATGCGCTGTGTCTGTCTACTGTTTTTGCAAACATGTCTGGGATGTTGTGACATCTCTCCTGTTATATGAGATGCTAATGTTTATATGTCTAGTATAAAATAAACGATATCATTTTATAGATATGAAAACACAATTTTACATGTCTGTTACGTTCTTTCGCTCCTTAATTTAAAGTCATCTAGTTAATGTAATTGTAATGAATCTCCTCTCTTTTTACATACATACTAAGAACACAGGAAAAAATAGAGTGACACAGAGAGAGAAAGGGGGAGACGAGAGGGAGGGAGGGAGGGAGGGAGGGAGGGAGGGGAGAAGAGAGACAGAGAGAGGGAGGAAGAGAGATAGAGAGAGGGAGATAGAGAGGGAGGAAGAGAGATAGAGAGAGAGGGAGATAGAGAGGGAGGAAGAGAGATAGAGAGAGGAAGAGAGAGAGAAGGAGGAAAGGGAGAAAGGGGAAGGAGAAACATAATAAATATGTTAAATTTAACGTTATTTATGTTTTAATTTTAATTTTAATGTTAATTGTACTTTAATATATAACAATTAAATGATGGCATGCCTTTACTGAACACGGACACAAAAATTAAAATTGACAGTATATTTATTTATTTTAGCATCTTGACATATAAATGTACAAACAATATATAAACAATATATATACATATATACATACAAATGTACAAAGATAAATACAAACTAAGACTACATATATACACATATTTACAATCACTTCTCTCCCTTGCCATTAGAAGTGGCATCAGCTGGCGACTGCGTGGCTGATGAGGGGAATAAGTCCAAATTTGCGCCCAACATGCCAGATATGCCGGACAGCCCCGACAAGTTCAATAGTCCTTCTGGGCTGGCCGACTCAGACAAGTTCACTGGGGTGGGGTCGACGTGTGTCAGAGTCACAATGTCTGCAGCAGCGCAAGTCCCCGGCCATGCCGCACCCACAGTGGGCGGAGCACCCGCGTGCACCACAACTCCGGGAGAGCCCCTCGTGTGCCCCGCCATCCCTAATGTCCGTAGTTGTCCAGCAGTGTGTGACGGCCGTACCACCAGCGGAGCTGTGGGCGCCTCGTGACCTACGGAGGTTGGAGGTAGAGGCTGAGGCGGAAGACTTGGCAGAGGCGGCTGTGGCTGTGGCTGATGAGGAATCTGCGGCTGCCCCATATAGTGCTGCACATACTCGTGTGTCTGTGAAGCCCAAGGTGATGCCGGTGGTGGCTGGTGAGTCCACTGGTGGGGTTGAGGCTGGTATGCCTCACTTGCAGACACACGAGCAGGTCCAGGAGCAGGTGCAGGAGCAGGCGCAGGAGCAGGAGCAGCCATACAAACCACTGGGGCCACGAAGGTTCCTTCCTCCTCCTCCAGATGGTGCGACGCCATGCGGTTGAGTGCACCGCAAACCGACACAAACCGCTCCTCCGGCATCGTGAGGATCATGTCCCGCATATAGTTGGTGAATGCCACTCGCTTCGTCACCGCCGGTGGATGTGGAGGTGGAGGAGGAGGCGGCTGCATTACCTTGAGGATGTCGGCAGACTCATCGAACCTCTTGTGGATGGCAGCGAGGAGGTTGTTGTCGACTGGGGCAGATCGCTTCCCTCTCCCCTTTCCCCGCTCTTGGGATGTAGCGGGGGGAGTGGGTGGAAGATCCTCGTCCATCGCCACCTCCACATCGGTCGGGACATTCTCCTCCAAGCTGAGATCAAGCTGCAGAGCCGCGACAGGACTGGCCAACTGCAAAACAAAATCATAACATAACATAAGTAACATGAATGCAAATCGATATTTTGACAAAAGACACGACAAGTCAACAGTAAATCAAAATTATATAAAGCAAAAATAATTAACGTTAAATGCAGACATGGATTTATAACGATTATATCATGATACATCTATTGTCAATATCTCGATTTAAGAACAACTACACAACAACTCAACATTAAAGAAATAAATAACATTAACAAATTACTAGAATATTAGATGTTGCTAGGACGTAAAACAACAACAAACAAACAAACATAAATACAACAAAAGCATGACATAACAAACTAGAATACGATACTAATGGCCGCACTTGTCAGAACGAAAAAAGAGTATGTACTTACACTCCTGCAGGGCTCCGGTCGGTGACGGATGACGGACCGCAGGAACCCGAACTTGCGCAGGATCCACTGCTCCCGCTCAGTCAGGTCAGTGGCTCCGTCCCCGCTCTTTTTTTGGTGGAGCCGCGTGTTCGTGTCCCTGAGCGACTTGTACCACTTCTGGAGATGGACTGTTGTGGTCCCCAGAAGTGTCGCCTGGTCCTCCCACATCTTGGCCTTTCTGTCTGAGCAGGGGTAATCCGTGAGCTTCATGTTCCAAATGATGGGGTTCTCCTCGAGGAAGTCCAACATTTGACCCTCCTTGAAGACCGACAGAGAACAGTCGCTCTTCTTGGCCCTCCGTCTCTTTGACATGCCGATGGCAGCGGTGCTGGTGGAGGCGGCGGAGGCGGCGGAGGCAGCGGACGACCCCCGTGAGCTGCCCACAGAGGCAGGAGATGGCGAGCTGGAGCGGGGACGCCAGCGTTGCGTCGTCGACCTCTCCACTTCCATCTCCAGCTCCTCCAGTGGAGAGTGGTGTTCTGGAGAGTAGTGTTGTGGAGAGTGGTGTTCTGGAGAGTGGTATGGAGAGTGGTGAGGTGGCGAGGCAGGTGAGGAGGCTGGTGATGGAGAGCATTGTAACAAAGTCTGCCTCTTTCTGCCTCTCCCACGGCCTAGTCCTCCTCCTGTAGTAACAGCAGCTCTGGAGGCTGGTGTAGTAGCAGTAGTACTGGTAGTAATAGTAGTAGTAGCAGTAGCAGAAGCAGCAGCAGCAGTGGTGTTCCTCTTAGCAGGCATGGTGGCAGAGTGAGGGGAGCCTGTTGCTCCAGGCTTTATATACCCAGGAGTCACCAAGCGGCGGACCGCGGAGAGATACCATAGGTTGTGCATAAGTTGCGCATAGGTTTCGCATACGCTCCTCATACGCTCCTCATACGCTCCTAAAATATTCATACACTCCTCATACGCTCCTCATACGCTCCACATGCCAATCAAAACAGTCAAAAAATGTTGCAGCACGCTCCCATATGCTCCTCATAGGCTCCTCATACGCTCCTCATAGGTCGCCCATACGCTCAAACCCACCCGAAAGTTCACCGAAGGTCATCATAGGCCGGCACCATACGCCATAATGTGACAGGGCCTTTAGGCAGCTATTGCCTTGTACTGGGTACCGGACGCGGTGGCCGAATCGATAGAGCGCAGGCTTCCCGTGCGAAAGGTCGGGAGTTCGTATCCCAGTCAAAGCTGATTTGTACAGAGTTACTACTACAGATGATACTTCATTTATAAAATGTATAATACTTTTAGTAACAAACAGGATGTGAATGCAGTCACTATTACAGTAGATAGTAGTTTAATTTATATATTAAGGAATTGTACTGTACGGCTGGAAGACCGGTGCTCTGGCGCTGACAAGAGATATTATTCGATGAATAAATACTTGAACCCCCCAAAAAAGCGATGACTTATCAAATTGATACTTGATGTTTCCTAGCCTGGCGCTCGGCATTAATATAATAGGGCAAGGACAGTTTGCACAGTATCAGGATAATGTGACTGTAATCAGTGTCCTGGTCTCCTAGTGGTGCAACACTATAAAGTTAACATATATGAGCACTGACACAAGTCGGTAGCTACCCATCCTGATATGACCTTAGATGTTGCTAGGATGTAGAACAACAACAAACGAACCTTATTTGAGGCATGTTCGGGAGAGAGTTGAAGGTTATGGGGCTGTCACACTACGACGCTTCTCGCCGGCGACCCGTCAACGTGTGGTGTTTTTGGGCGAAAATGGGTGAAATATCGAGAAACGCTGGGAGCGCGTTATGGGCGCGTCGGTACACGTCGGTACACTTGTTTGTCGTTGGCGGTCGGCGGAGGAAGTCGGCGCGCGTTGTTGGTCGCTGAATGTTTTGAACATGTCCAAAACTCTCCAACGACCGCCAGCGCGCGCAAATATATGGGTAAGGACGTTAGGCGCGCGTCGCGCTGCGTTGGACGCGCCGGCATAACGTTATGGGAACGGTACGAAGACGGCGCGCGCGCGGGAGGGTCGTTGCTCACGCGTTGCGCAAACTGGGCCGTTTTTGTTTTACGCCCTAGCAACATTTAAGGTTAAATGAAGACGTCGCGCCAAACTTTTTTTTTTTTTTTCCCCAGCGCGTCGACACACGTTGGCCGCGCGCGCATAACGCGCCGTGCTGACGCCGATCTTTTCCCCCAAACGCCGAAAAGTTTGACGTTTCTCGACGCGCAAGATTTTATTTCCAACGCTGACGGGTCGCCGGGAGAAACGTCGTAGTGTGACAGCCCCATTTATGGGGCTGTCACACTACGACGCTTCTCGCCGGCGACCGGTGAACGTGTGTTGATTTTGGGCGATAAAAAGTGAAACATCGGGACGCGCTGATGGCGCGTTATGCGCGCGTCGGTACACGTCGGTACACTATCTTTGACGTTGACGGTCGGCGGAGAAAGTCGGCGCGCGTTATTGGTCGCTGAGTGTTTTCAACATGTCAAAAACAACCCAACGACCGCCAGCGCGCGCAAATATATGGGTAAGGACGTTAGGCGCGCGTCGCGCTGCGTTGGACGCGCCGGAATAACGTTATGGGAACGCTAGGAAGACGGCACGTGCGCTGGAGGGTCGCTGCTCACACGTTGCTGTGTGTGTGTCTCTGTGTGTGTCTCTGGGTGTGTCTATGTATGTGTCTCTGTGTCTGTGTCTCTGTATGTGTCTCTGTGTCTGTCTTTGTCTGTGTCTCTGTTTGTCTGTGTATGTGTCTGTATGTGTCTCTGTCTGTGTCTCTGTGTATGTCTCTGTCTGTGTCTCGTGTTCTGTGTCTGTGTTCTGTGTCTCTGTGTATGTCTCTGTGTCTATGTGTCTGTGTGTGTCTCTGTCTGTGTCTCTGTCTGTGTCTCTGTGTGTGTCTCTGTCTGTGTCTCTGTGTGTGTCTCTGTGTGTGTCTCTGTCTGTGTCTCTGTGTCTCTGTATGTGTCTCTGTCTGTGTCTCTGTGTGTGTCTCTGTCTGTGTCTCTGTGTCTGTCTCTGTATGTGTCTCTGTGTCTCTGTGTCTCTGTGTGTGTCTCTGTCTGTGTCTCTGTCTGTGGCTCTGTCTGTGTATCTGTTTGTGTCTCTGTCTGTGTCTCTGTATGTGTATTTGTATTTGTCTCTTTATGTGTCTCTGTCTGTGTCTATGTTTGTGTATGTGTCTCTGTATGTGTATATGCATGTGTCTCTGTATGTGTCTCTGTATGTGTCTCTGTCTGTGTCTATGTATGTGTCTCTGTGTGTGTCTCTGGGTCTGTGTGTGTGTCTCTGTGTCTCTGTGTGTCTGAGTCTGTGTGTGTGTCTCTGTGTCTGTGTGTGTGTCTCTGTGTGTCTGAGTCTCTGTGTGTGTCTCTGTGTCTCAGTGTGTGTCTCTGTGTCTCTGTGTGTGTGAGTCTCTGTGTGTGTCTCTGTGTCTCGGTGTGTGTCTCTGCGTCTCTGTGTATCTGTGTGTGTGTCTATGTGTGTCTATGTCTCTGTGTCTCAGAGAGAGAGAGAAACAGAGACAGAGACACAGACACAGACACATACATAGACACATACAGAGACACAGACTGAGACACACACAGAGACACACACAGAGACACATACATAGACACAGACAGAGACACAGACAGAGACACAGACAGAGACACAGACAGAGAGACATACAGAGACCCAGCCAGAGACACAGACACAGAGACACAGACAGAGACACATACACAGAGACACACACAGAGACAGACACAGAGACACACACAGAGACACAGACAGAGACACATACACAGAGACACATACAGAGACACATACATAGACACACACAGAGACACACACAGCGACACACACAGAGACACAGACAGAGACACAGACAGAGACACACACAGAGACACACACAGAGACACACACAGCGCGCCGATATACGTTACCACAACGTTGGCCGCGCGCAACCAACACGCTGTGGGAACGTCTAATTTCCCCATATTTCCCCTAAATCTTTAACGTTTCTCGACGCGCAAGATAGTACTTTCAACGCTGACGGGTCGCCGGGAGAAACGTCATAGTGTGACAGCCCCATTAGATCGATACGCATACCGTGAACTCGGGAGATACAAATCCCGTCGGTCTAACTGATCATGGACTCAGGCAAACGTGAGTTGGTATCGCATAAGAGTAGTCATATGTTCGAAATCAGTTGTAGCGGGATAGGTCGCCTAGCATTGTATTTTAAAATATTCCGATTTAATGCATTGGTGGGGGAATGCAAATGTTCTATTATTCATCGGGTATACATGCCCAGGTGCATGTATATGTATATGTAGGTGCTGGTGGTGCCTGAGTGAGACATAAATAGACATAGTGGTGCTGGCACAACTGTGTGTAAGGGGCACTCAGAGCCTACCCCCTCCCCCCTCTGCTAGTCAGGATCACCACACTCAGGCTCAAGGCAGGTGGTGGCCAGGGGAGCCACATAGCTTGGTGGTAGTGTTCAGATCACTGGTAACCATGGGGACCAGGAATGCTGGATCCCTATTGGTAGAGTTAAGAATGCTTGTTTCCCATTGGGGGAAAAGGGTGGGGTGATACTCTACACTGAATCCATGTAACCATATAAATAATAAAGCAGACGGCTTGACTCTCTCTCTTCTTTCACACTTTATACTCTTCCTTTCCCTTTGTGTGTTTTGATTTCACTATAGCCTGCCTACACAACCACAAATTCGAGCCGTAGACTTTACACACTGGTGACCATAACAGGTGGGTAAATCTAATAGTTGGAGGAAGGATTCAACTTTACTTCATGGAGACCTAGTCTTTACAGTATGACACATTGCTGTACAATCTTTGTGCTGTATGGTTGTTGAACCTACCCTGTGTATGTATGTGTTAGTGCATTGCCAGTATGTATGTAATTGTAAGAATTAAATGACCATTTAAAAGACTTACAATTCCAAGGGGACAATTGTAGTAGTCTGCACTGACTTCTCAGGCAAGTAACCACATAGACACATAGGCATGGGTAGTGCGTTGATATCAGGGAGCTTAGGTGGTGTAATGGTTAGCACACTGGCCCGGAATGGATAGAGATCTGGTTTCGACTCCCGCTCTAGGCCCAATATTTCCCATTGTCATCACCCCCCCCCACGACAATATTAATATAAGGTAGTTAACGATTGAGTTAAGTAGAGTTTTATTACAATAAACATGCACTAAGGCCACTGTATGATGTCCCCAAGGGGTGATCTTCCAGCCGAGTATCCAATGCTACGTTACATTCACGTTCATACTTATGCAAATTAAATTGTTACAACAAATCTGTAATTGAAATCTTTACCTAGAATCAGATATGTCCCTGTATGTATACATACATGTAAGCATTTCACATGCATTTGGCCACAGGACAAGTGACGTCAAAATGATAAAGTAGTGACTCCATGAATGGTCTTTGCCCAATTTGTTCCTCTTTTAGGAGACATTCATCACTGTAATTTTCATACTTATCAAGATACAATTTCTAAAGGAAATCAGCAATTGCTTCTTTTTTTTTTACATAAAATCAGATATGCCCATGTATACATATGAAGTGGGCGAGACTGCTCGCCTTGGGCATTTGCGCGCTTGTGCTGAGTGACTCACATCTGTAGATGCGGGCTACTCGGTTCCACGGGCACACAAATCGGCACCATTTGCGCGGCCCCGGGTTCTCGGCCGTAAAGTGTTGCTTGGATACGTCAATTGCGAATATCCTAGCAATGGGAGGAGGTCGGGCGTTTGGACCCAGACCCGTCGGACGTGTTTCTGCAAGCTCTGATGTTTTAGCCGAGATTTAGGTCTTTATTATTGAAATTCTAAACTTATTTAACATAAATAACCATGGGAGGGGATTTATCTATAATAACATAACCCGCTACTATGCCATCTTGTTAGTTTTGTTAAGAATAAAGTCATGAGCTCTTGGAAAGGTGAATTGGAATGTTCCTTGCATTCTTTGCTATCCTCCAGTCTTATTGTAGATTAACCGCTATGGAAAACCGGATATTCGATTGCTTTACATGTAATTAAGGGCCTTATGCCTCAATAGGCCTTATGTAGCTAATTAACCCATCTGCGGGAACATAATAACAGACATATTAACGGAATTAACCTGTGTTACTTTTGGCTAAAATAACGACATTCACATAGGCTGATTAACAGTGACAGCAGCAGCAACACTAGCTTGTCTGCTTAGATCTGGATTAATTTAGTAACATTAATATATCCCGAATGGCGAGGAGACAGCCAGTTAGTTGAAATAACCTAATATATATACTTTAGGCCAATAAATGCGCGTGAAGGCAAAATCCAGTATTTAGACGAAACTCTGGCTGGCTGCCTTTAGTACAGGGTGGACACCGACGGAGACGGACTACCTGCAGACGGGACGAGAGGCTGCAGCGGCCCGCGGCAGGCCCGGGGAATTCACAAGGAAATAATTACATAAATTAACACAAAGGCTCACCTTAAGCGGGGGGTGGAATAGCCCGATGGTTAAACATATATATACATGCAATCATATTGGGTTCTGCAAGCCTTTATATAGGGCACTGTCATATGTATCTAGTAAGATCATCACAGACAGTATATCGTCAACAATAATTAGGCATTGTATATAGTTCCTATATATCAATACACAGAAGTTAATCTGAATAGGTAAATAACCACCATCCATATATTATGTTATCAATATTTATATCATGTCGCTTTGATTTTTGTTAGGAAGGAATTAGTAACTGCTGTCAAGAACTCAAATTTACAAATTTGTATAAAATAAACAAAGAAATAACTGACAAAATTCATCGGGATTCATTCTTTATCAGTTTCGATACATGAGAAGTCTGATTAGAATGACAGAATGACTCCATGGAAAGGCTGCGATGCAAATGATAAAATTGATTAATTTCTTCTCTATCGTTGATCTTGAAATAGACTTGAATCCAATGTAGATGGGTAGAGCAGAACCTATTTTTAACTTTCTCCCAGATGGATGGGATTTTTGACTTAAGCCCTTGTCACGCCTCGACGGATTGAGGAAACGGAAAGAAACCAAACAAAGTCTGTTGATATCCGGCAAAGTCTGGTTTGTGTCCATTGCATATCCATTGATATCTGTTGATATCCGGCCCGATCCATTACAAGTTTTGACCATGCACAAAACTTGGAACGGATACCGCTGGATTGACGTCTACGGTTCTTGTCCGGTTTGAGATTGTTTCATCCGTTGGCTATCCATTAATGTCCATTTCATGTCCGTTTCATGTCCATTTCATGTCCGCTTCATGTCCGCTTCATGTCCGTTTCATGTCTGTTTGTCCAGCAGCCTTTGACCTGATATCGCAACATTTTGACACATTTTAATACGTTTTGATACTTATCATGCCCGAACACCACCGGACTAGACAATTCTGTCCGTTGCTAAATCCGGCGAGGTGTGACAGGGGCTTTAGGTCTAAAGATGTCTACTTATCTGTAAATTATTTCCATTCTGCAACATTTTTCTTTTCATTTCATATTTAGTTTTGCAACGAGGACTTCTTCTGATAATGTCTAGACCCCTTGGAATATTTAATTACCTATTTAGACTATTTATGAAAGATTAAATAACTCAAATGTCTATCCATTATGGCCTCATATATCAGAGATGAATGATCTCCGCGATTTCGCGGATTTCCGCGATTTTTTATATGTACCGATTAAGTTCACAAAATGCCTGTGTATATGGCAGGAATTGGTTAGTTTGAATCAAATTCTTATATGACCTCGTAGATGTTGCTAGAACATAAACCCAAAGAAGAAAGGTCACCATGGGCGATAATGCAGTCACAAGGACAGTGGCGTGTTCTCCATGGATAGTCTGTACTGACTGATGGATGTAATGCTGCTAAGATAGTGATAGGAGACTCCTGTACCACATCTGACTTCCAGGAATTGTCCGCGATTCCGTGACTGTTCTAACGCTAATGGGGGAAATTCGCGTTTTGGCGGAACCTCACCGACGGTCTAATAGATGTGGCTTGGTTACCCGAATTCAGCGTTTTTCTCCGGGTACCAGTTTCATCCCTGATGGATGAAACACTGATACAAATAATAACTCATCCATCAATGTTGGACATTTCTTAAATACATTACTGAGACCATATATTATGATTGTGATATTACTTGCCATGAGTGTTGATTAATATAACCCCGTCCTGATATGACCTTAGATGTTGATAGGACGTGAAACAACAAATAAACAAACAAAGAAAATGATTAATTTAGGTTTCAGGTACCGACAAATTAGAGTTATTGATTTGGACTTGCACTGGTTGATAACAATGCAATTATAGTTTTATTTTGTTATTTTGCTTCCACCCCCCCCATCAATAACCCGCCACTGCAACAACTCCCATTATAATTGCTCCACTGACTCACATCATCCTGACACTGTCAACAAGGGCTGGTCCAATCAGTAGTGTCATCACCCATCAGGAGTAAGCACCGCTTTCGTCAGTGTTCGGTTTGTCGCAGCGTGTGATTGTCATGGGAAGTGATTAGTCTCATCACTAGGTGCTGGACGCGGTGGCGGTATCAGTGGAACGCAGACCTCACTGTGTGGGAGATGGCGAGATTGATTTCCAGTCAAGTCAAACCAATGACTTATAAAAGTGATACTTCCTATCCTGCTATCCAGGCACTCTGCATTAATAGCATATGGCAAGGACTGGTTCGCTCAGTGTCAGGATAATGTAAATGAGTGGGATATTGTGTTATGGTGTTAGCGGCCTGATTTCATAGTAGGACAGCAGTATAAAATCGCCATGAGTGTGCACTTTCACAAGTCGGTACCCATCGTGATATGACATTAGATGTTACTAGGTCATAAAACTCCAATAACCAACCAACCAATCAGTAGTGTTATCACAAATCAGCAGTCAGTACCAATTTCGTTAGCGTGTTGTGTGCAGTAGCAGCGAGTTAGTTGGTTGGTTGTTGGAGGTTTACGTCCTGGCAACATGTAAGGTCATATCAGGACTGGTACCAACTTGCGACAGTGTGCACTCATCGTGACTTTATAGCGCTGCCCCACTGGAGGACCAGACGACCTGCGCATGTTGTCCTGGATGTCCCACTCAGACACATTAGCATGACACAGAGCCAACCAGTCCTCGCCCTATCCTAATAATGCCGAGTGCCTGGCTGGGAAGCGACTAGCACCAAGTTTGTAAGTCATTGGTCACGGCCCACAAACGGGGCTGCCCCAAGGGAGAAACCTGGACCACCCTCACTAGATAACAAACAACCACAAACCATCAACAACAGAGACTCCCGATGTGAAAACATACAACAATATATATGTAAAAAAAGGGAGACCCTGAAAAAACCCTGGGGCAAAACCCCAGAAGGGCATGTAATAGGTCATGGCCCACAAACTGGGCTGCCCCAAGGGGGTAATCTGGACCACCCTCAGTAGATAACAAACAGCTAAAACCTATGTACAAGCCTATAAATGTAGAGTAGGCTATTTCATAAGTAGTAGTAAAAGAAAAACAAAAAAACAAAAAAACTAATATACTATTCACACCCACTACAAGGGTGAACAGAAAATAAAACCAGTAATACCTACACTTAGAACTAAAACCATTAGCTATCTAATGGTCCTTCCTATTTCGGATCGACCTTGGATAGCCAAACCCAACACAAAACAAACTCAAACATCTATGAGCCAAGAACACACTTAACTGCCATGCCTAACAGCTACCTAGCAGTCTTTCCCTATTTTGGATCGACCCTAGATAGCCAACCCCAACACAAAACAAGCTCAAACATCTACAGATACTAAATAATCACCATGTACCTGCTACTGTGTGAGAAACAAAAACATCACCTCCAACTGTGTGATAAGATTAAACCACTACTACAACTGGCCAGCATTGAAAACAAGCCCGAGCACTCGAGCTTACATGCTATGGGCAGTAGAAACACTGCATAAAAAGAAAGACCAACAAAAAAAAACTCGATCGGGAACCAAACTCCTGAGGCCCGCGTTCTACTGATTCGGTCGCCGTGCCTCGTGATTGACGTGGGAAGTGATTAGTCTAATCACTAGCCTAATAACTAGGCCATCACAAATTGCCTGAGCCGATAAGCCTGGTTTTATTGCGGAGTGTCACACCCTCTCAGTGTCTCTAATGCGCACAAGCTGCAGAATGTGGCAATGAATTCATAATGCCAGCAGCACTTAGCTTAAAATAGGGCTATGTATATTTGAATGCCGTGCTCGTTCGACTTAAAAGCGCATGACCATCAATTTCACATGGGATTAAAATCTTACGTGGATTATGGATTTCTTGCCGCCCCATGTCCGAATAACCTGTGACGCTGAATGGCAAATAGAGACAGCATACCGACCCAAGGGATTTTTAACCTCCCACACCACATAGTCATGGTATATGAGCAACTGGCCTTTGATGACGCTGCAAGTTATACACAGCCATGGAAATCCAAATTGGCAGAGGTGGGGGCACGGGGAATCAAACCACCAACCTTCAGATTAGGAGGCCGACCTAGAAAAAAGTCAGACACTCTAACCATTCCGCCACAGAGAACACCACACCATTAAAAAACCCTCTGTCTTAAGACCCCGAAAGTCCATTAATATGCACTGGCCAGCATCACTGTAGTAGGAATGTTATTAAGCAAGCATATCTGGTTCATGGGATTAGTTTAATTCATCAACTACATGCCACTACTATAAAAGTCCCTATTCCGTTAATATCATCAATTATTGAATAAGTAGCATTCAAATCTGCAACATTTCCGATCCATAGCTGAAGAAACAGCAAAGAATACATGTACTTGAGCGGCGTTGTGGGTAATTTAATATGCTATCTGGTGTGATAGAAGCGACATCACCTTTTATTCCCAGGGCATTTGTTCAGGCATCGCTATAATATCTGCATCCAGAGTGTGTAATCGACAACAGCTACTTATTTAATAATTTATGTTATTGAAGGGATAGGGACATTTATGGTAGTGGCTTGTAGTTGATGAATTAAACTAATCCCATTAACCAGATATGCCTGCGTAATACTAATAACACTCCACTTACAGCGATGCTGGCTGACAGGCATTAATGGACTCTCCGTGTCTCATGCATGAAGGGTTTTCAAATGGTCCAATCATTGCGCCTCTTTGGTTGCTTGGTTGCTGGAGTATTACGTGATGACAACATCTATGGTCATATCAGAATGGGCACAAAATTGTGATAGTGCGCATTCATGGCAACTTTTATAGTGCTGCCCCACTAGGAGAGCAGGCCACCAGCACCATGATCGGATATCCTGCTCAGTCACATTATTCTGACACTGAGCCAACCAGTCCTTGTCCTATTCTAATCATGCCAAGCACCTGGCTAGGAAGCAACAAGTACAAATTTGTACGTCATTGGTTTGACTTGACCAGGGTTTGAAGCCATCGGTTTGAATCCCACGATCGACTAACACGGGAGACAGAATCTCAGCTCATTTGGCCATCCTGTCTGGTCCAGCACCGCTGTGTGTAATCTGCGATAAGGATACCTACTTAATGTGCTTACAACCAGGAATTGTCAACCTGATTATGGCAGGGTCAGCTGACGCCAGTTGCCATGACAACTTCCACCATCAAGTGCACTGACCAATCAGGGTGACCGAATCTGTACAGCGTAGGCTTCCTATGTGGAAGGACGGGAGGTCAAATCTAAGTCGAGTCAAACCAATGACTTCCAAACTTGATACTTATCGCTAAGAAACCTGGCGATTGGCATTACTAGGATAGGGTAAAGACTGGGAAGGTCAGTAGCAGGATAATGTTACTGTGTGGGATATTGGGTCAGGGTGACGGCGGTCTTGTCTCCCAGTGGGGCAGCACTATAAAATCGTCATGAATGCGCAGCACACTGTTACAAGTTGGTGCCAGTCATTATATGACCTTAGATGTTGCCAGGATGCAAGACACCAAACCTCCAGACAAACCTTTTGGTGGGTTTGACATTAGCTGTTACTAGGATTTAAAACAAGAACAAACAAGCCACCAGTATCTCATTTTCAAGAGCAGGATTCCCATTCCTAGGGCCAGTCAGCGAAAGGAATCTCATCTGTAAACGCAGAGATTTTGAATTAAAACCAATTTTAATTTTTTTTTTTTTTTTGTGACAAGTTTTTTATTCTGCCCATAACGTATAAGCTCCCGTGAGGGTGCTTGTTTTCAATTTTGGGGAACTCTGACCTCCGATTAATTTAATTTAGTAACTTGGCCTTAATAAAGATTTGTCTTCATATTGCAGTTTTCTTTCATGTGGTACCGACTTGTGACAGTACAGACTCATGGCAATTTTGTTAGTGCTGCCACATTGGGAGACCAGGCCATCAGCACCATGACCCAATATCCCACACAGTCACATTATCCTGACAATAAGCCAATCAGTCCTTGGCCTATCCTAATAATGCCAAGCACCTGGCTAGGGAGAGATAGGTATACATTTTTATGTCAATGGTTTGACTCGACCAGGGTTCGAACCCACGAACCTATGGGATCGGATCCCCCGATCTCCCAAAGCGGAGACGGACATTCAACACATTGGGCCACCCCGTCTGGTGGGGGGCGGGCGAGGGGTCATGGGGGGCGGCGGGTGGAGTGGGGGAAAGGAGGGAGGGGAGGACAACGAGGGGGGGAAGCTGTACGGAGATATGGTTGGTTGGTTGTTGGAGATTTACGTCCTGGCAACATCTAAGGTCATATCAGGACGGACAATCTAAGGTCATATCAGGACAGGTACCAACTCGTGAGAGTGCGCACTCATGGCGACTTTATAGTGCTGCCCCACTGGAACTGGGAGACCAGGCCACCAACACCATGGCCCGATATCTCACTCAGTCACATTATCCGGACACCTAGCCAACCAGTCCTTGCCCTATACCTAATAATGCCGAGTGCCTGGCTACGAGACGACAAGTATCTGTTTGATAAGTCATTGGTTTGACTCGATTGGGAATCTAACTCCAGACCTTGCGCATGGGCAACCTGCACTCTAACGATTGTGCCATCACGTCCGGTGTTGCAGTTTCCGCCGTCTGCCAGTTTCCGCGGTACGCATACACTCAAATGCATTGTCAATGGCCGTGAGCAATCTTCATACAGAAAATGTGAAATATCTCTAAAACCACAGCAACTAGCAACAAATTGATTGATACACATATAGAAAACATCTTTACCAAAAAGATTATATTAAATATATAAGGTTAGAGTTCCTGATTTCTATTAATTTTGAATAAAAGTAATGTTTTGCACTGCGTGTACCATCAAACTCAAGGCATTGTCAATGGTCATGAGCAATCTTCATACAGAAAATACAGAAAAAGTGAAATATCTCCAAAACCACAGAACCTAGAAACAAATTGCTCGGTACACATATAGAAAACATCTTTACCAAAAACATTATATTAAATTTATAACGTTAGTGATGATGCTGTTCGTTTTTGATGCATGCGCAGAAGCGATGTGTACCGCGGAAACTGGCGGACGGTAGAAACTGCGACACTGGTCGTGGTCATTGTGTGCAGCCAAACGCAAGCCAGTGCGTCTCCTGGCAGGACGCAGTGAATTGTCTCACGCGACAGGTCATGACCCCACGATCGGCACAAGTCTTTTTGAGCCATTGCGCTTTTGAATCTTCAGTCACAACTGCTGTCGGCAATCGGGGCACGTCGACCTGTGCGTGTCTTGTTTTGTTTGTTGGTGTTTTACATCCTGTCAACATTTAAGGTTGGTTGGTTGGTTGTTTGTTCGAGTTTTACGTCCTGGCAACATCTAAGGTTATATCGGGATGGGGACATCTAAGATCATATCAGGACAGGTACTGATTTGTGATAGTGCGCCCTCATGGTGACTTTATAGTGGTGCCCCACTGGCAGACCAGGCCACCAGCACCATGAGCCGATATCTCACTCAGTCACATTATCTTGATACTGATCTAACGAGTCCCATCATATGAATGCTGAGTCCCAGGATAAGTAGCTACAAGTATCAGGTTTATAAGTCATCGGGTTGACTTGGCTGCCATTCAAACTCCGGCCTTCCACATGGGAGGGGAGCGGGATGTAGCCCAGGCGGTAGAGTGTCCACCTGTGTGGGTCATCCAATGGATCCTGCTTAGGGGACAAATTTGCAGTTTGGGTTGTTTTCCGTTCCAACCAGTGGTCCACAACTGGTTCATCAAAGGCTGTAGTATGTGCTGTCCTGTCTGTGGGAAAGTGTATATAAAAGTCCCCCTTGCTGCTTAGCGGAAAGAGTTGTCTATGTGGCAGTAACGGGCTTCCTCCAAAGAAATATGTCAGAATTACTATATGTTTGACGTCCAATAGCCGAAGATAAAAATCAATGTGGTCCAGACGCGTCGTTAAATAAAACAAACTTTCCTTTCCACATGGGAAGCGTCCACTCTACCGACTCGACTCCCGCGTCCGGTCGACCTATATGTCTCTCTGCCTGATGGACTGGCGATATTCAGAAACGGACAAAAAAAGCGGTTACTGCTGTCAGAACTTGGAGATGATAACAAAACACGATCGCTGCATCATGATTGCTTACTGACTCGCAGTGGTTAGAAAATATTGCTGCCGAAAGGTTACAGTGTATTGTACGCAGACACCCCATGACCGTACGCGGTGGCCGAATCGGTAGAGCACAGGCCCCCCGTGCGGGAGATCGGGAGTTCGAATCCCGGACGAGTCAAACTAATGACTTACAAAATTCATACTTGTCACTTCTTAGCCTGGTGCTTGGCATTAATAGGATAGGGCAAGGACTGGTTAGCTTGGCGTCAGGATAATGTGACTGAGTGGGATATCGGGTTATAGTACTGGCAGCCTGATTTGCCAGTAGGTTAGCACTGTAAAGTCACTATAGCCATAGAATGGGGTTCGAGTCTTAATTCTGTAGGATGTCAGAGATTCAGCCACTAAGACCTGAACTATTGAAAGAATTGGTGAAGGGTGGGTTGGGGGTCAAATTTAACTGCATGGTTCTGCTATTGTAGGCAGACCAGACGGTATGGCAGAATGAGTTGAACGTCCATCTCCTGTTTTGGGAGATCGGGGGATCCAAACCCATGGGTTTGTGGGTTCGAACCCTGGACGAGTCAAACCGATGACTTACAAATTGATACTTGTCGCTACCTAACCAGGAGTGCTCGGGATTAATAGGATAGGGCAAGGACCCGTTGGCTCAGTGTCAGTGACTGAGTGGGATATCAGGTGACGGTGCTGGTGGCCTGGTTTCCCAGTGGGGCAGCAATATAAACTCACCATGAGTGCGCACTGTCACAAGTCAGTACCCGTCCTGATATGACCTCAGATGTTGCTAGGACTTAAAAACAACCACAAACAAACAGCTAGTGTAGGCGAGTAGAGATCCGTTCAGTACCGAGTGCACTCACGATGTTAGTGACGGTGAATCCACATGTACCTTGGGTACATGTGGATGCAGTTAGTGGTTCAGGTACACTGTTTAAGCAACACTAATCCTGAATGCTTAGTTTTATTCACTTATATAATGTTTTCAGATACATACAACAGTGGATGTTAAAGACCTCCTCATTGGCTATTACACTCATGCATACCAGCCATTCCTCTCCCGCATGATCTCTTCCTAACAGAGTTCACCATTGGCTGCCTTAAGGACTCACCCCCCTTGCACCCAGCCCCGGCCACCACCTAGCCATCGTGGGATTACCACATAACATGCCGATGACCGTGTGGCTGGGCGAGATAAGGGGGAGGGATTCTGCTTAAAGGGGCACTTCTTCCCTCCCCTGGTGTGAGCTTTATAAAGGGAGTACTTTTTCCCATTTAGCCATCTCGATACTCAATACATATTTAATCGGAGAATTTTACACACTGTCACAAATCGGTACCTGTCCTAATATGACCTTCGATGTTGCCAGGACATAAAGCTCCAACAACCAACCAACCAACATGTGGTGGTCTTATTCCTTGAAAAGGAAATACCATATAGCCACTCCTTAATGCTCTATATTCAAGTTTATTTAGAGATTTTGTCATATTCTGAGATATAAATATTAGGTTCATTGCTATTACAAGTCCTACTTTAGTTTGAAACACCTTTTATTTTAGATGGCTAACTTTTGAGATAATTGATGGGCAAACATAACAAATTAATGAGACTGAGTGGGATATCGGGTAGATAATTGATGTGCAAACATAACAAATTAATTTTGGCAATCACGCAAAAACTTGCGACAGCATACGCTTCAGCAGTAACAGGTGACTCAGTATTCCCTTCTATGTGGCAACACATGCTTAATAAGTGCATCAGTATCTAAGTTAGTTATGTAGAATCAAATCTAGATAAGCACGTTGGTTTTGAAAATTTGATGCTTTCACCGGACTATTTTAAAAATTGTTTGGTAAAGTTTTTATTCATCTGAATATGACATTTGTCAGTGCCGGAGCACTGGTCCACAGGCGATCTTACTATTGGAATTGACAGTCTAAATAATCTAAGTTTGATCAGTGCTGTATTAGTTACAGCACCGATCCTATATAATTAAGGGAGTGGCTCCTGCTGTATAATGAACAGTAGTTCATGCAAAAATGGGGAGCAGCACCGAGTAGAAAGTGTATACTAGGGGCAACTAAAACAATCATTGAGGTTACATTTGTTCTATTATAAAAGAAGGTAAGTTTATAGTTGACAAGACATTTTGTCTGTCTTATATAATGTTCAATGTGTTTAAACAGGTTGATAGTTGTGTAGATGTTTGGTGAGTTGATGGTTTGTTCATGATCGTTAAAGGTGGTGGCTGGGGAGGGGGTCCCATTGGGGTGGGTAGTGGGTGGGAAATCCCACAGGAGAGTAAGCGAGAATGCGGGGGGGGGGTGGGAAGGAGCTCAGGGCTTTGCTACTAATTACTGCAATAGTCATTCAAGGACATGACAAACCAGGTGGGCTCTATATGCCCTATCCTATGCAGCATTGAGCATATCCAGGAAGAACCGTGCAGACGGGGTGTTTGCCACCACTCATCTAATAGTTCAGGTAATGTAGCCAGACCAGACGGTAGATGATCTACATGTTCTATTCATATAAAGACTAATCTACAACAATGTTAAACGGGAAAGAATTGCCATCCACAAAACCAGTATTCTACCCGTTGATATACAGTGTGAGATATTTACTACTTATGACAATATAATTCATGTATGTAATTAACCTACCTTGTTATTAATATGTTCTATTATTTACATATAATCCTGTAACCTCCTTTTGATATGTTCTTGGGTAGTTGGTTTACTGGAGGTGGGGATGTAGCCTTGAGAGCTAGAGGTCTGACCTTAAACAGCTGCAATAATTCCCCTCCTGCCCTTCAGGTCGTGCAGGAAAGAAGCGGATGACAGATGAAGATGAAGATGAACTGGGAAAGGTCACAGATCATAGGTCCCATGTCACATGTCACTGGTCAGACCGATGTTAGTAACTAACTATAAATGTGGCGACCCCAGGACACCTGACCCCCACATTCACTGCCCCATCACGGAGGATATGGACCAATCAGAGGGCAAGTAACATGGCGGGATGGGGGCCCCACCTGCTGCCGGAAATTTGCTTCTGGTTGAGTCATTCCTCGAGCTCCTCCCCGAGCTGCTCAGCGAGTTTAGTATTCTGCACTGAGAGCTGGCCGGCCGTCTGAGCTTATCGCGTTGCCCTTAAACAGCCCGTGAATAAAGAGGACCCAACAAATGCCACTAAGCTAGGCACTGACTGACCGCGGTTGAAAGTCAATTTGGGACGAGTATGATGTGTGCTTAGACATGTGATAATTAGGTTCCATATCGCTGTATGTTGTGTGCTTAGACATGTGATTATGAGGTTCCACACATCGCTGTATGATGTGTGCTTAGACATGTGATATTAGGTGCCACACATTGATGTATGATGTGTGCTTAGACATGTGATTATGAGGTTACACACATCAATGTATGATGTGTGCTTAGACATGTGATATTAGGTGCCACACATTGTTGTATGATGTGTGCTTAGACATGTGATAATGAGGTTCCATATCGATGTATGTTGGGTGCTTAGACATGTGATAATGAGGTTCCATATTGCGGTATGATGTGTGCTTAGACATGTGATAATTAGGTTCCTTATCGCTGCATGTTGTGTGCTTAGACATGTCATAATAAGGTTCCACATATCGCTGTATGAGGTGTGCTTAGACATGTGATTATGAGGTGCCACACATTGCTGTATGATGTGTGCTTAGACATGTGATAATTAGACATATGATAATTAGGTTACACATAGCTGTAAGATGTGTGCTTAGACATGTGAGAATTAGGTTCCACATTGCTCTATGATGTGTGCTTAGACAAGTGATAATGAGGTTCCACACATCGATGTATGATGAGTGCTTAGACATGTGACAATGAGGTTCCACCCATCACTGTATGCTGTGTGCTTAGACATGTTATAATGATGTTACCCAAATTGCTGTATGATGTGTGTTTAGACATGTGATAATGAAGTTCCACACATATATGTATGATGTGTGCTTAGACATGTGATAGTGAGGTTCCACACACCAATATATGATGTGTGCTTAGGCATGCGATAATGAGGTTCCACATATCACTGTATGATGTGTGCTTAGACATGTGAGTATGAGGTTGCACACATTGATGTATGATGTGTGGTTAGACATGTGCTAATGAGATTCCATATCGTTGTATGATGTGTGATTATACATGTGATAATGAGGTTAAACACATCACTGTATGATGTGTGCTTAGACATGTGATTATAAGGTTCCACACATTGCTGTGTGATGTGTGCTTAGACATGTGAAATGAAATTCCATATCGCTGTTTGATGTGTGCTTAAACATGCAATAATGAGATTCCACACATTTCGGTATGATGTGTGCTTAGACATGTGATAATGAGGTTCCAAAAATTGCTGTATGATGTGCACTTAGACATGTGATAATGAGATTTCACACATCGCTCTATGATGTGTGCTTAGACATGTGATGATGAAGTTCCACACATCGTTGTATGATGCATACTTAGACATGTGATAATGAGGTTCCACACATTTCTGTATGATGTGTGCTTAGACATGTGATTATGAGGTTCCACACATTGCTGTATGATGTGTACTTAAACATGTGATAAGGAGGTTCCACACATCACTGTATGATGTGTATTTAGACATGTGATTATGAGGTTCCACACATCACTGTATAATGTGTACTTAGATATGTGATAATGAGGTTCCACACATTTCTGTATGATGTGTGCTTAGACATGTGATAATGAGGTTCCACACATTACTGTATGATGTGTACTTAGATATGTGATAATGAGGTTCCACACATTGCTGTATGATGTGTACTTTGACATGTGATTATGAGGTTCCACAAATAGTTGTGTGATGTATACTTAGATATGTGATAATGAGGTTGCACACCTTGCTTTATGATGTGTACTTAGATATGTGATGATGATGTTCCACACATTTCTGTATGATGTGTGCTTAGACATGTGATTATGAGGTTCCACACATCGCTGTATGATGTGTGCTTAGACATGTGATTATGAGGTTCCACACATTTCTGTATGATGTGTATTTAGACATGTGATAATGAGGTTCCACACCTTGCTGTATGATGTGTGCTTAGACATGTGATAATGAGTTTCCACACATCACTGTATGATGTGTACTTAGACATGTGATTATGAGGTTCCACACATTTCTGTATGATGTGTATCTAGACATGTGGTAATGAGGTTCCACACATTGCTGTGTGATGTGTGCTTAGCCATGTGATAATGAGTTTCCACACATCACTGTATGATGTGTGCTTAGACATGTGATTACGAGGTTCCACATATTTCTGTATGATGTTTACTTAGACATCTGATAATGAAGTTCCACACATTGCTGTACGATGTGTACTTGCGTCCTGGCAACATCTAAGGTCATATTCTACCGATTTGTGACAGTGAGCAATCATGGCCACTTTATAGCGTTTCCCTGTTTGGAAATCAGGCCACTGGCACCATGACCCGATACCCGACATACCCCAGTCACATTATCCTGCCACTGAGCTAACCAGTCCTTGCCCTATCCTATTAATGCAGAGCGCCATGCTAGAAAGCGACAAGTACCAATTCTATAAGTCATCGGTTTGACTCGACCAGGAACCAAACTGCCGATCCCCCGCACACGAGGCCAGCGCTCTACCGATTAGACCATCGCGCCCAATGGCTGGATAATTGAATGTATGATGTTGGTAATTCAAGACTTACATCATTTTAACCAGACATCGTGGTTGAATAAGTAGAGCGGTTGATACGGGGGCCATAGGTTCGATTCCCTTTCCCCATGACCCAGCCGACGGTTGAGCTGACCTTGGGGTGTGTTGCCATGGTAACAGTGAGGCTGTTCTGCCTGTTGGCAGACATTGCTAAGTGCAACCTATCTGCTGTCAGGTGCAGATTGACCTAAGAAGATACAGCTCATCTGTTCACCTCGTCTAGCCCCACTCCTCCCTTCCCCACCACTCCAACCACCACCACCACCACCACCACTCCAACCACCACCACCACCACCACCCCCAGCACCATCATCACCACCACCACCACCACTCCAACCACTACCACCACCACCACCATCATCACCATCACCACCACCACTCCAACCACCACCACCACCACCATCACCACCACCCTAAAATCAGATGGGACGGCCAAATGAGTTGAGCGTCCATTTAGTAGATCACAGCATTTCGAACCCACCGGTTGGAACCCTGGTCGAGTCAAACTGATGACTTAAAAATGTATACTTGTCGCCTCCTAGCCAGGCACTCGGCATCATTAGGATAGGACAAGGACTAGTTGGTGTCAGGATAATGTGACTGAGTGGGATATTAGGCCATGGTGTTGTCAACCGGGTCTACCACTATAGCAACCCTATAAAGTTGCTGTGAGTGTGTACTGTTACAAGGCAGTAGCCATCCTGATATGACATAAGATGTTGCCAGGACATAAAACTCCAAAAACCACCGAACCTTCCCAATCGCTTTCGGACCATTCACCCACCACCACCAAAAACACAACCATCAACACCACCACGACCTCCGTAAAATCCACGAGTCAAGTCTCCCCCAGCAGCCTACGCACGTCGGCTACACTTTCCGCCCCTAAGGACAGTGACAGTGGTGCATATTTCACGGGAGACATCCGCATCCGGTGTCTCAGGAAAGAGGCACCAGTCAGGTGAAGCTGAGCTTTTGAGACTTCCGGTTTGCATAATGTCGGGCAACACATAGACCAGGCACACCAGCTTAGGACCGGAGAGTGTAGGCTTCCTGTGGGGAAGGTCAGGAGTTGGAACCGCAGCCAACTCAAATCAATGACTTATCAAATTTATACTTGTCACTACCTAGCTTGTCGCTCGACATTGATAGGATAAAACATGAACTGGTTCACACAGTATCAGGATAATGTAACTGTGTTGGATATCTGGTCATATCGCTGACAGCCTGGTCTCCCAGTGGAACAACCAGTATTCTGAAACTAGCACAATGGTCCGAGAAATGGCAATTGCCCTTCAATGAAAAGAAGTGCAAAATTATTCATTACAGGAAAAATAATCCTCATTATGCCTATAATATGAAGAACACTGTCCTACAACAAGACAGCTATGAAAAGGACTTGGGCGTAACCTTCGACTCCCAACTCTCCTTTCAGAAACACATGAGGACTATCATCTCAAATGCTAACCAGAGAGTAGGAATAATTAAAAGAACTTTCCATCGCCTCAACAAGAACAATTTTCTCATTCTATTTAAGTCTCTAGTTAGGCCAATTTTGGAATACTGTTCACACATTTGGAGCCCAATTTTTCAGAAAGATATTCTGTAGATCGAAAAGGTTCAGAGACGTGCAACGAAATTAGTTGCACTTATAAAGGACTTACCCTATGAACAGCGGCTTAGAGAATTGAAACTTCCTACCCTTTCCTACAGAAGGAAAAGAAGTGACATAATTGAAGTATTCAAAATTATGAAAGGTTTTGATGAAATAGATATGAACCAATTTTTCACCTTGAATAAAAGAGAAGGCAGTCAGGGTCATACTCTCAAACTAGTAAAACCCAGAGCCATTTCAAAGTTAAGGCAACACAGTTTCTCAAACAGGATCATGGAACAGTCTCCCACAAAATATTATTGTTGCCGAGTCAATAAATTCAATCAAGAACAGATTAGAAAAAGCATGGGCTGATGATCCAGGGAAAATTGACCCCTTATTCACCACATGCTACTAATTATTCCTTGTGTTGCATATTTACTTGCACTCAAGCAAAAATGAGAGACAAATAGGTGTTCACACTTCCTGTCTACCATTCGCTATTACTATCGCTATTTCTATAAATTCGCTATGTCCACGCACTATCACAAGTTGATGCACATCTATATGACCGTAGATGTTGCTAGGATGTAAACCAACATAACGTTTGCCAGCTGATTGGAATGGGGCTATGATGTGTACACCTATACGGTTGGCTGGTTGGTTGTTGAAGTGTTGCGTCCTGGCAACATCTAACGTCATATCAGGTCAGGTATGGAGTTTTGACAGTGCACACCCATGGCAACTTTATAGTGCTGCCTAACTGGGAAATCAGGCCAGCGGTTCCATGACCTGATATCCCCCTCAGTCACATTATCCTGACACTTACATAACCAGTCCTTGCCCTATCCTAATAATGCCGAACGCCAAACTAGGAAGCAACAAGTATTTTATAACTCAGTCGTTTGAGTCGACTGGGAAGCGAACTCCCGATCTGTCGCACGGGAGGCCTGCGCTCTACCGACTCTGCCACCGCGTCCGGTACACCAATGTTGGATGCAGGGTATTTAAGGGGCCAGACCCTTTTCGACCGGATAATTACAGAATTGAACATTTTCTAATTCATACTCAGAATCTATCCAGGTTTCTGCTCTATTTGCCGCACAATGTGACAGTGTGCAATCATGACCCTTTATAGTGCTGCCCCCACTGGGAGACCAGGCTGGCGCCACCATGACCCGAAATAACCAAACACACACAACACCCAGTGACTCACAGAATGTGTCGCCATTTCTTTGTTTATTGTTCTCTAGAGGTTGTTGTTGGTTGGGGTTTTATCTCCTGACAACATCTGATCTAATATCAGCAGGCGTTCGTTCTCTATAGAATAGTAGGACCAGACGGGATGGCCGAATGATTTAGAGCGTCCGTCTCCCGTGCTGCTAGATCGTGGGGTCGTGGGTGCGAACCCTGGTCGAGTCAAACCAATGACTTAAAAATTGATACTTGTTGCTTCCTAGCCAGACACTTGGCATTAATAGGATAGGGCAGGGACTGGTTGGCTCAGTGTCAGGATAATGTGACTGAGTGGGATATCAGGTCATGGTGCCATCGACCTGGTTTACCAGTGGGACAGCACTATAAAGTCGCCATGAGTGCGCACTGTCACAAGTCGGTACCCATCCTGATGTGACCTTAGATGTTGCTAGGACGTAAAACAACAACACACACACGCTATAGAATAGTAAAATGCACCAGTTTGTGTTGGGCAGAATGCTGAGGTGTCTGAGTTGATATTCACTCGGCTAGTTTTACCGACTTTCAGGCGATTGGTTTCAGTTTCCCCGCGAGACGTGACTGATATGTCAAGAACCCCCCCCCCTATCCCACCCGCTCCATCCGCCCGATTAAACCCCGGCAGTATGAGTAGAAACTGCTGACTTGACAAAATAGGAAGCGCAAGGCTGAACTTCACAGTCAATGCTCGCTGAAAAATGGTCCGTACAGGCCCTGGAAAGTCTTGAAAAGTCTCGAAACTTCATTTGTCCCATTACAAGGCCTTGAAAAGCCTTGAATTTAAAGTTGCATGGTCCGATAGTTTTGAATTGCTACCACTTTTCTGAGATAAATATATTCAATTGATTTGCATAGCATCCCTTACTTTGGTTTGAAGTAACTGTTATTTTAAATGGCTAAGTTTTGAGATATTTGAAGTGCAAATATGTTAAATTAATTTTGGCATGCTTGCCAAAACTGACACCATAGACTTCAGCAGTAACAGGTTGTATTAAATTGCCTCTGTTTCATAAATGTGTCATTATCTAAGTTAGATATGTAGAATCAATTTGAGATAATTGCTTTGGTCTTGAAAATATGATGCTTCATCGGACTATGCAGCTATTTTGGGTAATTAGTCTTGAAAGTCCTTGAATTCCATTGAACTGTCCCCACTAATCGAAATTAGGCAGAAATCGCCATTTGCCATTGTTGTTTATTCCTGAAGCCCAATTGAAAATACTCTTGAATTCCTATCAATAACATAATTTAAAAGACCTGAAATAGCCTTGAATTCCATATCTCCAAATGTGTACGGACCCTGAAATGTGTATATAATTACTTCTACGGGATAAACAGACAAACAAGAGCAGTAAGTTTGGACAACTGTAATTATCTGCAAAAGCTAACTGCCTCTTTTCGAAATAATTCTTGTTGTGAGGAAGGCGCAGCAAGGTGGCACCAGCTGGCGAGACAGTAGGTCTGACCAGTAGATGACTGGTGGAGTGTCAGTTATGGTGAAACAACCAGTAGATTACTGGTAGAGTTTCGTTTATGGTGGAGCAACCTGTAGATGACTGGTGGAGTGTCAGTTATGGTGGAACAACCAGTAGATGACTGGTGGAGTGTCAGTTATGGTGGATACAACCAGTAGAAGACTGGCGGAGTGTCAATCATGGTGGAACAACCTGGTAGATGACTGGTGGAATGTCAGTTATGGTGGATACAACCAGTAGAAGACTGGTGGAGTGTCAGTTATGGTAAAACAACCAGTAGTTGACTGATGGAGTGTCAGTTATGGTGGAACAACCAGTAGATGACTGGTGGAGTGTCAGCTATGGTGGATACAACCAGTAGAAGACTGGTGGAGTGTCAGCTATGGTGGAACAACCAGTAGATGACTGGTGGAGTGTTAGTTATGGTGGAACAACCAGTAGAAGACTGGTGAAGTGTCAGTTTTGGTGGAGCGTCACATAGGATGAACTGTGGAGACAGGTTATAGCTAATTGACTTCCAGATAATTGACTTCCAGATAATTATAATTATAATTATAGCTAATTGACTTCCAGATAATTGTATAATGGCTTATGTGGCACATTTTCAAATTGTCACACTACACTAGACAATTTCCTGTCGCCAGCGTCGATAAAACAGACGCATTATATCATTATAAGTGTATATATACTGAATTATGTGGTTTCCTACGTATTTTTGTGGATCAATGGTTTGTTTGTTGTTGTTTTACGTCCTAGCAACATCTAAGGTAATATACGGACAGGTACCGACTTGTGACAGTGCACATTCATGGGAACTTTATAGTGCTGCCACACTTGAAAATCAGGCCACCAGCACCATGACTCGATATCCCACCCAGTCACATTATCCTGACACTGAGCTAACCAGTCCATGCCCTATTCTATTAATACCGAGTGGCAAGCTAGGAAGCAACAAGTATAAATTTTAAAGTCATCGGTCTGACTTGACCGGGGAACAAACTCTCGACCTTCCGCACGCGAGGTCCGCGCTCTACCGATTAGGCCAACAATGGAGAAGTACGATTAATAGCAAGAGCGCAGCCTTCATAGAAAAGTCTAATGACTTGTTGAAATTGTCAGACTACTGAAGATCGCCTATGATCCCAATATGAACTTTATTATTGCATACCCCAATGATTTAGAGTTCAGTGATTTTCTGAGATAATGGGGCTGTCACCTTACAACGTTTCTCTCCAACGTGTGTCGACATGTGTCACTTTTTGGCGAAACGACGGGACACGTCGGGAAGCGTTACACGCGCGTTATGTGCGCGTTGGTCATGCATCGGTAGACGTCGGTACACTTTGAGTGACAGCGACGGTCGCACCCACACGTTGGCACGCGTCGGCGTGCGTCGTCGCGTGTCGAAAGTTTTGTGCTTCCACAAAACTTTCGATGTGCGCCGACGTGCGCCAACGTCTGGGTGCGACCATTACGGGGACGTCAGAAGCACGTCGCCATCGCTGGAATAACGTTATGTGAACACTAGGCAGATGCCACACGCGCTTGAGGGTCGTTCCCACACGTTGCACCAAAATGTTGCTTTTTGTTGTTTTACATCCTAGGAACATCTAAGGTTATATCAGGATGGCGTGCCAAACTTTTACCAGAACGTCGGCCGCACGCTAACACTACATTGGGCTCATGCCAAAATGTTTGATGTGACTCAATGATTAAAAGTGATTTTCCACGTTGGCGGCACGCCGGCGAGAAGCGTCGTAATGTGACAGCCCCATAAACGTATTCAGTTGATCCGCTATAATCTACCTTACCTTAGTTTGAAGTAAGATTTATTTTAAATGGCTAACCTTTTAGATATTTGAATTACAAACATGCAAAATCAATTTAGGGAAGCATGCCAAAAGCCTGACATTGTAGGCTTCTGTAGGAACATGTTCTATTAAATTGCCTCAGTATTCCCTTCCATGTGGTGGAACATGTTTAATAAGAGCACCAGTATCTAAGTTAGATATGTAGAATCAAATCTAGATAATTGTTTTGGTCTTACAAATTTGATGTTTTCATCGGACTATGCAGCTTAAACCTATACCGCAAGTGAAACAACATGTATGGCCATTGTTCTATTCGCAATGCTAGTGGCAAGTGACACGGTGGCCGAATCAGTAGGGCGAGGGCCTCCCATGCTGGAGATTGGAAGTTTAGGTCCTGGTCCAGACAAACCAATGACTTATACAATTGATACTTGTCGCTCCCGAGCCTGGCACGCAACATTAATAGAATAGCGCAAGAACTGGTTAGCTCAGTATCAGGATAATGTGATTGGGTGGGATATCGGGGCATGGTGCTGGCGGCCTGATTTTCAAGTGGGGCAGCACTATAAATTTGCCATGAGTTAAATAAAGTAACATTTTTCTCAAATATAAAATCGCCATGAGTGCGCACTGTCACAAGCCGGTTCCCGTCCTGATATGACCTTAGATGTTACCAGGACGTGGACCTCCAACAACGACACAACTAACCAACCCTTCTCACCTGCTCACAGCTCGGCAGACTTTCACTTGGTACCATGTTCGTCTTGTGGAACGACTGTTGCCACATTCCACCACTAGGTGGCGTTTCCAGACGCACAGACAACACATCACCTGGCGCAGGCAGTTTAGTCTTACTGCTGGCGTGTCGCTTTGATCACAACCTTTCACTGTGTGAACAAAAAGCACGATTCAGGCACACTCTACTATCTCTGCCTTTGTTTGAAATCTGACCCGCACTCAGCGCTGGCTGGCCAGTGCCGCGTAAATGTATATATATATATATATTTATATATATATATATGAGTCAGGATCACGAAAAGAGGGCAATTGGGGGAAAGTTATTGGCGTCGAGCATTGGATGTCGGCGTTGATCGGTATACTTATAATTTAGCATTGACAGAGGTTTTGGAAAGTCCTTAAATTTATCCTGAATCTAAAGGTCAAGAAAGGACAACAACCTTATTTGTTTCTAGGATAATTTAATATAAAACAAAGAAATGCACTACACTTTAAGAATTGCAATGCCGACATCTGTTAAAGTTGTCGGCGTCGATCATTGGATGTCGGCGTCGATCGGTATAATTATAGTTTAGCATTAACAGAGGTGTTGGAAAGTCCTTAAATTTATCCTGAATGTAAAGGTCGAGAAAATACAACAACCTTATGTGTTTCTAGGATAATTTAATATGAAACAGAGAAATGCGCTGGACTTTGGCCTAATCGTTAGAGCGAGGGCCTCGTGTGCAGAAATGTTGGGACTTCGGTTCCCGGTCAAGTCAAACCAATGACTTATAAAATTTATACTTGTCGCTTCCTAGCCTGGCACTAGGCATTAATAGGATAGGGCAAGGACTGGTTAGCTCAGTGTCATCATAATGGGACTGAGTGGGATATCCAGTCATGGTGCTGGAGGCCTGATTTCCCTGTGGGGAAGCACTATAAAGTCACCATGATTGCTCACTGTCACAAGTCAGCACCCATCCTGCTATGACCTTACATGTTGCCAGGACATAAAACTCCAACACCCAACCCAACCTATAAAGAAACAAAAAATGAATTGGACAATTGGTGGCTTCCAACCGAAACCACTCCGCTGTGACCGGCGTATGTATGCATGCGCGCCGGCCGGGCGTTTGCAAACGCTAACTGCGCATGCGCATTGACAGGTGCAATTGTCACTTTATGTAGCTTCATGTCAACAGATTGTAAAAATATACAGATTTTCGGTTCGGAATTATATATTGGCAGAGAGCATTACTATCCTCGGGCGACGGAGTGGGGACCAAGGTTATGTAATAGAAAAGCGGTGGGAGATATATGTTAGTACATAGTGCCCGAGATTATGACGAGATGTTCCTATATAAGAGACAGTTAATGTTTGGTGAAATGTTCTCTCTATGCACCAGAAAGGATGCAAGTTGAGGAAAAGGACATTTTTAATATATATATTTTATTGTAACTGTCTGCAACTACCTGTTACCACAGGGCCGATGGGCCAGCACACCAGCCATACTGCATACATTATGTACACCACCTGCAGCTGGGTTGGGTGACCACTGCCCATGGGGGGGGAGGGGGGCGTCGCCTCCCCGGATGTGGAGGGTGCCTGATTGGCTGGCTGTGGGAAGTCCAGTCCCCTGCACCCCTTTGCCCCACCTGACCACACTAGCCTCACTTTGATATTGAGTATTATGGACACTGCTCCAGACACTCTGGGCAGCTACACTCTACTCCTGACTCTTGAGTGAGACACACTGTCTCTTGGGTAGGTACCCAGACACTCTGTCTGATGCTCCGCCTTTCATATATACAAACTGAGCTGTGTGCAACAACCATGGGACTCCGGTTCAATGGGCTGTAGGCACTGATTCATAGACATACTAAAGAGGCAATGAGACACTGTGTGGACAGAAGGTAAGGAGTCAGGGTGATAGGGCACTCATAGGCGAACAGGAGTTGATGCAAATAAAGCACAACTTCTTCACTGTCAATCTTGCATGACTTGTCTTCCCTTTCTTCCTTATGAGTTTGTTTGAGAGGGGCATCAGATGTGAACTGACAGACAGTTGTCAAAACGCATCTGGGAAGAGTTTTGTGGTATTATCTGGTGCTCAGAGGCCCGGGCATCCAGAAATATTATAAGATGCTGGGTGAAGAAAACCCGCATTTATTGGGATTGCTCTGACCGATATAAGCGCGTCCGGGTTGTGACGGTTTGATGGCGTTCTGCTTGGCCTGATACTCGTCCTGATGCTCGGCCTAATGCTCGCCTAATGCTCGGCCTGATGCTCGGTCTGATGCTCGGCCTGATGCTAGGCCTGATGCTCGGCCTGATGCTCGGCCTGATGCTCGGCCTGATGCTCGGCCTGATGCTCGGCCTGAACATGGCTGCCCAAGCAGACGGGCTCGGGACAAGATAGTTCGCCCTACAGTAACGAGTGGCTTTTCTGCATAAGCATATTCAGCGATTTACGGAGCGACCCAACCAGCCATGGTGCGACCCAACCAGCCACGGCTGAACTCGTTTGAGCCCATTTAAACTTGTTTCCGGTACACAGGCTAGGGGACCAGGTTGGAAACTGAGCGATAATAGATGAAAACTCCTATGGCCTCTGCCTGAGCAAATGAATGCCAGGGGACCAGGCTAGACCTCCACAGAGCTAGCAGTGTAGTAACATATTATTTCACTAGTTTATTGTTCAGACATTATCGCATATTTATGTATCTTTTGCACAGATTAAATTGTTTGAAGTATATTTGAAATTGATCTACATTGATTCGTGTTTAAATCACACAATATCACTACTTACTGAATGGGAAACTCATCCTGCAAGGGTATGCTCGATATGACCCAGTGGTCAGCCGTTTTTGCTCCTTTCATCGCTGTGGACCCTTCACCTTTTCTGAGCCAAACTAAGTGGACTTCCATTGAACCTAGTTTTGGTATTGTGGATATTATCCATTTTTTTACCAACTCCAGCCTGGCTAGTTCTGATATAATAGTGATAATAATGATGATGATGTAAATTTAATAGAGTGCACTCAATTGCAGGAGCCATTTGTAAGATACTGGACAATAAAATGGCAGTGCAACAGATTTAGAATTTGGTTTAACAAAAGTTAAATTATGGACTAATTGTACATGACCGAAGTTACGCATGGCCAGTAGACCATTAAAAAACCCCAAAAGGCAAGTTTGTTTTAGTTAACAATGCCTCTAGAGCATATTGATTTTTATCATCGGCTATTGGATGTCAAACTTATGGTCATTCTCACATATTTATTTGGAGGAAACCCGTTACCACCACTCTTTCCGATAAGCAGCAAGGGGTCTTTTATATGCACTTTCCCACAGACAGGACAACATATACCACAGTGTTTGATGAACCACTGGTTGGAACGGAAAATAACCCAACCTGCAAAAATGTCCACTGAGCAGGATCGTTAGGAGGACCCACACCTTCACCGGTGGACACTCCATCGACTGAGCTACGTTGCACTCCCCATTCAAGGAACCCGACTAGATTTAAAACATTCGATTTAATCAAAGTTAGGCAAAGTTATATTGAATTTATTTCTAACCTGACGGCTGTAATTGGTTATCATTATAACCTTCGCATATGAAGAATTCCCTGGTAAAGCAGATTGAAATCTCCTGATAACCTTCCTTTAGCCAGGGCCTGGTTCTAGCTGATTGGTATGGAGGACGTGGTCACGTGATAAAAGGCTCGCGCATAGCTGGTTTTTATTTCAGCGTGTACAGTCTTTATGTTCGGGAGTGTGCTTTACTAGACCCAACCCTACCGAACCGGAATACATAACAGGCATTGAGTGATTGTGGTTTAATGTACTGGAAACATCTAAGGTCAAATCCGGACGAGTATTGATTGACTGACCTCTGTCCGTGGGAGGTCAAAGCGGCTTTATCGTGCGTCCACACTTAGATATCATGCCGCGGCCACTATTGGGATACAATATTCATCTCAGCTTATACCCATAATTCCGATTTGTCTTACGTCCAGACGAGGTAGCGGCGACTGGGATTTATTTATTGAAAGTGTTCGGTTTGACCCCGCTGACCTCTGACCTCCCTCCCGTCTGGAGAGGAGCAGACGACATTCAGCCCCGACTGACGTGTGGCTGCGGGTGTCAGTGTCGTCTTCTCTCTGTCTCTCTCTGCACACACGCCTTCTCACTAACTTATTGAACCCACTTTCGGACCAACTCTTAGAAGCCCGCAACATTTTACAACATTAGGTCGTGGGATTCGAACCCACCGGTTAGAACCCTGGTCGAGTCAAACCAAAGACATATTAGATTAATACTTGTCACTTGCTAGCCTGGTGCTCGGCATTACTATTCATGTCTGTTTGTATATCTTATGGTTAATAACATATGTAGAACTAGAAAATAGGTAGGGTTAGTCAGACATTGGTTATATATTTCTCTGAAACAAGTTTCTGTTGACAAATTTGACATTTTAATATTTAGAACAAGAATTAAAAATGGTGATGCAAATGTCAGCCTGTAAAGTGACTGATTGTTTTATGGAGAATTGTATGTTTCTTAGCTCCGGATGCTTAATTAATTATATATGTGTCTTAAATATATTCATTATATCACGCTTAAATAATATCAGTGTTTGGAAACCACTGTAAATGGCAGGAAACGACAAGTATACATTTTTAAGTCATTGGTTTGACTTGACCAGGGTTCAAACCCATGAACCAAATCTCCCGAAACAGGAGACGGACGCTCAACTCATTAGGCCATCCCGTCTGGTGGGTTGTGTCAGATTCAGGTGGAAGTGACACGTATCATTACTCAAGTGCCGGTCACACCTTACCGGATTGAGCAACGGACATAAACCGGACAAAAAATTGTCTAGTCCATTGGTGTCCAGTATTAAAATGTACCGAAATGTGTCGAACTGTTGCAATGGCCGCCAGATGAAATGGACGCTAAACGGCCTAGGAGCGTACATTAACGAATAGCCAACGGAGGAGAACCGGTCGAGAACCAGACGGCAACCGAATGTCAAACGGACGGACCGAACACGAAATGGACACTTCAGAGATGTGCTGAAAAAACCGACGGACCGAATTCCCCCAACACCATCAACGCACTATTCACGGAGCAAACCGGAGACTAACGGATGGGTAACGGACATGAACTGGACAAAACAGACTAAACAGACTTAAACCGGACACCAACCATACACGTCAGTCTGGCAGTGTCTGGTACAAGTTTTGTGCATGTTCAAAACTTGTACCAGACACCACCGGACACCACCGGACAGATAATGGACACACCAGATGCCAACCGTATATAAACTATACATTGCCGTATTTCACCGCACAGTGTCAGGTTTCTGTCCGTTTCTCCAATCCTGTAAGGTGTGACTGGGCCTTAAGTCATTGCTTTAACTCGACCAGGGTTCAAACCCGTCGGTTCAAATCCCACGATCTACCAAAACGAGAGACGGACCTTCAACTGATTCGGCCATCCCGTCTGGTCGGTGATGACTGGTTAATGCACACCCCCCACCCCCCACACCCACACATGCCCATATTTGTGAGTGAACACGCACCCCGCCCCACCGACCCCACTGGGAATCCTGACCAGGACCCCACGTGACCTACAAGTGTTATTGCGCCGAGAACACGCCACGTCGCAAAACAATGTAGGTGTTAGCCGAATCAAATAAACAAATTGAAAGTTCATGTAGTTTCTACAATACGATTATGAGTATGATTGTGAGTTTTAAAATTCATGAGTGTCTATTGACACAAAATTGATTGTGTGCTTTTACATGTAAAAACGATGGTTTGAATTTTTGTTTCAAGAGTTCTCGCCGTGAATATGGCCTATGCTGCCGACACGGCGTAAAGCTACCACCAATCAATCAATCAACGAATCAATCATGTTAAAGTTGAATAGTCCGATGGGTTTTAAGTTTCTGTCATTTTCTGAGATAAATATATTAGCGTGACTGTCATAATCTACCTTATTCTAATTTGAAGTAACCTTTATTTTAAATGGCTAACATTTGAGATATTTGAAGTGCAACCATGCGCCCGGTGTGTGGCCGGATGCCCACTCTGTTGTCCCGGGCGCTGCTGGGTCTAGGAGGGCGCCTTCCCAGGCCTCACCCCGAACATTTACACATCTAAAAGAAACGCTGACAACTTGCCAACTGTGGAAGGAGTCACCCGGGTCGCGTCAGTTGTTTGTTGTTTTACGTCCTAGCAACTTCTAACGTCATATCAGGACGGGTACCGACTTGTGACAGTTCACAGTTCATGGTGACTTTAGAGTGCTGTCCCACTGGGAGACCAGGCTGCCAGCACCATGACCTGATATCCCACTCTGTCACATTATCCTGACACTGATCCAACCATTCCTCGCCCTATCCTAATATTGCCCAGCGCCTGGCTAGAAGCGACAAGTATAAATTTTTAAGTCATTGGTTTGACTCGACCAGGGTTCGAACCCATGAACCCATGGGTTAGGTCCCAAAACAGGAGACGGACGCTCAACTCATTTGCCCATCCCATCTGGTGGGTTGTGTCAGACGCAGATTCAGGTGGAGGTTAATGTGTTTCACCTTCCCACCACCCACGTCACCTTGTAGTGTCATGTAGGTCAGCGAAACATCACGTGCCGAGAAATGATGAAATGTTAATTGTTCGAAATCAGTGTCGCCCTTTTGAAATTAGTTGGAAGCCTACAATAGGCTTCAACAGAAACGTATATGCCTGTTTTTGCTTTTATTTTATGTGACGCATTTATATTACCCTGCTCATAACGGATACGTGTGTTAATACTTGTTTTAACCGCTGGGCGTCACCAGTCCAATTTGATTCAAATCTTTTGAATTTTGGACCAGACGCGATGTCTGAATGATTTGAACATCCGTCTCCCGTTTTGGTATATCATTGGATTCGAACCCACGTGTTTGAACGTAGTAATGATACGTGTCACTTCCTAACCAGAGGTTTGGCATTTTTAGGATAGGGCAAGGACTGGTTGGCTCAGCATCAGGTTAATGTGACTGTCTGGGATATCAGATCATGTCGCTGGTAGCCTGGTCTCCCAGTGGGGCAGCAATATTAAGTTGCCATGAGTATGCACTGTCACAAGTCCGTAGCTGTCCTGCTATGACCATAGATGTTGGTAGGATGTAAAACAACAACAACACACTTAGTTTAGCAGTTTGTGTAATGAACAGGCCCTTTTCTGCCGACACTACCTTAACAGCAACCGATTAGTCGATCATATTCTCTTCGTCATGCCAAAAACTGTTTTTTACGAAAAAGAACTTTTCCATTTTTAGCTTGGAAAGGTTTTTTTACCGTTGGTTTTATTTATCATAAACCACTTGTGATTTTGGCACAGTTGTATGCTCTTTTGACATACATTTCTGTATTCTGTTTTACCTGTTTGACATGTACTATTTTAGCCAGTTATCTTTAACCACCTTATGACCCCCAATAGCCGATGCTTACTCCTTGCGGAAGCCATAGAGTCAGTGATCTTACTGCCTGTTTGAAGGTTAAATAACATTTCTTTTTTGTTCTTCTTGAAGATGTATACTGCCTATCATGGATAAGTCAGAATAGACATGTTTTCACCATTAGACAGTTTGTCGATAGAATGCTCGAGCCTACACTTTTACCAACCCAACAGATTTTGAACCTCCCACACCCCGTAGACATGGTATGAGAGCAACCAGCCTTTGCTTACGTTGTAAGTTATACACAGTGGTGCGGGGGGGGGGGGGGGGGGGGCACAGGGAAATGAACCACCAACCTTCAGAGTAGGAGTCCTACCAAATAAAAAAGTCAGACACTCTAACCACTCTGCCACAGAGAACACAGCAACTCCATTCAACGTAACTCAATATTTTATTGATGCCATATTTTAAAGTACACTGACGTTTTAAATCATTGTCGATATAAGCATTGTTTGATCACAATGCATAGTTAACCCAAATTTAGTTTTAATACCGACTAGTTTGACATGATGACAGTCAATAGCCCTTTGAAATGGAAACTAATGGACGAGGTGCAGTTTGGCAGTTTGGTGAGGTCAACTAGTGACCATGAGTAGACTACCATATCCCACTCAGTCACATTGTCCTAATACTGAGCTAACCAGTCCTTACCATATCGTATTAATGCCAAGCGCCGGACTAATTAGTGACAAGTATCAATCATTGATAAGTCATTGGTTTGACTCGGCTGGGATTCAAACTCCCGACCTTCCCCAAGGGCAGCCTGCAATCTACAGATTTTACCACCACGTCCGGTAGGAGACCTAGGTTAAGTCGTCAGAAAATGTAGCGTGAAGGGTAGGGCTGGCATGTGATTGGTGGAGAGTCCGCGAGGGCTTCTAGGAAGGGCAGGGCTGGCATCTGATTGGTGGAGAGGCCCCAAGGGTTTCTGGGAAGGGCAGGGCTGGCATCTGATTGGTGGTAAGGCCGCAAGGGTTTCTGGGAAGGGCAGGACTGGTATCTGATTGGTGGAGAGGCCGCGAGGGTTTCTGGGAAGGGCAGGACTGGCATCTGATTGGTGGAGAGGCCGCGAGGGTTTCTGGGAAGGGCAGGACTGGCATCTGATTGGTGGAGAGGCCACGAGGGCTTCTGGGAAGGGCAGGACTGGCATCTGATTGGTGATAAGGCCGCGAGGGTTTCTGACAAGGGCAGGGCTGGCATCTGATTGGTGGTAAGGGCGCGAGGGCTTCTGGGAAGGGCAGCACTGGCATCTGATTGGGGGTAAGGCCGTGAGGGTTTCTGGGAAGGGCAGGACTGGCATCTGATTGATGGTAAGGTCGCGAGGGTTTCTGGGAAGGGCAGAGCTTGTCTCCAGCTGGTGGAGGGACAGGGTGGGGGCTGTTAGGGAGAGCTGGGGGAGAGGAGGTCGGGGAGGTTGGTTGTTGGAATTTAACGTCGACTATTGGCTGTAAGACAGCCAGTATGGTTCACTATCCTCAAGCGGACTGTAGCCAGTCTGCATATTTTATTGGCTCTGTTCAGGTTATCAATTATCAGGGCTGAAAGATCTCGGCGATTCCGGGCATTTCTGCAAATTTTAATATTTACTGATTAATGTTACACACAATGCCAAGGAATCTGGATGTATATATATAGCAACAACTGGGTTCAAAAGCGATTCGTATACAACATTGGATGTTGGTAGACAGAAACTCCAAGCAAGAATGAGGTAGATATGGGCGATAATATAGGCACAACAAGGATAATTTAAACCTGACTTCCATCATTTTTACGCGATTCCCTGACAGTGCTAATTTTATGAGGGAAAATCTACATGTTCACGGAAATTTGCCATCAGTGTAATAATTCCGGCTTGATTTCTCCGATTTTTGCTGGAGACCAGTTTCATCCATGAATTATATCCTTGTGTAGGGAGAGTAATTTCCGCATACCTGAAAATCGTCGTATGCTATGTGAATAATCGTTAGAGAGATCGGGTGTTCGATGTTCGATCCCTGGCCAAGTCAAAGAAAAGAGTTTCCTTGTCATGACCTTCCTTGCCTTGTGCTCGGTATTACTAAGAGAGAGCAAGGACTGTCTGGCCAATGTGATGCTACTGAGTGGGATATCGTGGCATGGTGTATCATACTGCTACAACACTATGAAGTCGCCATGAGTTCGCGCTGTCCCAAGCCGGTCACCATCCTGATATGACCTCTGGTATTTCTAGGACGTAAAACCCCAATCACTCACTGATTGAATCCAGTTATTTTCCTTTGTGGAAACACCGACGACCGACAGTTGAAGCAGATTTACGCCGAATAAAAGCTTTTTGTAAAAGGATCATTAAATACGCGCACATTTCTGACACCATTGTGTACTGGCACGTCATGTTGAATAGCCCGAGGTGTGGGTGGTGGATGTTGGGTAGTGGGTGGTGGGTGGTGGATGGTGGGTGGTGGGTGGTGGGTGGGCGGTGGGTGGTGGGTGGTGGGTGTGGATTGTGGGTGTTGGTGGTGGGTGGTGGGTGGTGGGTGGTGGGTGGTGGGGTGTGGGTGGTTGGGTGTGGGTGGTGGGTGGTGGGGTGTAGGTGGTGGGTGGTGGGGTGTACGTGGTGGGTGTTTGGGTGTGGGTGTTGGGTGGTGGGGTGTGGGTGGTGGGGTGTGGGTGGTGGGTGGGCGGGTGTGGGTGGTGAGTGGTGAGGTGTGGGTGGTGGTGTCGGGGTTATATGGGTTGGGTGTGGGTGGTTTGTTTGTTTGTTTCTGTTGTTTTACGTCCTAGCAACAGCGTCATATCAGCACGTGTAGCGACTTGTAACAGTGCGCACTACTGGGCGATTTTATAGGGCTGCCCCACTGGGTTCGAACCCTGGTCGAGGTAAGCCACTTGTCACTTCCTGGCATGGCACTCGGCATTATTGGGATAGGGCAACAACCGGTTGCCTCAGTGTCAGGATAATGTGACTATGGGGGATATGAGGTCATGGGGCTGGGGGCCTGGTCTCCCAGTGGGGCAGCACTATTAAGTCGCCGTGAGTGCGCACGGGTGTGGATGGTGGGGTCGGGGTTATGAGGGTGGGACGTGCCTGGTTTGTGGGGGTCTTTTTGTTTAGCATCCTAGCAACATATAAGGTAATATCAGGACGGGTACCGACTTGTGACAGTGTACACTCATCCTGGTATGACCTTGGATATTGCCGCGACATAAAACTCCAACAACCAACCAACCTACTGATTCGGCCTTCCAATCCAATGCCTATTATGAACATGTGGTAAATGGGGGCTGGTGGAGAGTGGCGGAGGGGGGGGGGGGTGGTGCTGGAAACTTGGCACAATGCCACAACTCCGCCCTACAGCTGCACGCCCTTATTTGTATCAGTCGAGGAATACATCTGGAGGCCCTGTTTACCCGGGCAGAGTGAAAGGTAGCAGAGGAAATTAGAAAGCTAGCGAATGAAGAGATCTATTGAAGACAGCCGCAGGATTGTATTGATTTCGGAAGAGTTAGCCCGAGTTTTCCCGCCCGGCTAAACCAATTACCGCCCACACCCAGTTTGTGTTCAGGAACCAATAATAGAATACACACCGTGGGATAACTTCTACAGCCATTTCGCAGATTTCCGGAATTGGTGATATTCACTGATTAACGTTCATAAAATGTCAATATATTTGATATATCTAGATATATAATATTTGTTGAAAAAAGAAGAGTGAAAGACTAAGGAAGAAAGAAGTGTTTAAAGACAATTCTAGAATCATGCAATACCATGTGATGCATACTCACCAAGTGCATAATACATATGTTGAACTAGAATTGTATGCAGTTATTATTGCAACTAATAGTCCATTTATATTATGTTTCTATTATCGAACAGGATTTTCATGTGGTTATTATTGCAACTGATATTGTCATTTATGTACCAACAAATTGTAATGAACGGCCGGAAGACCAGTGCTCTGGGGCTGACAAAAGACATTATTCGCTGAATAAAATACATTTAGTAAAAAATAGCAATTGATTACTCTGACTCCTGTTCTTATATGACCTTATATGTTAGTAGATGAGATAAGAAAGGTAGGCATGGGCGATAATACAGTCACAACAAAGACAGTTGAAATCTGACTTCTCACATTTTTCCGCGATTCCCTGACAGTGCTAATCTTATGGAGGGAAATTGACTTTTTCATGGAAATTCACCATTTGCGCCAAGGTCTCGACCTGATTTCTGCGTTTTTTGTTGAAGACCACTTTCATCCCTTCTTCTAGCAGCATCTCAACTTCTGATCCATAGTTCCAATATGGAGGCATCCAGGAATGCTGCGGAAGACATTGGGGTCTAGGTGAAGAAAAGACAATGTTATTCTGACCAAACAGAACGCATGCGGATATGGTTTAAATGGACATGGTCAGCGAATCGGTAGAGTGCAGGCTTCCTGTGTGGAGAGTCGGGGGGTCGATTCCTGGTCGAATCAAATCAATGACTTTGAAAATGGACAATTGTCAGGATCTAGTCTGGCGATTGGTAGAACTAGGATAGGGCAAGGACTGGTTAGCTCAGTATCATGGTGCCAGGGGCTTGGTCTCCCAGTGGGGCTGTACTATAAAGTCACCATGAGTGTGCCCTTTCACAAGTCAGTACTCATCCTGATTTGACCTGAGATGTAGCCGGGATGTAAAACCCCAACACAGAAACAAACGAACATGGTTTAAAACCAAGAAGATAAAATACTGCTATTTGATCATATTTGGGAGGTAAAATGGACAGAATGTAGAATGTCTACAGCATATATGCGAAAGAAAGCCCTGTCAACGTTTGTTTGTTGGGGTTTTACGTCTTAGCGACTTAATAGAGCTGCCATACTGGGAGACCAGGCTGCTGTCACCATGACCCGACATCCCACTCAGTCAGATTATCCTGACACTGAGTTAACGAGTCCTGACCTTTATCCTATTAATGCCGGGTTCCAGACTAGGAACCGATGAGTATCAATTTTGTAAGTCATAGGTTTGACTCGGCTGGGATTTGAACTCCCGACCTTCCGCACGGGAAGCCTACGCTCTGGCAATTCGGCCACCGTATCCGGTACACTATCGAAGAGGTGAGTAGTTAATGGCGCGAAGCGGTCCTGATAATTATGATTATAGATGTTGCTAGGACGTAAGACCCCAACAATCAAACAATACAATGATGACCGGCCTTAGGGCGATTGTGCGTGTATGCAAGTTCAAGGTCATTTACCGAGAACAAAGTAGGTCATTACGAGTGTTAGTTCTGTGCTGAGTGACGTCAATGTATGAGGGAGCCAGTTTGAGGTAAAAGCACATAAATGAACACTGTCAGTTACACCCGCAGCACACTTGGACACCGGCCAAGTTGTCCAGCATCCATTCTAAGTTGGTTCATGTTAAATGCGACGCGGAGGTTGAATCGGCAGTCCTGGCAACATATAAGGTCACATCAGGACAGGCAGATATACAGGTGTTCTCTGTGGCGTAGTGGTTAGATTGTCTGGCTTTTTTCTAGGTCAGACTCCTAATCTGAAGATTGGTGGTTCAATTCCCTGTGCCCCCACCTCTGCCAATTTGGATTTCTACCGCTGTGTCTAACTTACAGCATCATCAAAGGCCAGTTGCTCACATACCATGTCTATGTGGTGTGGGAGGTTAAAAATCCCTTGGGTTGGTAAAAGTGTAGGCTCAGGCTTTCTATCGACAATCTGTCTAATGGTGATAGCAAGTCTATTCAGACTTATCCATGATAGGCAGTATAAATCTTCAAGAACAGGATGGACAGGACTTGGGTGAAAGGGGGTTGCAACAAACCAATATAGAACATGATCCTCTCCCGCAAGCCTATATAACACACAAGTAGATGTACATAGTAGGCTAAGGTATCATACTCAATCTGGACACACATTCTGGAAAAAATACAGAGAGACTGGCCTAAGCTGAAACAGGTAAACACCCCTGGGCAAAGGATCAGAACAAAAATGACATCACAGCTGTCCAGCGTTGAAAACAAGCGCCCTCGTGGGGGCTTATACGTTATGGGCAGGGGAAATACCTTGTCACCAAAAAAAATGAAATGAAATAAAATTAGTATCTAAATATGAATAAGAGACAAACAAGAAAAAGTGTGTTTGATCAATTCTGGTGTACAATGATTAGAATGTAATACACTTTAATGAACAGGTCTAGATATATGTTCTCTTTCTTGAGTAGGCATTTTAAGTCGGTAAATTCTCCAACTCTTTAAGAGCAGACCATGGCCCTGCATATGTATATATATATATATATATACATATATATATATATGTATAAGTTGCCTGTTCAAGCATTTATATATAGTGTCGTGGGAGTGATGAAAATGGGAAATATTGCACCTAGAGCGGGTATCGAACCCACATCTCTTTCATTCTGCAAACCATTACACCACCTAGGTCTATTCGGATCCTTGCCTGAGAGGTCAGTTCAGGCTACTACACTCGTCTCCCTGGAATTGTAAGGCTATTATGTGGTCATTTAATCCTTACAATTACATGCAAACAGGCAATGCACTTACATATATATACATTTCCAGGGTAGCTTCAACAACTACAGTATAACCCTGTTAAACCAAACTTGGAGGGACATTAGACATTTGTTTGGATTAACCCATCATTGGTTTAACCAAGCTTTGGCTTAGACTTTGACTTTGAGTAAACATGTATTGCACATACAATGTATATGGACACTTTGATTATTGTTTTTTATGTATATACAGTATAACCCTGTTAAACCAAGCTCGGTTAATCCAAACGATAGGTTGATCCAAAGTTGTTTCGGCAGCCCGGCAAAATACTACCATTTATCATATAAAAAAAGTTGGTGGGATCTCAGATGACCTTATAACCACATGAAATTTTGGTTTAACATAGAGGAGTGGCCTGAGCAGAGGTGCGACAATTTTGTTTGGATAAACCGATAATTTGGAGTAACCAACTTTGGTTTAACCACCGTTTTTATATGATAAATGGTAGTGTTTTGCCGGGCTGCAGACAAAAGTTGGGATTAACCGATCATTTGGTTTAACCGAGCTTTGTTTAATGGGGTTATACTGTATACAACAAATAACTTGTACAGAATCCTGGTCATGGCAACCAATGTTGTGAGTTGATGAAAATGGATGACATTGCGCCTTGAGCGGGAATCAAACCCACATCTCTTGCATTCCGGGCCAGTCGGTGAACCATTACACCACCTAGGCTCCCTGATGTCACCACCCTACCCACGTCTATCTGTCTATACGGCTCCTTGCCTTAGAGATCAGTGCAGATCTCTACACACAGCATGTGGAATATGAGACTGTCTCAAAAGGGGCTAAGCAGTATGGGACAAAACTTTGTCCATTGTAACGATCAACATACTATCTGCTTATGCATTTGCTAAGGATAAACTGATTGGTTTTTTACATGGTGTTTCATAATCCTAATAGAATATATATTGATTTACAGCAAATGTCCTTGTGTTTTCAGTGTAATGGTTTCTGTGCTGTTTTGTGTCAATCATTACAATGGACAAATAAAGAAAGAGTTATCACCTTTTGAGACAGGCTCATATGTTATTTGACCAAACTACCGGAAGTCTCATACAGCATGGATAACAAGACCTGGGCCCGTATGCATGGGGCGGTGGTATCGCTCTACACATGGGGGTAGCGGGATGTCCGGGGTAGTGGCGAAAATCGTTATGCATGTGACCGGGGTATGCAAACCCCGGGGGGTAAAAGTAGGGTAAGCTGCCCCCACTCCGTAGCAGGTATAAGGGTGGGGGCAGGGACCGACTCGGGCCAAATCTATCGAATGCGATCATATTTAACAGAATTACATACCCAATAAGTCAAATTTTATCAATTTAACCCTAAATTCGAACCGTTATTAAGGCTACCGCCGCATTGGCGGTGATATTAATAGTGTCGAATCGACGAATGTAAAGTAAACAAATTGCCGCCGCCACCGCATGGACGTATATATCCATACTGTAGCCACACCGGTTAGTGTGCATGTGTGGGTCTCAATCTATTCAATGCTGTCATATTTAACAGAATTAAATACGCAATAAGTGAAATTTAATCAAATTAACCCTAAAAATGAAGCGATATTAATGTACCAGCTACATCAGCGTCATTATTCATATTGTCGAATCGACGAATGCAAACAGGCACAGAGGGATTTCCCAAATCTATAAATAACTACAAGGGTAGCTACCTCCTCGCCGCTTTGGCTCCATGCATACCCCGTGACCCATTTCTTACCCCCGGCGATAGCTACCCCAAACTTGGTCCTTACCACCAGGGGTGATAAATAATTCTTCATGCATACGGGCCCTGGTCTCTTGGATACTTGGGTAAGGGCCGGTGTAGTTGAGGAAATGCCTGCCCTGAAGTTCAGCTGACATCCATGAGAATTTTCTCACAAAATGCCATCTGTCATGCACCTGTTTTGTACCACGCACAAAACTACAACCGACTGCTTAAACAAACAAATAACAATTTAAAGAAAAGAAAATTAAAAGAATTTGTTGTTAAACATTTTAATTGAAAAACACTTCCTTTTAAGAGTTGTTGTTATATTTGTTATTAAAGACAAACTTTCATGATGAATTATCGACGTTGCTGTCAGAGCGATGTTCTGTGTAAAAGAAGGACTACGCCTGCGTGAAGTTGTGAGGACTGCTGCCAAGAAACAATGCACAATTTATGAAGCGTTTATATGAATTTAATTGAAGGTGTAAAACTTGAGGTCCCCCTTTCACCTTTCCTCAGGGCTCCGACATTGAATAATAACATGCCGTCAGTTTGGTTCTTTGTTGTTTTATGTCCTAGCAACATCTAATGTCACATCAGGATGGATCCCGACTTATGACAGTGTGCAGTCATGGCGACTGTATAGTGTTGCCCTGCGATCGGGGTCGGGGTCGGGGTCGGGTCGGGCGGGTTCAGGAAGGCGGTGTCGTGAAGGTCGGCGGCTGTGCCATCGGAAGAGGGTTCCTCGTGAGGCTGGGCTGGGCTGTGGTCTGAGGGTTCCTCGTGAGGCTGGGCTGGGCTGTGGTCTGAGGTGTGAGGTCCGAGGTGATGATCCCCAGCTGTGACTGGGCGGTGCTGCAATCGGTGGTCGCTGGGAGGTTGTCGGTGGATGGCGGTGTTGTGAAGGTCGGCGGCTGTGATGTCGGCAGAGGGTTCCTCGTGAGGCTGGGCTGGGCTGTGGTCTGATGCGTGAGGTCCGAGGTGATGATCCCCGGATGTGACTGGGTGGCGCTCCGATCGGTGGTCGCTGGGAGGTTGTCAGTGGACGGCGGTGTCGTGAGGGTCGGCGGCTGTGATGTCGGCAGAGGGTTCCTCGTGAGGCTGGGCTGGGCTGTGGTCTGAGGCATGAGGTCCGAGGTGATGATCCCCGGCTGTGACTGGGTGGCGCTGCGATCGGTGGTCGCTGGGAGGTTGTCGGTGGAAGTCGCGGGACTGTCGGCAGTGGTGAGGGTGAGGCGGCGGGAAGGGCCCCCCGGGCCGGCCGGGGGGAGGCCGGCGGATCAAAAATCTGCCGAGGCGGCCGGGGTCTGTGCTCCCCGGGGCGGTGCCCGAGGTGGCGGCGGGGGGTGCGCTCCCCCGGCGACGTGTGCCCGAGGTGACGGGATAGGCAGTGTGCTGTGCGCTGTCCGACGCCGAGGGGCCGTGATCTGTAGGATGGGGGCCTTGGCGCCCGAGGGCTGGTCCCGAGGCGCCGGGGGGGACCCGAGGCAAAGCTAGGCGAGGCGCGTCATGGCGAGCCCGAGGAGGGGGCCGGCGTGGCCGCGGCGGTGGTCCAGGCTCCCTTCCGCGGTGCTTGAGGCGGCGGGGGAGGGCGAGCCCCCCCGGGGACGTGTGCCCGAGGTGCTGGGATGGGCGGTGTGGTGTACGCCGTCCGCCGCCTCGGGGTGGGCGGTGGCGCCCCCTCGGGCGCGGCGGTGAGACGGCTGCCGTGTTCTTGCTGGGGGTGGGCCGCCCCCGGCAGAGTCGCTTGAGGCGGCGGCGGGGGGGAGGCCCCGCCTGCGGCGCGCGCCCGAGGTGCTGGGGCGGTCGGCGTGGTGTAGGCGGTCGGCATGGTCCAAGGGGGTTGCCCTCGGGCTCTCCCCGATTCGAGGGCGTCCAGGCGGGCGTAGAGGCGGGCGGTGGTGGCGCGCTGGAGGGCCTCAAGGTCGAGGAGAGCCTTGAGAATCGCACTTTGTCTCGGTGCCCGAGGCGGGGTCCGAGGGTGCCGACGGAGACGCCGGGGCCGAGGAGGGTGACGCGCCTCCCGGCGCGCCCGAGGAGGGTCCCGGCGTGGCCAGGGCGGTCGCCTGGGAGCTCTGGCGGCCCGTGCCCTTGCCGTGTCTGGGCATCCTGGAGCGGTCCGAGGGGACGCAGCGGTCCGAGGTGAAGAATGCCAAACAGAAAAATGGAGTAGAGCTGGAGGCGGCAGGAGGGCGAGTGCCTGAGGGAGGCCGGCGGGCGGCCTTATAAGGGGAGGGGGACGGGCAACAGCAGGTGAGGTGTGAAAGCTGCCGGCCCGGGGGAGGGCGAGAGGCGGTGAGCAGTGGGCGTCGGGTGAGGCGCAAATGCTGCGCGACAGGGGGGCGGGGGAGGGAGCGGCGCGCGGTGGTGTCGGGTGAGGTGTCAGCGCAGCGCGACAGCCCGGGTGGGGGAGGGTCTCTTCCTTTCCTCGCATCAAACGTAATGCTTCGCATTACGACCAATGTCACATCAGGATGGATCCCGACTTATGACAGTGTGCAGTCATGGCGACTGTATAGTGTTGCCCTACTGGCAGACCAGGCCACCAAAACCATGACCCGATACCCCACACAGTCACATTATCTTGATACTGCGCTAACCAGTGTTTGTCCTCTCCTATTAATCCCAAGCACCAGGATAATTAGTGCCAAGTATCAATTTTAGTCGTCATTGATTTGACTCGGCTGAGATTTGAACTCCAGATCTTCCGCATGGGAAGCCTGTGCTTTACCAATTTGGCCATTGCGTCTGGTCAAAATGCCATCAGAGAATGCCTTCGAAGGTGAGTTCTTAGGTTTACAGATAACTAGTCTGGTTTTAACACCAAGATAACCGGCGCATGCGCGCAAAGGATTTGAACAGGTTTTCTCATTGTCTTTGTCCCGTGCGGAAGGTCGGAATTTAGAATCCCAGCCAAGTCAAACAAATGACTTTTAAATTTGATACTTGATATTTGATACCCAGCCTGATGCTCGGCATTAATGGGATAAGATAAGGACCGGTTCAGACAGTATCAGGATAATGTGACTGTGTGGAGTATCAGGTCATGTAGATAAAAGATTCACCCGGTACTTGTAGTACACGGGTGAACGTCAACGTAGTCTAAATACGGGCGAAAATAGCTTTAGTATGGAACCTGAACTAGAAACTGTGGCTCCAGTATCAAATGGCTACTCATATAGGGACAGATTTGGTGAAATGGGAGAGAATGCAAAAAGACAAGATGGCGGCCGCAGAACGCCTTCGATTTCACTTTTAAATCTTATTAAACTAAATATTATATTATATTTTTCAACTCAAAAGTAGCGGGCTAATAATAAAACAGATGTAAAGAATAATTGTACCTTCTTAGTTTGTGAAATTAGGCTCTCAATTCTTTGACCCGTTTTTTCGCCAGCTTTTACATAGGGTTGGTATGCACCCCTCCTGTGGCTACTGCAGCAGTACAGGGTGAATCTTGTATCTACAGGTCATGATGCTGGTGGCAACACTATAAAGTCACCATGAGTACACACTGTCACAAGTCAGCACCCGTCCTCATATGACCTTAGATGTTGCCAGGATGTAAAGCTCCAACAAGCAAACAAACTTAATAACATGATTTTTTTTCGGGGGTCCATTTGTCTGATGGTACGGTTAGTGTAGGCCAATGCAGTCCAAAATATAACTTAGGATAATGACGTCGAAGGGTTTTGTTTATCAAAGCTCCTGACAATATGCGCACAATATGGACTCGTTTTCAATCAAGCAACCGGAAGTTGTAGGTCGAAGACACCTTAATTTGCATACACACTTGAGAGACAGTCGATGATTGATATATCAGTCATTGTCGATGATTTATATTCGACTCCTCTACCACAGCTTAAAGTTGCATAATTCGATGGTTTCTGAATTTCTGTCATTTTCCGAGATAAATATATGACGTTGATAGTTATAATCTGCCTTACTTTAGTTTGAAGTACCTTGGAGTTTAAATGGTTAAGCCCCTGTCACACCTTTTTCTAGTCCGGTGGTGTTCGGTATCAAAATGTACCGAAATGTGTCGAAATGTTGCAACGGCCGCCGGACGGTAAACGGACAAGGAACGTACATTAATGAATATTCACCAGATGCTAACCGGACGAAGACCAAATGTCAAACGGAGGTACCGGATGTGCTGAAAACATATACTGACTGAATTTCCACAATAAAAAAATGTAAAAAAACATAAAACCACCATCGACGGACTTGGCAGGAAGACTTTTTTCTAGGTCGGACTCCTAATCTGAAGGTCAGTGGTTCGATTCCCTGTGCCCCCACCTCTGCCAATTTGGATGTCCACCACTGTGTATAACGTACGGCGTCATCAAAGGCCAGTTGCTCTCATACCATGTCTATGTGGTGTGGGAGGTAAAAAGTGTAGGCTCGGGCTTTCTATCGACAAACTGTCTAATGGTGAAAACAAGCCTATTCAGACTTATCCATGATAGGCAGTATACATCTTTAAAAAAAACACCAAAAAAAACCAGAGACGCAACGGATGGGTAATGGACATGAACCGGACAAAACCGACTAAACCGACTTAAAATGGACACCTCAGTCCGGCGGTGTCCAGTACAAGTTTTGTGCATGTTAAAAACTTGCTACCTTACACATGGGACACCACCGGACACAAAACAGACATGCCGGATGGCAACCATATATAAACGTACATTGCCATATTCCACCTGACAGTGTCCGTTTTCTATCCGGTGCACCAATCCGCTGAGGTGTGACTGGGCCTTAAACGTTTGAGATATTTGAAGTGCAAACGCAGACAATTCATTTTGTCAAGCATTGCCACAATTCTGACACCATAGGCTTCAGCAGCAACAGGTTCTATTAAATTGCCTCGGTATTTCCCTATATGTGGTAATACATGGTATCTAAGTATCTAAGTTAGATATGTAGAATCAAATCTAGATAATTGTTTTTGTTTAGAACATTTGATCCTTTCATTGGACTATGCAGCTTTAATGACGAAGTCCCACAAGGTGTAGCTTATTTTAATTAAATACTTTAAAAAGAAAAGAATAGCAAGTAGAAATACCTGTTTCATTGAATGTCAGATTTAAAAAAATAGCCCATTAATTTTTCAAATGTCCAATCAATCCTATGAACCGGCTGATATTGCACAGTGAGAAGGGCAATATCTTAATTAAGCCAACGCAAAACAAGTACAGTATGAAGTGGCATTTATTCTTATTATTTCGTTGTTACATTTAAGCCATGAGATGTTTGATTTATTAAGATTTGGAGGATTTCAGGCACGTAGCCCTATGAATGTCAGTTATAGTAGGGTTGGGTGGGACGGCAAATCCAAAGGAGAAAACACGTCCTGCTGATCGAAAGGCTCTGGTCGAAATGTCTATAGAGAAAATGCGTCACATCTCGTTCTGCAAATTTACAGAAGATGGCGCCACAGTCGGAGCATTTATTATTAAGCAGGACACTATAGATGGCGCCAGGAGTCGCCTGGATGTCTAGTATGTACTTTTTCTTGCGGGTTAAATTACCAATGCTGAAATCAACATGGACAATGCCGGTGTATTCCCTGAGTGGGTGTTTTGTACTTCTGGTCACTGTGGCTTTTACACCACAATTATAGGAGCAGAATTAAATTGTGCAGACTGCATTACAAATATGCACCATCAATGTCTGCACAAACTGCGCATCACCACCTGCGTAAAGGAATTATTTTCAAATAATTGTTCGGTCATTTAATGAATGGAATTAGTAATCGGTTGCATCTGGAGGGGGGGGGGATGAAATTGGCTTTTCTTCTGGGGAGATCTCGCAGGCAATGGATTGAAGGTAAACATCTTGGGTGAACATCTTGTGAGACTGGTGTTGTAAATGCTTTCCAGGTTATGCCGAAATCGCGAAGGGAAACATCGGGCTATAAAGTCCATTACTGGTGTTTGTTATATATATATGTGCCTGGTCCTGGCAACGTCTAAGGTCATATCAGGACGGGTACCGACTTGTGACAGTGCGCATTCATGGCGACTATATAGTGGTGCCCCACTAGGAAACCAGGCTGCATGCACCATGACCTGATATCCCACTCAGTCAGGTTTTCCTGATACTGAGCCAACTGGTCTTTGCCCTATCCTAAGAATGGCTGGTGCCAGGCTAGGTAGCCACAAGTATCAATTTTGTAAGTCACTTATTTGACTCGACCAGGGTTCGAAGCCATCCCTTCGAATCCCACGATCGACCAAAACGGCAGACGGACGCTCAACTCCTTCGGCCATCCCGTCAGCTCATAGCCATTATGGTGCAGTCACACTACGACGCTTCTCCCGGCGACCCGTCAGCGTTGAAAATAAAATCTTGCGCATCGAGAAACGTCCAACTTTTCGGCGGTTTGGGGAAAAAGTTTGGCGTCAGCGCGGCGCGTTATTCGCGCGCGGCCAACGGGTGTCGACACGTGAGGAAAAAAAAAAAAAGTTTGGCGCGACGTCTTCATATGGCCTTAGATGTTGCTAGGGCATAAAATGAAAACACCCCAGTTTGCCGCAACGTGTGAGCAACGACCCTCCCGTGCGCGCGCCGTCTTCCTAGCATTCCCATAACGTTATTCCGGCGCGTCCAACGCATCGTGACGCGCGCCTAACGTCCTTACCCATATATTTGCGTGCGCTGCCGGTCGTTGGTTTTTTTTTGACACGCTTAAATCCTTGGGCGACCGGCAACGCGCGCCGATGTTCTCCGCCGACCATCAACGTCAAGATAGTGTACCGACGTGTACTGACGCGCGCATAACACGCCCCCAGCGTGTCTCGATATTTCACCCATTTTCGCCCAAAAACACCACACGTCGCCAGGTCGCCGGCGAGAAGCGTCATAGTGTGACTCCACCATTAAGAAGGAGCATGGAATAAAATGTAGCAATGGCCTGTTTATGTCTGGGTGTGGCACGGGTCTCCGTGCCTGCTCAGACATACCATTCCAGGCATACACGCAGAATGTTCCACGCCCCTTAAACAAATACCCCACGCCCGTTAAACAAACGCCCCCCGCCCCACACACCACACCCTACACCCAACACCCCACACCCCACGACCCACACCCCACGCCCCACTCGCCAAGCCCTACGCCTCACACCCCAGCCCCCACGCCCCACGCCCCGCACCCCACGCCCCACGCCCTGCGCCCCACGCCCCGAGCCCCACGCCCCACGCCCCACGCCCCGCGCCCCGCGCCCCGCGCCCCCCGCCCCACACCCCTGCTCCCACGAACACCCACGCTGCCCTGTGCCCCTCAGTCGGATCCCGTGGTCGGGCTTTGGCACTATGTCGCTTTGCTAACTCAGCTACGTGAGGAAAGCTCCCTACCCAATTTGTCGGTTAGCGCATGCGCCACATTTCTCTCACCTAATAGCCTCCGACCGACCCCGACCCACTCACACCCACTCACACCCATTCACACCCTCAACAGCCCACACCCACACAACCCAACACAACCTCACTCACACCCACCCCACACAACCTCACCTCTAACCACCCCACCCACTCCCAGCCATTCCCACCCACTCCCACTCCGTCAGACCCTCACTTCCCACAACCCACTCCCCACACCCATACTCACATACACTCCCCACCCACCTACCCACCCACCCACCCACTCATACCCGCACTCCCCCTAAACCCTCCACACATACACCCACCCCACTCCACACCGAGAAACTCCCCTCCCACCTCTCCTATCCACCTACCCACTCCCCACCCATCCATTCCAACCTACTCCCACTCCCACCCACTCCCACTCCACCCACTCCCACTCCCACCCACTCCCCCCCACTCCCACTCCATCCACTCCCACTCCCACCCACTCCCACCCTTCTCCTATCTACCCACCCACTCCCCCCACACCATTCCAACCTACTCCCACTCCCACCCACTCCCACTCCCAGCCACTCCTACCCACTCCCACTCCCCACCCACCCATTCCAACCTACTCCCATTCCCACGCACTCCCACCCACTCCCACTCCCACCCACTCCCAGCCACTCCCACCCCTCTCCTATCCACCCACCAATTCCCACCCAAGCCCACTCCCACCCACTCCCCTCCCACCCCTTTCCCCCATCCACCCACCCACTCCCCACCCACCCATTCCCACACACTCCCCTCCCTCACGCCACCCCGCCCTAAACCGCTCCGGAGGGTGCCTAGTTCGTCTATATGTGGCTAGGGGGCGTTGTGCTGGAAACAGGATATCACGTGTGCGCAACACTGCGACTGGGCAGGGAGCGCATAAAGCCGTGCGCCTTCATCAGGGCACGGTCATAAAGCTGCCGGCCGGCCCCGCACCCGGGCACGCCGGGGTTGTGGGGCGTGTCAGCCGCCTATTTGGTGCGGCTGCCACCAGAAGCAAAAATAGCAGAATTGATCAAGCTTATTTAATTCCAATTAAGCAAGTTATTTTCACTCCCGCGGGGTAAAATTAGCTAACTTTCATTGATTTTTGTCTGTTAGATAAGTCCTTTTTGACCAGACAGTTTGAATTTTGTAACTCCTGGCAATATCTAAGGTCATATCAAGATGGGTACCGACTTCGTGACAGTGCGTGAATATTGTGACTTTATAGTGCTGCCATACTGGGAAATTTGGCCACCGGCACAATGATTCGATATCCTACTCAGCCAGATTATCCTGGCACTGAACTAAGCAGTCCTTGCTCTATCCTATATCTGCTGAGCGGAGGAATAGGAAGCAACACGTTATATAAGTCATCTGTTTGACTCGACTGGGAACTGGGAACCGAACTCCCGACCTTCCGCACGTGAGGCGTGCGCTCTACTGATTCGGCCACCCCGCCCGTTACGGCGCTGGTGAGCCGCCTACTTGGTATAGGTGCCACTATCAGTAGAAAAAGCAGAACTTGTCAAGCCTATTTAATTCCAATTAAACAAATTATTTTCTCTCGGCAAAATTTGCTATATTTGATTATATTTAGTCTTTTAAGCGCCTGTCAGACCATACCGGACTGAGTACCGGAGACCACCGGACAAAGAATTTGTTAGTCCGGTGATCGCCGGTACACAAAATGTTTCGAAATGTATCGAAATGGAGCGGAATTGTGTCAATTGCCGGCGGGCGACCGGACAAGTACCATAGATGTACCGGACAAAAACGGATGAGAATTGGACGAGAACCGGACACGTAACGGATGGGTACCAGACATGTACCGGACAAACCGGACACCAACCAGACCCGTCAGGCCGGCGGTGTCCGGTAGAAGTTTTGTGCATGTTCAAAACTTGTACCGGACACCGCCGGACACCACCGGACACTGCCAGATGGGTATGAGACATGTACTGGACATCGCTGCACAGTACCGGACATTGCCGTACAGTACCGGTTCTCGTCTGGTTCGCTAATACGGTAAGGTGTGACTGGGCCTTTAGATAAGTATGGATTTGACCAGACGGGATGGCCGAATGAGTTGAGCATCCATCTCCAGTTTTGGTAGATCGTGGGAATCGAGCCCTGGTCAAATCAAACCGATGACTTAAACAAATTTATTCTTGTCGCTTCCCAGCCAGTTGTTGGGCATTATTAGGATAGGGCAGGGACTGCTTGGCTTAGTGTCAGGATAATGTGACTGAGTGGGATATCAGGTCATGGTGCCGGTGGCCTGGTGTCCCAGTGAGCCAGTACTATAACGTCACCATGAGTGAGCCCTGTCACAAGTCGGTACTGGTCCTGATATAACCTTAGATGTTCGATGGGTTCAAATCCCACGAACTACCAAAACGGGAGACGGGCGCTCAATTCATTCGGTCATCCCGACTGGTAGTCACATAAGTAGAATGCTTTCATCGGACTCTGCGGGTATAAATACGGAGACAAATTTGGTAGGTCAGTGTTTGATTGGACAGGGAATCAAACTCTCGACCTTCCACACAGGAAGCTCGCGATCTACCCCTTGGACACGACATCCCGTCCATTAGATACTATAAAATAGTGAACTTTACTTGGCAATATATAAAATACTAATAATTGTGTGTCTATGGCATTCAGGTTTTTAGAAAATACACAGCGACTATTTTGTTTCTTAGTGGGTTTTCTCGAGTTGTTAATTTGAAAATGTTAGTAAATATTACTTAGTGAGCACTGTCATCCAGAGTGATGAGGAATGGTCGTATATGTAAGGTGTCCCAGATAGATATGACGGCAATCTGAAGCAGCCAGTGTTATCTGACGATTTAATTAAATGTGCTGTCACCATTTCACACACAGCAGATAAAGTTTGACACTGTCAGATTCATGGGCGAGGTAAGTTAGTCTGTATGCACAAGAGACGAGAGGGGATTTTATAATCCGGTGACCGTCACCTTGATATTTAACCAGACGGGTTGAATGAGTTGAGCGTTCGTCCATTGTTTTGGTAGATCGTGGATTTTGAGCCCGTGCATATGAATACTGGTCGACTAAAACCAATGAGGAAGAAATTAAAAGAAGGATCACAATAGCCCGAACAACTTTCTCCAAAATGTATAGAGTGTTAACATCGAGTAAGATATTAATACAAACAAGGAAGCTTATTCTCGGGTGTTATGTGTGGTCTACTCTAATGTATGGGGCTGAGACATGGACAAACGTTTAGCAGCATTTGAGATGTGGACTTATCGAAGGATGATGAAAATATCATGGACAAAGAAGATCACCAACAAAGAAGTTCTCAGGAAAATTAAAAATAAGAAAAGCTTGTTTGCCACTATACAGACAAAGAAACTTATTTATTTTGGCCACATCATTCGTTAGAGTGCAATATACCGTACATTGTTGGAAGGGAAAGTGAATGGCAGCAGAGGGAGAGGGAGACCAAGAACATCATGGTTTACAAATAGCTCACAGTGGACAGGCTGGAATTATTCACAGTCTATCAGAACAGCACACCATCGGGACAAGTGGAGAACCATTGCATCCAACCCTCGACTAGAGGACGGAACTATTGATTAATGAAAACCAATGACTTAAAAATGTATACTTGTCACTTCCTATTCAGGCGCTCAGAATTATTAGGATAGGGCAAGGATTGGTTGGCTCAGTGTCAGGATAATGTGACAACGCAACTGAAACACACATACAAGGGGGATATCAGATCATGATACTCGTGTCCTGATTTTCCAGTGGGGAAACACTATAAAATTGCCCTGAGTGTGCACTGTTACAAGTCGGTGCCCATCCTGAAATGACCTTAGATGTTGACAGGACGGAAAAATATAACACAAACATATGAATTAACAGTTTATTTGAAACACTAGCCTGTGGCACATCAGGTTGTAGCGTGCCTAACCTACGTCATTAAAAGTACATAAACACATTAGCAACACACATGTCGCCCCAGTAACTAGAAATAATTACATACCGGCATTAGGCTAAGATGCAAACCATTGCTTCTGCTCCAATTTGCCCTTTCATTTTGGTGCTTTTGCTTTTTTTTTTTTCATATTTCTTCGCATGCATCTAAATTGGCCCCCTTCTCTACTAATTAGTCGATTTTCTCCAGCAGTACCATGCATCAGTACCATTCAATGCGGTACTGCATATTAAGAATTGTGAGTACATCGCTGATTGAGACGTTACAGCAACATATGGAAATATAAATATTAGCGCTAAAATATCTCACACTTCTCGATAATTGAGCCTGACTGGTGCTGGGTGGGAGAGGAAGTAGAGGTTCCCTTCCCGCCTTTGTACTCGCATAATGGTCACATTTAAAATCTGACCATCTGAGCAAGTCAGGAGGCGGTAGTGACCAGACACAGCTGGTATCAGGGTCACCAGGAGCCACTCAAAGGTGGCGCCATAGTGGCAGAAGCAGGAACTAAGTCCTATGACAGTAGGATAGAAAGTAATAACTAATATATAGAAGAGAACTGATAAGTTGTAGTGTCCTTGTTTATATTCTCATCATAGATTATAGAGCGTATAATTTAAAATCCTTCCTGCTGAGCGGGAGCGGCAGTGGTAGTGACCAGGCGCATCTGGTATCATGCAGTCATGAGCCACTCACAGGTGGCAGTGCAGTGGTGGATGCAGGAACTAAGCTTGGCATAGCAGGTTGGGTAGTGGTAACTCAATGAATAGGAGTGGGTACTAGCTAAGTCACATGAATTCAGGTGTAGAGTAAATAGATGGGGAGAACTGCTCGGTGGTAGTGTCCTTGTTTATATTCCCATAATAGATTATAGAGCACATATATATATGGACATCACAGACACAATCACATAGGAACAACATAGACACACCATATTAACTCAGAGACTACAGCACGATCAGCATTCCTTGCAGTGCCTCAAGTGTTGGTCCTTTAGAACCAACGACCAGCCTTTATCTGAATGGCCTTTTGTGGTCTGGGAATGTCCCTGAGTGGAAGAGGGCGGCTCAGTGGATCACGAGTGGATGGATGCACTTCAACTATGCACGATGTGTGGGGGGTTTCTTCTTCGTTTCTCACAGTCCATCACGAGGTACTGACCCGCTCCCCTTACACCCACACACACACTCTCACACACTCACACTCACACACTCACACACACTCACACTCACACACTCACACACACACTCACACTCACACCCACCCAGACACACTCACACACACACACACTCACACACTCACACACACTCACACACCCCCACACACACACTCACACACTCACACTCATACACACTCACACACCCACACACACTCACACACTCACACTCACACACCCACACCCACACACAATCACCCACGCACACACACACTCACTCACACACTCACACCCACACACTCACCCCCACACACACTCGCACTCACACACTCACACACACTCACACTCACACACCCACACACGCACTCACATCCACACACCCACTCACACACACGCCCACACACACTCACACACTCACACACACTCACACTCACACACACTCACACACTCACACACTCACACTCACACACTCACTCACACACTCACAAACCCACACACACTCACCCACTCACACTCACACTCACACACCCACACACGCACTCACACCCACACACACACTCACACACACGCCCACACACACTCACACACTCACACACACTCACACTCACACTCACACACTCGCACACTCACACTCACACACTCACACACACACACACTCACAAACCCACACACACTCACACACTCACACTCACACACTCACACACACTCACACTCACACTCACACTCACACACTCGCACACTCACACTCACACACTCACACACACACACTCACAAACCCACACACACTCACACACTCACACTCACACACCCACACACACACAATCACACACTCACACTCACACACTCACACACACACTCACACTCCCCACGCGGCCCACATACGTGATTGACTATAAGCGATTCTCGGGAGAGAAAGTGTCGCCGGTGAAGAGATTGCAGGGGCTGGTGTAGCAACTATTCACCTGACCCTATTTAAATAAAGCTGTGATTCCGAGTCTCTGATGCTTAAATACAGAGGAGGATGGCCAAGGCTAGCGCATCTTTCGGCCGACTATGCCAGAGACTCTGGAACAACCACCATGTGTCCATGCGGGTCAAAGGCAAGATCTACCGTGCAATCGTGCTATCCACCCTACTATACGGAGCCGAGGCCTGGACAGTGTACAGACGACAGGTGAAAAAGCTGCATGCCTTCATGATGCAACATCTGCGTTCAATCATGAAGCTAACCTGAAAGGATAAAGTGACAAATAAGTAAATACTCGAACGGACCGGGCTCCCCTCTATGGAAGATCTTCTGATCAAAAAGAATCTCCGGTGGACTGGACACCTCATGAGGATGTCATCAGACAGGCTACCAAAGCAGATCCTGTACTCTCAACTGTCATCTGGTTACAGAAAGAGAGGGCACCCTCATCTCCGGTTCAAGCATACCATCAAGAGAAACCTGAAGCTGAGAGACATTAAGACTGACTCATGGACATCACTCTCACAGCAGAAAGCTGAATGGAGAGCGGCAGTCAAGTAATGAAAGCGGTCTTTGTCGCATTGCGACTGACAGCATGATGATGATGATTCTGATAGCACGCATTTCGACACACATCATGCATCATGCGGTATGTGTTGTGCAGTATGCGTTGTGCAATAATTGATGTCTGTCATGCAGTATGCATCATGCGGTATTCATCATGTGATAAGTGATGTGCATCATGCGATATGCAGCATGTGGTATGCGCCATGTGATAAGCGATGTGCATCATGTGGTATGCAGCATGTGGTATGCGCCATGTGGTATGCGTCATGTGATAAATGATGTGTGTCATTCAGTATGCGTCATGGGGTATGTGCCATGTGATAAGCAATGTGGTATGCATCATGTGGTATTCATCATACCGTATGTTATGCAGTATGTGTCATGTGATAAATTATGTACATCATGCAGTATGCATTATGAGGTATGCACCATGTGATAAGCAATGTGCATCATGTCGTAAGAATCATGTGGTATGTGTCATGTGGTATGCGTCATGTAGTATGCATCCTGTGGTGTGTGTCATGTGTTAAGCGACATGCATCATACAGTATGTGTCATGCAGTATGTGTCATGCAGTATGCATCATGTGGTGTGTGCCATGTGTTAAGTGACATGCGTCATACAGTATGTGTCATGCAGTACGTGTCATGCAGTATACATCCTGTGGTGTGTGCCATGTGTTAAGTGACATGCGTCATACAGTATGTGTCATGCAGTATGTGTCATGCAGTATGTGTCATGTGGTATGTGTCATGCAGTATATGTCATGCAGTATGTGTCATGCGGTATGTGTCATGAGAGGGGGGGCTTTTTGGAAGCGAGGTGCGCTCGTATTTATGTGACCGCGTTATGCATTGTAGGAGTGCATATACATGTGTGCTTATCAGGACGTTTTACCAGCGCAGCAACGTTATGACCGTAATTGATGCTAGGACGGAAACTCCTTTTAATTCCCCCAAAGTACTCCCCAGTTTCATCCTGGCCACGGTCCCTAGTAAAAAAAATACAGCAACAAAATCGTCTGTGACGTCATGCCAGAGGCATCCCTCGCCCCCAACCCTCTTTCAAATGTGTGTACGAAAATGCACAATTTATCAGTCATTGGATTGATTCGGCAGGTTTCAAAACCAGGGGTTCTAATCCCACCAACCTACTAAACTGAAAGGTGGGTGCTCAACTCGTTCATCACACATTGTATGATCAATGAGATCACTGTTTTACTGTTCAAATTATAGAACTAGTCATTCATTGCCTGACGCGGTTTAGTTTTACACACACACAGAAATCGTTGTAGCGAATGCACACGGTTAGGGAGTTCTGGCCGCAGTCTCATAGATTCAGAGTCTCTATGGGTTGATGGACTCGGTTCTAAGACACCTTAGGATGGGAAATTATGTGAAATCAGTAAAACTAGAATATGAAAGTATTTAAAATCAGTACAACTAGAATGTGAAAGTATTTGAAATTAGTAGAAGCTAGAATGTGAAAGTATTTGAAATTACTAGAACCTAGAATGTGAAAGTATTTGAAATCAGTAAAACTAGAATGTGAAGGTATTTGAAATTAGTAGAAGCTAGAATGTGAAAGTATTTGAAATTACTAGAATCTAGAATGTGAAAGTATTTGAAATCAGTAAAACTAGACTGTGAATGTATTTGAAATCAGTAAAACTAGAATGTGAAAGTATTTGAAATCAGTAAAACTAGAATGTGAAAGTATTTGAAATTAGTAGAAACTAGAATGTGAAAGTATTTGAAATTAGAAGAAACTAGAATGTGAAAGTATATAAAATCAGTAGAAACTAGAATGTGAAAGTATTTGAAATTACTAGAACCTGGAATGTGAAAGTATTTCACCTCAGTAGAACTAGAATGTGAAAGTATTTGAAACTAGAATGTGAAAGTATTTGAAACTAGAATGTGAAAGTATTTGAAATTAGAAGAAACTAAAATGTGAAAGTATTTGAAATCACTAGAAACTAGAATGTGAAACTACTTGAAATAAGAAATCAGTCCCATGACCAGCAACCTCCCTGATTCCGAAGCTTCAGCGTGGACTTCCTCTACTTCCCCAGGATTAAGGTTTTTCACTGCATATAGCTTCTTTTGTCTCTGACGGAATGAACGGCGAGAAAGACTTTGTAAGCTGAAGTGAAATACCTTCTTCTCGTTTTTACCAGACGCTCTTTAGCGGCGCAAACTAATTAGAATGTTGGTAGTTTCTTTACGCGCACTATCCCCGGGCCAGGAGACCTGGGAATGGGGTTTACTAAGAATACACCCTACTCTTCACAACAACCTCCAACCTACAGAACCGAGCCATTCAGATTCCTCTCTCACCGAGCAGGCGCAAAGACACGTGATCAATATGTTGATTGGTTGGTTGTTGGAGCTTTGCGTCCAGGCAACATTTAAGGGCATATCCTGATGTTGACAGTATGTAAAGCGCCAACAAACAACATCAGGACGGGTACCGACTTGTGATAGTGAGCAATCATGCCGACTTTATAGTGCTGCCCCACTGGTAGACCAGACCGCCAGCACCAGTTTGTTTAACGACCCCCCAGCACAAAATGTAGACATTGGCTATTGGGGAGACCGCCAGCATGATGACCTGATATCCCACTCAGTCATATTATCCTTCCTGATGTTGAACCAACCAGTCCTTGCCCTAACCTAATAATGCTGAGTGCTTGGCTAGGAAGTGACAAGTATAAATTTGTAAGTCATCGGATTGACTCGAATTGGATTCGAACCCATGGGTTCGAATCACACGATCTTCAAAAACGGGAGAGGACGTTCAAACTCATTTAGCCATCCGTGATCAATATCACATGGTGCTCATGCGCATCGAAGGGTGTTGAATATTTCCTAGTTCAATTAATATTGACAGGAACTAGAATATGTATTAACTATTATCAGACGTGTGTTACTGGGCGCGGTGGTCGAATCCCTAGAGCGCTGGTCTCGCGTGTGGGTGATCAGGAATCCGGTTCCAGGTCGGGTCAAGCCAATGACTTATAAAATTGATACTTCTCGCTTCCTAGCCAGGCGCTCAGCATTAATAGGATTGGGTAAGGCGTGGTTAGCTCAGTGTCAGGAGAATGTGACTGAATGGGATATTGGGTCATGGCGCAGAGTGCCTGATCTCCCAGTGGGAGAGCACTATAAAATAGCCATGAGTGCGTACTGTCACAAGTCGGTACCCGTCCTGATATGACCTTAGATGTTGCCAGTACATAATACTCCAACAACCAACCAACCGATCAGATGCGTGTAATGGTGGAAGCCAACTGACGCGTCTTTAGTAGGATCGCCTCCATTGGTAAATGCAGTGGATGTGGAATATTAAGGCTACAAAAACTCCGCTAGATCCTAATCAATCAACTCCTGGCATTTTAAGGGGTTGAATGTATAACAACTGCAGGGAATAATATCGCCTCCTAAAATAAATGCATTAATATTCAGCAGAGCAGCAGGGGCGTTGTTTTATGTTTCATATATCCCTCGGGCAAGCTTATCAGAACCGCGTTTCATCAAAGTTATTTATTGTTATGGGCTAAGCGGTTTGGCGCTTAATGCATTCAGCAGACATATTGTATTATAATCTATTTCGGGACATTGTTGGAGTTTTACGCCCTGGCAACATCTAAGGTGATATCACGACGGGTACCTACAGACTTGTGACAGTGTGCACTCATGACAACTTTATAGTGCTGCCCCATTGGGAGGCCAGGTCATCAGCACCATGACTTAATATCCCACCCAGTCATATTATCTTGACACTGATGCAACCAGTCCTTGCCCTACCCTAGTATTACCGAGCGCCTGGCTAGGAAGCGACAAGCATAACATTTTAAGTCATTGATTTGACCAGGGTTCGAGCCCGTGGGTTCGAATTCCACAATCTTACCAACAATGTTGGGAAATGTGAGTGGGGTGGTGATGGTGGGGCGGCCGGGGGAGGCTGGGGAGGGCAGGGGGTGCATACTGTGAGAGCAGTGACTACCCGAACGCACCCACATGTGACGGTGGAGTCACGTGACCGAACAAAGTGATAATGGCGACCCGTATGCACAATAAACTCACTTATAATCAGGAAGTCAGCGAGTCCACTAAGTTTCTTAGAGATAGCGGGGCACGGACCTGGTGGCTGAATCGGTAGAGCGCACGACTCCCGTGCGGAAGGTGCGGAGTTCAATTCTCAGCCGAATCAAACCAATGAAGTACACAATTTAGTCTTGTCGCTTCTCAGCCAGGCGCTCGGAATTACTAGAATAGGGTAAGGACTCGTTGGCTCGGCGTCAAGATGATGTCACTGACTGGGATATCGGGTCGAGGTGCTCGCACCCTGGTTTCCCAGTGGGGCAGCACTATGAAGTCACCATGACTGTGCACTGTCACAAGTCAGTACCCGTCCTGATATTACCTTAGATGTTGCCAGGATGTAAAACTACAACAACCAACCAACATAGCGGGTTGGGCGCGAGTAGGGAGAGGTGGAAGTGGATGTGTGGGAAGGCAGTGGAGGGGGGGCAACGAATGGAGGAGGGGGAATCAGGGGGGCACAAGGCAGGGACGTGGGAGGGGGGGGAGGGGGGGTTCTGGGTGAGAAACGCAGGTTATTATAGTAGGTGGGAGTTAATTAAAACAGCCAATGAAGTGGACGAGGATGGGACAGTGATCGATTTATTAGTAGGGTCAAAGACCCTATTATACAAAGACGGCTCACTCAGCCTGTACTGTGTAATCAAAATGATCAAACCCACCACTTGGTGCACTGCCTGTTCTCTTGGTTAAACAGGTGCTATATCATATGTATAAATGTAGATATGAATGTGAAAGATGTGTGATGATGGCGATGCTGATGATGATGCTGATGATGATGTGTATTTGTTCATAGCAATTTCATATTGATGTGTATTCATACTTACCTATCTCATGTATAATATAATTGTATGTGTTTACATGTGAAACACCAACCAGCAGCCGGGGTGATCAAACCCACCACAAGGTGGCACTGCAAAATTTACATTACCAATCTAGAGATCGGGAGTGAGCTGTCTTAGTATTATAGGGTCTTTGCTAGGGTACCACCGGACGCGGTGGCCGAATCAGTAGAGTGCAGGCTTCGCATTGCGGAAGGTCGGGAATTCGAATCCAGGCCGAGTCAAGCCGATGACTTAGAAAATTGATACTTGTCACTGCATAACTTGGCGCTTGGTATTAATTAATAGGATTAATATCTCAGTGTCAGGATAATGTGACTGAGTGGGATATTGCGTGATGGTGCTAGAGGCCTGGTACCCCAGTGGGCCAACACTGTAAAGTCAATATGAGTGCGCACTGTCACAAATCGGTACCCGTCATGATATGACCTTAGATGTTGCCGGTACGTAAAACTCCAATGACCATCCTGCTAGAAATGGTTTATGGATAGTGATTAACCCTTTATCGCGTGTAATAAGCGGTTGGTGGCGTTTGTTTTGCTCCTTGTTGCTTTACGTCCTAGCAACATCTGGGCCCATATGCATGACGCGGTGTTAGCGAGCCAAAACTGGTTTTGGCGGGGATTTCTAGGTTAGCGGCGAAAACTCAGTATGCAAGGAGCAGTGTTAGCGCAAACACACCGAGTGTATGCTAACACCACGTCATGCATACGGGCCCTGAAGTCATATTAGGACGCGGTTTGTGGTGTCTTCTTATATATAAATATATGCTGAAAAATTCAGCGGTACAGTGAGAGAATGCTGAGGCGTGGGCGGTAGGTGGCACCACGGGTCAGGTCATGAGGAACAACTAGATGAGCTGATGAGTAGGTGACCAGCCGATGACTTAGAGGCTGGGGGGAATAGATGGATCTTCCAGCTTATTATACTCGTATAATGGCTTATACAACATATAATAACCCCGGAATTCTATACTATCCTAACACCCACCCACCAGTAATTGGGTGGTTGAGCCTCGGACTACTCATCTACTGCTCAGGTCTCAACTCCGACAGTGGAGCCACCGCTCGCCTGTTCACTATTCTACTCACTTAACGCGTAAAATAAAAGATTGTAATATATGTGATGCATCATGCATTATGCAAGTATAAATATCCAAAGGAAATATGACTTATTATTATGATTATTTTTATGCTCCATAAGAAGCAATACTACCGATGCCACCATCTCAGCCGACCTCTCCTCAACCGGATGTTGACCAGTGTCAGTCACACTGGGCCCATATGCATGACGTCGTGTTAGCTTACTCTCGGTGTGTTTGCGCTAATACTGCTCCTTGCGTACTGAGTTTTCGCCGCTAACCTAGAAATCCCTGCCAAAACCAGTTTTGGCTTGCTAACACTGCGTCATGCATATGGGCCAGGCTGGAGTCTTGCTAGAGATTAAAACTACTCAACCTTCTACCTTAGTGTTTCTCTTCTTATTGTACTGGAGCTATATTTATATACATATATTCATATATAATCAATGATCTTTCAAATTGAAGGTAGGAACCTGCAGTGTCACAAACAACCTACCACACTAACATATACTCTCAAAATGGATCACACTCCACGGCCATTAACCATACTTGATCGGTCTGATTGGAATCATGAGATAGCAGTGTGGGTCTAGACGAGGAATAATAATACTAATAATATATTTATTTCTTCATGATCAATGTACACACAAGTTGATATTTATATAATGCCAGTCAAAGGCGTTATCGTGATCAATACTGCACAGATTAGGGCAGAACTGGCGCCAGTTGTCAAACGCCAATGACTCCTTTCATTAGCACGTGTGCAACACAAACTCATTAAAGCTAATTAAAAGGATCGCATCTTGGTGATTACAGCCCTCGCCGCTAGAGGGACTCCTGGAGGGTGGAGGTAAAGATCCACCATCTGCGCATCCTGTCTGCGCATCCTACCAGACCGTTCGCAGCTCTATATAGAGCAGCTCACCGCCATTAGCCAATGAGCGTTGAGAGAACTGGGCCCGTATGCATGACGTCGTGTTAGCTTACTCTCAGTGTGTTTGCGCTAATACTGCTCCTTGCATACTGAGTTTTTGCCGCTAACCTAGAAATCCCCGCCAAAACCAGTTTTGGCTTGCTAACACCGCGTCATGCATATGGGCCCTGCTCAGCCCAAACATGTCGATGTTGTTGGATTGCTACATAGTAGCAGAGTGTGATCAAATGCAGTTGCCGAGTCGGTAAAGCGCAGATTCCAGAGTGCAAGGTCGGGAATTCGATTCCTAGTTGTCAAACCATTGACTTACAAAATTGTTGCTCTCTAGCCTGGCGCTTGGTATTACTAGAATAGGGGAAGAACTGGTTAGTTCTGTGTCAGGATGATGTGATTTCTGTTGGTACATTAGTTGATTAAGCGGGAGAAATTTCAATTTCGGACGACTGGTCTTCCTCATTCCACTGCTCCTTGCCCTATCCTAAGAATGCAGAGCACCAGGCTAAGAAGCGACAAGTATCAATTTGTTATTCATTTGTTTGACTCGACCAGGGTTTCGAACCCGCGATCCCACGATCCCACCATACGGGAGACAGACGCTCTAACTCATTCCGACATCCCATCTGGTTAAACTGGGAAATCAGGTCATGGTGCTGGTGCCCTGGTCTCCCAGTCGGGCAGCACTATAACATCGCCATGAGTATGCACTGTGATAAGTCGGTACCCATCCTGATAAGACCTTTGATGTTGCTAGGACGTAAAGCAATGACAAATGAAATGAAAAAATGGCAGGAAGACCAGTGCTTTGGCACTGACAGCAGAACATATTCAGCAGAATAAACAGATTTTCAACAACAAAAATTTCCCCATAAGGAAGATAATACAGAGTGCTTTTATGACAATATCTGACCTACATATTATCTAAACATGGAATATGACACACCACTTCCATAATGCACTCGGATCAGCCTAAGTAGGCTGTGTGTGTCCTCATTCACAGTTGTAGCTCTTTTCCCGAAAGATGGCGTAGTTTTACTGTGCGTGACAGCACGCTGATGAAAGGGGTGGTGTGTGGGGGGGAAGGGGTGAGGGCGGGGGGGGGGGGCCTGGGGCGACTAATGGGGCTGGGTTGGGTGGGGGGTGGTATGGCTGGTGTTGTTGGGTGGGGCTGCTGTGTGTGCTGGGGGTGTGGTTGGGTGGGGGCTGGGTGTGGCTGGTGTGGCTGGGTGTGGTTGGGTGTGGCTGGGTGTGGTTGGGTTGGGGCTGGGTGTGGCTGGTTGTGGTTGGGTGGGGATTGAGCAGTGCTATGTCGTGCTGGGTGTGGCTGTGTGGAGGGCTAGGTGGGGGCTGGGTGGGGCTGGGTGTGGTTGGGTGGGGGCTGGGTGTAGCTGGGTGGCGGCTGGGTGGTGGCTGGGTGTGGCTGGGTGTGGTTGGGCGGAGGCTGGGTGTGGCTGGGTGTGGTTGGGTGGGGATTGAGTGGGGCTGAGAGGGGACTAGTGTGGTTGGCTGTGGCTGGGTGGCTGGGTGGGGGCTGGGTGTGGCTGGACGGGTGGGGGCTGGGTGTGGCTGGGTGGGTGGGGGCTGGGTGTGGCTGGGTGGGGGCTGGGTGGGGGCTGGGTGTGCCTGGGTGGGGGGTTGGGTGGGGCCTGGGTAACTGGGGTCTCTTGGGTGCTCCGTGCTCGAGTAGTGTAGTCTGTAATGTAGACATGGCGGCCGAACGCCATTAATCTAACAATCTGCGCATCAAGACCGCTACTACATTTACAATGATAAGTACATCACAGTTAGGACTCAGGTCGAGTGACAACTCAATAAGCTCACACCCAAAACGCACGGCCTTTTAGCTTAGTGCACAGTGCGCATGTCTCCATGTGTAGCAGTTATGCAAACAGGGACAGGGGAATAGGGCCTACTCCTTTAGCAGTTTAGTCATATGAAAAAAGACAAACGCACCATCTCACCCACCCCGCTGTGCAATTGCAGCTAGGTGAACGTTGCTATTAGTTCTGCTTAGATTCACATTTCTTTTATATTTCTATTTTCGTGGTGTTCTCTGTGGCAGAGTGGGTGGAGTGTCTCACCTTTTTTTAGGTTGAACACATAATCTGAAGGTTGGTCTTTCGATTTCCCATGCCAATTTGGATTTCCATTGCTGCATATAACTTACAGCATCATCCAAGGCCAGTTACTCTTATATAGTTATACCATGCCTATCTGGTGTGGGAGGTTGAAATCCCTTGGGTCGGTAAAAGTGTAGGCTTGGGCTTTCTATTGACCAACTGTATAATGGTGAAGGCAAGACTATTCAAACTTATCTATAATAGGCAGTATAAATCTTCAAGAAAAAGGACTTAGTATTCCCGTCTATGTGGCGACAAATGCTTAATAACTGCACCAGTATCTAAGTTAGATATGTAGGATCAAATCTAGTAATTGCTTTGGTTTTTAAAATTTGACTTTTGTCGTCGGACTATGCAACTTTAATGAAGCAACCGACGCTGTGAATATTGTATTCATTGAGCAGACTTATTTGAAAACATGACCTTAATTATGATTAGCATCACTTTAAGCGATTTTACGAATGGACGGGGCTGCCCTCTATGGAAGATCTTTGATCCAAAAGAATCTCTGGTGGACTGGACACCTCATGAGGATATCATCAGATGGGCTACCAAAGCAGATCCTCTATTCTCAACTGTCTTCTGGTTCCAGAAAGAGAGGGCGCCCTCGTCTCCGGTTCAAGGATATGATCAAGAGAAACCTGAAGCTGAGAGACATTAAGACCGACTCATGGACATCACTCTCACAGCAGAGAGCTAAATGGAGAGAGGCAGTCAAGTAATGAAAGCAGTCTTTGTCGCATCGCAACTGACCGCATGATGATGATGATGATGATTTCTTTTAAATTAAGAGAGCTTTATCAAGCAATGGCACTCTCTGACTGGCATTTATGGATTTATTTATAGTGGTATATATATATATTGATGTAATCAGTATCAGTGATAGAGCGAGAAGCATGCACGAGCAGTATTGATCGAATCGCTGTGCTCCTTTAGTTGCTTTATTTGGTACTTAAAGCTGCATAGTCCGATGAAGCATAAACTTTTCGAAACTAATTATCTAGCTTGATTCTACATATCTAACTTAGATACTGATGCATTTATCAAGCATTTGGTGCCACTTAGACGATAACAACGAGTCAATTTAATAGAACATGTTACTGCAGAAGAGTTTGGTGTCAGAGTTCTAGGTGTGCATGCGAAAACAAATTTGACATATTTACACCTCAAATATCTCAAAAGTCAGCCATTTAAACTCAAACTTTCTTCAAACTAAAGTAAGGTAGATTATAATACTCAAATTAATATGCGAATCTCAGGAAAATGACAAACTCAAAACCATCGCAGTATGAAACTTTAATTGCCTACCAGAGCTTTGTTTCTGACGAGGGAGTTTGTGACTGCACTGATAGCATAATCTTAGCGATTACTTAAAGTTGCATAGTCCGATTCTTTTGAATTTCTCAATTTTTTCTGAGATATATAGATCACTAATATCTACTTTATATTACTTCAAAGTTACTTTTATTTTAAATTGTAAACTTTTCAGATATTTTTAGTGCAAACATGAAAAATTAGTTTTGGGAAGCTTGCCAAAACTCTGATACCATAGACTTCTGCAGCAACAGGTTCTGTTAAATTGACTCAGCATTGCCTTCTACGCAGAAACAAATGCTTAATAAGTGCATCAGTATCTAAGTTAGATATGTAGAATCTAATCTAGATAATTGGTTCGGTTTTGAAAATTTGATATTTCATCGGACTATGCAGCTTTAATTGGAAGAATGGTCTACTCCCACATGTTCAAATTTGGTATGCGATAATTAAATTTTATCATTAAATCATTGAACAAATAATAGTGTGATAGGCCGGGTCCCCCTCCTCTGCATTCTTGAACGCAGCGCAAAAAGGAACGACGACAAGAAGAAACATATGCTTTACTGTATCTCCGTCACTATGACGTCACAGAGCCAAGTGACCCACGCGCTGACCAGCCAGGTTGCAGGTAGCCTCTGACGATGGAGGGAGCCACTAGCTAGATGCAGTTGGGGCAGTCCACCCAGGGACCCGCCCGTTGGCTAACCTGCCACACCATGTTGCAGTAGAACTGCAACAAATGATGGTGTAGTTTCTGCCACCACCGCATTGTGGTGAGGCTCATGTCAGGACTATTACAATACCAAGAATTTAGAGAAATATTTACATCCTAGACATTTTAGATACATATGTGATATATAAGCATTATGCGAGTATAAAGGCATATCAGGGAGTTATTATTATGATTTCCACAACCTCCTGCAAACTCTGCTCTTTGATAACACCTAGAACTTCTAACTTTCACAGAATACTTCAAGTCTGCCCTCATTTTCGCTCTAATTATTCTAAGTCGCTTCTCTGCAGGGGCCATATGCACCAATCGGAGTTAGGGCATTAACCACGGTTTGGGAAGCTCCACACGGCTAATGGTGGAAAATCTGTATGCACCAACCGATGCCAGCGCTAGCCGCGGACAGTAACCTAGGCTAAGCTACCCCACTTTCAAATCGGGTTTAACTGCTAGCCGGGGCGGTTAGTGTGTGTGTATGGATGTCAATCTATTCAATGCGATCATATTTGACAGAATTAAATACTCAATAAGTGAAATTTTATCAATTTAACCCTAAATCCGAAGCGAAATTCACGCCGCCGCTACTTCGGCGGGGATATTAATATTTTCGAATCGACGAATGTAAAGTAAACAAATCGCCGCCGCCGCAGCGACGTCGATATCCATACTGCCAACTCCGCCGCATCGGCGGCAATGTATTAGGCCCAAATCTATTCAATGCGATCATATTTAACAGAATTACATACGCAATAAGTGAAATTTTATAATTTAACCCTAAATTCGACGTTATTAAGCTACCGCCGCTTGGCGCGATATTAATATGTCGAATCGACGAATGTAAGTAAACAAATCGCCGGGACGTCAATATCCATACCCCTGCCGCATCGGCGGCAATATATTAGGCCCAAATCTATTAATGCTTCATATTTAACAGAATTACATACGCATAAGTGAAATTTATCAAATTAACCCTAAATCGAACCGTATTAACGCTCTGCGCATTGGCGGCGTTATTCATATTGTCAAATCGAGGGAATTCCCAAATCTATAAATAACTCACGGTTAGCTATCCCGCGGCTAAAAATTGGTGCATCCCTTTACTTTTTTCGCGGAACCCCGTACCCGGAGCTGGAGTAGGGCCTAGCTCAAGCCTAGCACACTTGGGATAGGCCCCTGATGTCTACATCTGAATTGTTTCTAACTATCTGCGGCATCTCTCATATCGAGCCATTTAACTCAACCAATCTGCCTTTAGCTCAATGTATATTGCAATATCTCTAATCGGTCGTGGAGGCAATCCGTATCGGCTATCTGATTACACTGGCGAATTGGACGTTGAGATAATTGCTAAACTTTTGCGGAAAGTTTAGTTCTTCATCAGATAACAAATATTCTGATATCAGTTGGCCAACAAAGTGAAGCAAGCACTAACTATTAGTGAAACATTTTTACCCGCAACCAAGTTCATTTCATTGGGAAAATAAATTATTCTCATGCGCTCTTCTCCATACATCAATTGTAAAATTATGTTCTAATATGATTTAATAATAACTCAGGAATTTCAATTAATAACAAGTTATGAGCAATCAAAGTACATGCACATATATATGTGGTGTATAACGAATTATGTGAGTATGAACTACGAAGGGAATTGTTTCCATTATATATTATGTTATTATTATACTTATTACTCTTGTTATTCTCCGTAAGACTCCACATTTGACTGGTGGCGCCACCTCCCCTCCAACGGGTGTCAACAAGTGCCAGTCACACCAGAGGATTATATAGATTTTATAATCACATAATGCTTATGCATCAAATATATATGTGAAGTGGGTGAGACTATACTCGAGCTGTGGCCATTGCAGGCTTGGGTCGAGCAACCTGCATTTGGAAATGCGGGCTGCTCGCCAAGACAGACCCGCATTGGCCATCAAATGCGAGGCAGGGTTCACTGCTGTAACTCATAGCTAGGAGACGCAGGTTGTGACTATCCTAGCAACAGAGGGAGGTCGAGCGCTCGGGCTCAGATCCATCGGACATGTTTCTACACACTCTGATGTTTTAGACAAGATTTAGGCTTTAATTCTCGGAATTCCAAACTGTATTAACTTAACAAAACAGGAGGGGTTGTATTTATTCATATTGATCATTATCGAAGAACTTAGATTGTACCAGTAGGAACAGAAATAAAGTTGTGAGCTCTATAAAGTGATTGGAATGTTCCTTGCATTCTTTACTATCCTCCAGTCCCTTAGTATATTAACCGCTATGGTCAACTTGATATTAATATTCTATTATTCTCCATATAATTAAGGGCCTTCTGCCTGATGGCCTGTATGAAGGCGATCACCCCCCTCCCCTCTAGGGAAATAATAACCACCTGCTTAATGAAAGCATGAATTACCGTAATAAAACCTGAGTAAAGGCTGTTTATAATTGACAGTGGTGGCACAGTGGAGCGTCCGCTTTGTTCTGGATTACTTAAAGTACTATACCACTCTATATGGCGGGCAGGAGAGCCGGTGAATTAAGGGAATAACTAATATACGTCTATTAAATTCGTATCTCTATGGCACTCTGGCTCTCCGCCCTTAGCCCGGGTTGCATAGCATGAAGGCGATCAAGCGGCGGCGGGACTAGAGGCCGAGCGGCTGGCTAGGAAGTGACAAGTATACATTTTTAACTCATTGGACCAGGTTTCAGACCCATAAGTTTGAATCGCGCGATCACCCAACATGGGATACAGATGCTCAACTCATTCCGCCATCCTGTCTGGTGTAACCTGGTAAGAAGCTAATGGGGTTTCACCTGAGGTGGGGTGGGGTGGGCGGACGGCACACCTGAGGTGAGGGGGGGTACTCACTGCCCCTCGTCGTTACATAATGGATGATAGCTGAGTGGTTTGCTGGACCGGGTCGGCAGGTATGGGTATTGCAGGATAATACATGGCCAGAACATACCGTGGAGAACCATGCATAATCCATGTCCCCGTCCGACCATCAGGCAAAAGGAAAGCTTGTTTTTATTTAAAGACGTCTCTGGATCACCTGGATTTTGAATCATCCGCTTTTGGATGTCAAACATATGGTCAATCTGAAAAATATCTTCGGAGGAAACCTGCTGCCGCCACATAGGCTACTCTTTCCGATAAGCAGCAATGGGTCTTTTATCTGCACTTTACCACAAACTTGACAGCACATACCACAGCCTTTGATTAACCAGTTGTGGACCACTGGTTGAAACAGAAAATAGTCCAAACTGCAAATGGGTCCACTGAGAAGGATCGATCCGATAACAGACAGCTTCACAGGTGTGATTGATTGATTGATTGATTGTGGTCCCAGAAACATATAATGCCATGTCAAGGTGGATAAATACTTCTCAGCAGCCTAATTCATTAATGTCTTTTTAGTCTTACAACACTGGGATACCGTAACGCAGCTTCTATGCTATCATGCACCACCCAGTTACATAATTATCCTGACAGTTAAACAACCAGTAATTTCGCTAGGATAGTGTCATAGTCAGCGGGGAGTGTGATGAAAACGGGAAATGTTGAGCCTAGAGCGGGACTCTAACCCACATCTCTTTACATTCCGGGCCAGTTTGCTAACCATTACATCACCTAGGCTCCCTGATGTTACCACACTAGCCATGTATACCTGTCTATGTGGCTCGTTGGCAAAGAGGTCAGTGCAAACTATTACACTCGTCCCCCTGTAATTGTAAGTCTTTTAAATGGTTATTTAATGCTTACAATTACATACATACAGGCAATCCACTTACATATGAGACTGTCTCAAAAGGTGCTAGGCAATATGGGACAAAACATTATCAATTGTAACGATCAACATACTATCTGCTTAGGCATTTGCTCAGGATAAACTGATTAGTTTTTTTACATGGTGTTTCATTAATCGAACCCTGGTCGAGTCAAACCAATGACTTAAAAATTGATACTTGTTGCTTCCTAGCCTGATGCTCGCATTATTAGGATAGGACAAGGACTGGTTGGCTCAGTGTCAGGATAATGTGAATGAGTGGGATATCAGGTCATGGTGGCCTGGTCTTTCAGTGGGGCAGCACTATGAAGTCGCCATGAGTGCGCACTGTCACAAGTCGGTACCCATCCTGGTATGACCTTAGATGTTGCTAGGACGTAAAACAACAACAAACAAACAAAAAACATTAATCCCAATAGAATACATATTGATTTGAAGCAAATGTCCTTGGTTTTCAGTGTAACTGTTTCTGTGCTGTTTTGTGTTAATCGTTACAATGGACAACCACAAAAGAGTTATCACTTTTTTAGACAGGCTCATATACATACACAGGGTAGGTTCAACAACCATAGAGCACATAGCTTGTAGAGGATCCTGGTCCCAGCAACCAGTGTCACATAGAGCTGGAATCGAACCGATATCTCTTGCATTCCAGGCCAGTGTGCTAACCATGACACCATATAATCACTCCCTGATGTCAACTCCCAACCCATGCCTACCTGTCTATGTGGTTATTTGGCTACAAGGTCAGTGCAGACTACTACAACAGTATTTTCAAATTATTACAAGAATAATCATAGCTAATTACCTGATGAAATCATCAAATTTGTCTCTTTCACGGCAAGCGCTTTGATACAATTCCAATCATTCGACCACTTTTCACTAAAGGCGTCACGCAGGCACAGTCGCCATCTAAAGTCTAATTACCATGGACGTCCGAAAGGGGCCTTAAATACTGAGGCCTTCGGGGATGCTGCCTCCTTCACCAATTTGTAAAGAAATTACCTTTAAAATTGCCTCAGGCCTCGAGTTGCTGGAGGGTATATATAAGCAGTGGAGTGTGTAGATTGGGCATGTTGCATAGGCAACATGGGTAATTCGAGACCGAGATGGGACGCCAGGGATCCCACCACTCTCCACTCCGACCTATACATTTTAGTTCCCCCTTTTAAAGATAGGAGGCCGGAAGTGATTCCAGGTGGTGCCCCCGCGACCGCGCGCTGGTAGCCGCTGCTTATACCTGGGCCTCCCCCCTCTGACGTCACTTCCTGCCCACCACCCCCACCGACAGCACTTCACCACCAGACGCTGGCCCGACAACACCACCCGCCTTTTCTCACCTCCAGACAGGCCATTCTTCAAACTTCACAATGCCGCAGAAGAAAACAACATGCCATGACGTGGCCTCTGCAGTTGCTGCTGCCCCCCAAGATGCCGCCAAAGCTGACACCATACCCATCCCATGACAGCGTGGACGCCCACGCTCCGTAGTGGCGAAGAAAGCCGCTATTCCCCTCCCCCGCAAGACGACATGAGTAGTGACGACGGGTCCGCAGGGGCGCAACTCTCCCTCCTGCGACAGTCTGTGACCGACTCTATTCAACAAGAGGGGCAGTTCACGAAATCAATGAGTGATCGACTGGAGGCACTGGAGAATGCAAAGCGGCGACGATGATCAAAGAGCAACTCGTTGGCCGACAGGTCCACGGCAAAACGTCGGAGACGCACCAAGAAGGACTCATCAACGTCACCAGAGACGCTGCATGGCCGCTCACTGTGCCTGATGTCTACCGAATTGCGGCAAAGCAAGGCCTGGAACCCTCGAGTATGCTGCGACCGGTCGACCTCAGAAAAACGAAGCAGACACCGCAGGAGCAGAGAACCACGCTGCACACTGGTGTCATCATCCAGGGCTGATGATGCATATCACCGGGATGTCGTTGTAACAATCATCAACTCCAACTACGACTCCAGATCAAAGAAGGGAGGTAGGAAGCCCCTTATTCCACATACCTACATGATACGAGACGAGAGGAAAGGCAAGATAGGCCTGTGGGAAAGCAACTGGCACTAGTACTTTGCCGCACTATCATGTATGCACTAAGACCCCAAAGTGCCCCACTCATGGTCGAAGCCCATGTTGGACCACCAGGATGAACTATTTGAGAAGGTGTCGGAGTGGCCGAGGGACTCCTGCCTGGCATGGGCTGAAAATGTGTTTGCCATGATTGATGATGGATGACTTCCCAGGGGTTGGCCTGACGCACAATTGATAAAAGAGCTGCAATGGGGAGCGTCCCTCTCAGGGATCTGGAAGGAAGAGGAAAATCAATCAGCTAAGTCTGACTACCCATAGCGATCTTACACCACCCGCACTGATGAACACCCAGGTCCATCTTCCAGTACCCCATACAAATGCCCTGAGTTCAATAAGGACTACAAAGGATGCCCCTGCCACAGGTGGAACTGGGGAACAGACTGCGGCTCCACTAGTTCGCATGGCATGGGCAGCGAGCAATTTCCACATGTGTGCGCATAGTGCACAAATAAATATAAAAAGGCGAACCCACACAAGGAGCAGGAGGGCAATAACAAGAAACGACAGCTAGACAAGAAGGCACTGACAGCAGACAATGAGGAAGCCAACAAAGCAGATTTTCGCTAAACGTCCAGGGTCAGGCTGACCAAAATGCCCCACAAGACACCACAGAACCACTGGGAGTAGCGGCCCTGATGCTGGTCTCAGCAACCCGATGGCTACAAAAAACACCTCACAGGTGGCACGAAAAGACAATGGACAAACATAGCGGCCATGACACCGACCCCCTCGAGGCGCCAACGCCAGAGGCTCCCGCCAAAACCCCACCATACTACACTGACCCACCCACATTCCCACACACGGATGGCCTGGCGAGCAGTTCGCCCCCCCCCAGACACCCCCCACACTGCCACGGGGTATCGACTGTACGTGAAATGGAGGCGAAGGCGGTTAGATTTTATTAAGACGCTGCAGTCATACCTTGGTTGGTTGTTGGAGTTTACGTCCTGGCAATATCTAAGGTCATTTCAAGTTGGGTGCTGACTTCTGACAGTGTGCACTCATGTCGTATCAGGACGGGTTGGGACAGTGTGCACTCATGGTGATTTTATAGTGCTTCCCTACTGGGAGACCAGGCCACTAGCACCTCAGTCACATTATCCTAATACTGTGCGAATCAGTCCTTGTCCAATCCTATTAATGCCAAATACAGGCTAGGTAGTGACATGTATCAATTTTGTAAGCCATCGATTTGACCAGTCTGGGATTCAAATTCCCGACCTTCCGCACTGGAAGCCTGCACTCTACCGATTCGGCCACCGCGTCCTGGTGTTCGTCAGTGTGATTCTTGTGAACATTTAGGATATACCACGTTATTGTACCAACACATTGAGATAGTAAACATCACACTCATTGTACCAACACATTGAGATAGTAAACATCACACTTATTGTACCAACACATTGAGATAGCAAACATAACACTTATTGTACCAACATATTGAGATAGCAAACATCACATTTATTGTCCCAACACATTGAGATAGCAAACATAACACTTAATGTACCAACACATTGAGCTAGCAAACATTGCACTTATTGTACCAACACATTGAGCTCGCAAACATCACACTTATTGTACCAACACATTGATATAGCAAACATCACACTTATTGTGCGCATACACAACATCTCCCATGAAAACTATGCCAGGTGCGATAGCGAATGACTTGAATGTCCATCTCCCATGTTGGCAGCTTGTGGGGTTCGATCCCCAGTCGAATCAAACCATGACTTAGAAATTGATATTTGTCACTTCCTAGCCTGGCGCTCAGCATTAAACTGATAGGACAAGGACTGGTTGGATTAGTGTCAGGATACTGTTACTGAGTGGGATATGAGATCATGGTGCTGGCGGACTGGTGCCCCAGTGGGGCAGCATTATAAAGTCGATATGCGTGTGCACTGTCACAAGTCAGTACCCGTCCTGATATGACCTTAGATGTTTCCAGAATCTGTTATTCCACGGCGTCCCGCTAATCTCCCATGGCTCTGTGAGTCTGCATTCTGTATCCGGTTTTCTGGCACAATCTGCTCGCAGCATTCTCAGCGTTAACGCTGGGGTAACAATGAACAGTGCACCTGGCAGTTGGATTCGGGCACTCGCTGGCCGTACTGATACTACCCATGTGTGCACATCACCAGAAGTGGGGGGGGGGGTCCTGTTATAGCAAGCCACGTGACTAACCCCTGAGTCACGTGATCTACGTTCCCGAGGGAGGTCACGTGATTTTTTTTCGTTTCTAGGTTGACTAGCGATAACTGTGATCTGTATCTTTGGTGTCGTGACCAAGATAAATTTGTTGCAAATTTGTTTGTTCGTTGATTTGCATCCTAACAACATCTAAGATCATATCAGGACATGTACCGACTTGTGACTGTGTGCACTCATGGTAAATGTATAGTGCTGCCCCACTGGGAGACCATACAACTGGCACTGTGGCCTGATATCACACAGTCACATTATCCTGACACTGAGCTAACCAGTCCTTGCACTATCTTATGAAGGGCAAATATAACAAATTATCATCAACCCTGCGCATGCCTGGAAAATCGCCCACCTCTGATTTAATTTTTGTTAACTGTTAAAAATGTATCAGACTAGCAGCAATTCAACTTTCATACGCACGTAATCTGTCGAACATAGTGATAGTTATAAATTACCTCTACGCCATACGCAAGAAAAATAACAAATCAAATCTGCCCGCCTGACCCTAATTTGTGTGATCAAAAGGATGATCAGCAACATGTTTATTTACTTGTCCTAATGTAAGACCCAGGCTAGGTATCTACAAGAATATATTTGACAAGTCATTGCCTTAGGTGGTTTCTGATCGTGCATGCTCTAGGTCTTTGTTCTGTGAAGCAAGTCTTGGGAGATTGGCAGTGCTCCTACACTGCTACAGAAGGTGCAGACGGGATGAGGTTATCCTCTGTTGCTACCGTTGGTCACAACTTCTTGACACAGTTTTATTTGAGCTAGGGACCATCCACCTCAGTGTGAGCGCTACCAGTGAATACCGCCAGTGCGTTACATTCTGCTCAGATTTCCTCACCTGAGACCAGTTAGAGATGATGTGTTTGGAAATGAGGATGTGTTGGAGTTGTTCCAATTCCATCCGCACCCATTTACAAATTATTCTCTTTGCCATAAATTAGTTTTCCAGTTTTTAACTTGAAAAGTCTTTTACCGTTGATTTTATTTATCATATATCACTTGTGATTTTAACACAGTTGTAGCGTCTTTCGGCATACATTTCTGTGCTCTATTTTACCTTGTTGAAATGTAATTTTTTTAGTCAGATATGTTTAACCACCCCAATAGCCGATGTTTACTTTTTGCACTGGGGGTCATTAAACAAACCAAACAAACAAAGTGAATACACTGGGCAGGAAGAGTACCCGCGTGAGGTTGATTTGAATTATATGTGTCATGTAATAGCAGGCTACCTTCCCATAATGAGGCCTTGGTTGGTTGGTTGTTGGAGTTTGACGTCCTGTCAACATCGAAGGTAATTTCAGGACGGGGTGAGGATCGGATACAGGCACAGAGGATATGGCTACATCAGCACGGTTTACATTCACTGACAGACTACAGATACATCTCGATATGACAGTGTCAACAACACACCACCCCCACCTCAATCCACCCAAATACTCCAACCGGTGGCAGTAGCCGAATCGGTAGAGCGCTGGCTTCTCGTTCCGAACGTCGCCAGTTTACAGGCCTCCCATGTGGAAAATCGCGACTTCGATTCCTGATAGCGTCAAACCAATGACTTACAAAATTTATACTTGTCGCTTCCTAGCCTGGCGTTCGGCATTAATAGGATAGGGCAAGGGCTGGGTAGCTCAGAATCAGGATAATGTGACTGATTGGGATATTGGGTCATGATCCCGGCAGGCCTGATTTCCCAGTGGGGCAGCACTATAAAATCACCTTGAGTGTGCACTGTCACAAGTCGATACCCATCCTGATATGACATTAGATGTTGCCCGGACATATAATTCCAACAACCAATCAAAATAGTCCTAATGCTGTTTGCGGACCGGATTTGTGGCACCTGATTATAGGGTCACCTGTATGCAAGGGCCCCCTCTTTATTGACATTCACGCAACTAAAAAACAGACATAGCCTATTTACCGGTACATTTGTAATAAAACTTCACTTCAAATATGGGAGCAGTGGTGTTTGTGGTTTACTAACATGTAACCGATTTAAACTCAAAAGCCCCAATATCTGGAGAGCAAATTGGCGAGCCCCCAGGGCCCATATTCACGATGCGGTGTTAGCTTACACTCGGTGTGTTTGCACTCCTTGCGTACTGAGTTTTCGCCGCTAACCCAGAAATCCCGGCCAAAACCAGTTTTGGCTCGCTAACACTGCATCGTGAATACGGCCCCAGGTGTCCAAATGTGGCATTAAGATAGTTGTTGTTGGTTGGTTGGTTGGTTGCATCCTAGCAACATCTAAGGTCATATCAGGATGGGTACAGACTCATGACAGTGCATACCCATGGCGACTTTATAGTTCTGCCTAACTGGAAGAGCAGGCCGCCAGCCCCATGACCTGATATCCCACTCAGTCACACTATCTTGACACTGAGCCAACTAGCCCTTTCCCTATCCTAGCAATGCTGAGCGCCTGGCTAAGAAGCGGCAAGTATCAATGCTTAAGTCATCAGTTTGAGTCGACCAGGGTTATCGAACCGAGCCATCAACCAAAACGGGAGATGGAAGCTCAACTAAAAAACTACCCATAATGCCTTGCCGTAAACTAACTCTGGATGTGGAATTCAATACTGCCGTGTCTTGAGGTGAGGCCTGCTTTTCGCAGCGACACTAGAACTTGTACAAGCGACACTCCCTAACTCAGCCAATTTGGGCGGAAATGGGCGTGGATTCGCGCTAATAAAACGGGCCGTAGGAACGCTGGTCCGGATTTATTGGTGATTACGGAGACGCAGGCTCCCCGAACACGCACCATTAACGCGCGAACCGGCCTGACCCATCGACTGACGCCTGATTTATTGAATCGCACCAACCTCCAGGGTCTCTCAGCATTCAATATTTGCCTCTTCCGGGGAGCATGTGGGCATGTGTTGTTGTTTACTGGACAGTCTCAGTATGTCTGGAAGTGAGGTGGAGAAATACGCGTTACCTAGTGGTGGTTTCTCCTGAGAGGTGTGGACATACCTGGCAGATTGCGGTGGTTTTTCCTAAGAGGTGCGGACATACCTGATATCCGGTGGTGGTTTGTCCTCTGAGGTGCAGACATACCCGACACCTGGTCGTGGTTTCTCCTGAGAGGCATGGACATACCCGACATCTGGTAATGATTTCTGTTTTGAGAGGTGCAGAAATACCTGATACATGGCAGCAGTTTGTCCTGAGCGACATGGACATATGCGAAACCTGGTGGTGGTTTCTCCTGAGAGGTGTGGACAAACCTGATATCTGGCAGCAGTTTCTCCGAAGAGGCAGGGACATACCCAAGACATGCCGGCGGTTTGTACTGATCGGCGTGGTACAGACAGGTACAGACATACCCAACACTTGGTGGTCATTTGTCCTGAGAAGCACGACATACCCGACACCTGGTGGTGGTTTCTCCTGAGGGGCACAGACATACCCGACTCCTGGTGGTGGTTTCTCCTGAGAGGTGTGGACATACCTGACTTCTGGTGGTGGTTTCTCCTGAGAGGTGTGGACATACCCATAACCTTGTGGTTTGTTTCTCCTGAGAGGCATGTAAATACTCAACAATGGTGGCGCTTTCTCCTGAGAGGTGCAGACATACCCGACACCTGGCGGTGATTTCTCGTGAGAGGCGCGGACATACCTGACATCTGGTGGTGGTTTCCCCTGAGAGGCACAGACATACCTGGTGGTGGTTTCTCCTGAGAGGGGAGACATACACAACACCCAGCAGTGGTCTCTCATGACGGGCTCAGACATACTCGCCATCTGGTGGTGGTTTGTCCTGACATACCAGACATCCAGTGGTGGTTTCTCCTGAGAGGCATATATATACCACTACATAAACAACTGTTCATTCTGAATGCTTATGGACCACGTCATTAGCGTGACAATCTAGAATTGTCACGATAGCAAAATAAAGGATACCTGCACACACACAAGCACAATTCCTACATAGCTGTATCCAGCTGCGATTTCCACCAAACCCTCACGGCTGCAGTTAGAATATAATGGAAGGAGGGTGAGTCTTCTGAAGATGCTATTCTCATTCTTCCATAATTTGGATTGAGATGGGGTCAAAGTTGACACATAGCGGCGGAAACCGAGATTAATCTGAGGAGGATGAATTGTATCCTTTCTTAGTGGCAGGGAGCTTGCGCTGCATCAGTAAGAGATCAGCAAGTGTAGACTGTGATAAATTTCAGTCAGCATTCATGTAAGCAGTCGGTTCTCCAAGTTACGCCAGACAGATGCAAAGAAGAGCGCAGGCGGTTGAAATAAATTGAGGCATTCTTTGTTCATGCGGGTTTAATTTAATTTAGAATTAATCTTCTGCCAGCGCCGAAGAATAGGACTTCCGGTTGTCTGGCAATGACTAGTGTTTTGAGTGTATCAGTTGCAACAGCCGGGGGGTGCGGGAGGTGGTGGGAAGATAGTGTTTTTTGTTGTTTTATGTCCTAGCAACATCTAAGGTCATATCAGGATGGGTACCAACTTGTGACAATGCACACTCATGTGGAATGCATAGTGCTGTCCCACTGGGATATTAGGATGGCTGCACCCTGACCTGATATCCGTCACAGTCGCGTCATCCTGATACTGTGCTAACCAGTCCTTTTCCCGTCCTATTGATGCAAAGTGCCAGGCTATGTAGCAACAAGTATCAATTTTATAAGTCATCCGTTTAACTCAGCTAGCATTCAAACATTCGACCTTCCTCATGTGAAGTCTATGATGTACCGATTCGATCACATAGTGTGAATGAGGTATTACAGATTGAATGTAGAATGGGTTACTGTTTCTTAGATATCTTCTTTGTCTGGGACCTAGAACAGCGGCTAGTCTGCCTGTTTCGTGGTTGGCCGGTGGTGTGTGGTGTGTGGTGTGTGGTGTGTGGTGTGTGGTGTGTGGTGTGTGTGTGGTGTGTGGTGTGTGTGGTGTGTGTGGTGTGGGTGGTGTATGTGATGTGTGGCATGTGGTGTGTGGTGTGTGGTGTATGGCATGTGTGTGGTGTGTGGGGGGTGGTGTGTGGTGTGGGTGGCGGGTGTGGTGTGCGGTGTGTGGTGTGTGATGTGTGGTGTGTGGTGTGTGGTGTGTATGCGTGGTGTGTGGTGTGTGGTGTGTGTGGTGTGGGTGGTGTATGTGGTGTGTGGTATGTGATGCGTGGTGTGTGGTGTATGGCATGTGTGTGGTGTGTGGTATGTGGCGTGTGTGGGGTGTGGTGTGTGGTGTGGGTGGCGTGTGTGGTGTGTGTAGTGTGTGGCGTGTGGTGTGTGGTATGTGGTGTGTGATGTGTGGTGTGTGGTGCGTGGTATGTGTGGTGTGTGGTATGTGGTGTGTGTGGTGTGTGTGGTGTGTGTGGTGTGTGGTGTGTGTGGCATGTGGTATGTGTTGTGGGTAGTGTGTTGTGTGAGTGGTGTGTGTGCTTTGCATGGTGCGTGTGATGCGTGTGGTGTGTGTGGCGTGTGGTGTGTGGTGTGTGATGTGTGATGTGTGGTGTGTGGTGGGTGGTGTGTGGGGTGTGGGGTGCGTGTGTGGTGTGTGGTGTGTGTGGTGTGTGGTGGGTGTGTTGTGTGTTGTGTGTGTGATGTGTGGTGTGTGGTGTGTGATGTGTGGTGTGGTGTGTGGTGTGTGGTATGGGGTGCGTGTGGTGTGTATGGTGTGTGCTTTGTGTTGTGCATGTGGTGTGTGTTGTGTGTTGTGTGTTGTGCGTGTGGTGTGTGTTGCGTGTTGTGTGTGTGGTGGGGGTCGTGGGTGTGCGCTGTGTGGTGTGTGTGGTGTGGTGTGTGGTGTGTGTGGTGTGTGTGGTGTGTGGGGTGTTTGTGGTGTGTGTGTGGTGTGTGTGGTGTGTGTGGTGTGTGTGGTGAGTGTGGTGTGTGGTGTGTGTGGTGTGCGATGTGTGGTGTATGCGGTGTGTGGTGTGTGGTGGGTGGTGTGTGGTGTGTGTTGTGTGTGCTGTGTGTATGGTGTGTGTGGTGTGTGTGGTTTGTGTGGTTTGTGTGGTGTGTGTGGTGTGTGTCCCAATGGGTCAACTTTGCTTGCTTGGTTATTGCAGTTTCAAGGCCTTTCAACATATATGTTCTCATTATCCTTCTCGTAGGATGTGAGTAGGACGTGTGAGTAGGATGTGCGTAGGGTGTGTGAGTAGGGTGTATGAGTAGTGTGTGGGTAGGGTGTGTGAGTAGTGTGTGTGAGTAGGGTGTATGAGTAGTGCATGTGAGTAGTGTGTGTGTGAGTAGGGCGTATGAGTAGGATGCGTGAGTAGTGCGTCTGAGTAGGTTGTGTGAGTAGGGTTTGCGGGTAGGATGTGTGAGTATGGTGTATGATTAGGATGTGTCAGTATGGTTTCTGAGCAGGGTGTGTGTAGGGTGTGTCAGTAGTGTGTGTGTAGGATGTGTGAGTAGGGTGTGTGAGTAGTGTGTGTGAGTAGGGTGTTTGAGTAGGGTCTGTGAGGAGGTTGTCTGAGTAGTGTGTGTGAGTAGGATGCATGAGTATGGTGTGTGTAGGGTATGTGAGTAGGATGTGTGAGTAGGGTGTGTGCGTAGGGTGTGTGTAGGGTGTGTGAGTAGGGGGTGTGAGTACTGTGTGTGAGTAGGGTGTGTGAGTAGGGTATGTGTGGGTAGGGTGTGTGCTTGTGAGTGTAGGTGTGTGCTTGTGCATGTATGTTAGCATTAGGGTGTGTGCTTGGGCCTGTAGGTTAGCATTGTGGTATGTGCGTGTGCATGTAGGTTAGCTTGTTTGCTTGTTGTTGTTTTGCGTCCTAGCAGCATCTAAGGTCATTTCAGGACGGGTATAATGTAGCATTAGGATGTGTGCTTGTGTGTGTAGGTTAGCATTAGTGTGTGTGATTGTGTGTGTAGGTTAGCATTAGGGTATATGCTTGTGCGTGTAGGTTAGCATGAGCGTGTGTGATTGTATGTGTAGGTTAGCATTGGGGTGTATGCTTGTGCGTGTAGGTTAGCATTGTGGTATGTGCGCGTGCATGTCGGTTAGCTTGTTTGCTTGTTGTTGCTTTGCATCCTAGCAGCATCTAAGGTCATTTCAGGACGGGTGTAAGGTAGCATTGGGGTGTGTGCTTGTGTGTGTAGGTTAGCATTAAGGTGTATGCTATGTGTGTGTAGGTTAGCATTAACATGTGTGCTTGTGCATGTAGGTTAGCATTACGGTGTGTACTTGTGTGTGTATGTTAGCATTAGGGTGTGTGCTTGTGTGTGTAGGTTAGCATTAGGGTGTATGCTTGTGCGTGTATGTTAGCATTAGCATGTGTGCTTGTGTGTGTAGGTTAGCATTAGGGTGTATGCTTGTGCGTGTAGGTTAGCTTTAGTGTGTGTGCTTGCGTGTGTAGGTTAGCATTAGGGTGTGTGCTTGTGCATGTAGGTTGGCGGTGTGCTTGTGTGTGGAGCTTAGTATTAGGGTGTGTGCTTATATGCGTGTTTGTGTTTGTGTATGTGTGTGGCTGGGGTTATGGATTTGCTTGGCTGAGGGACACTGTAATGCTATTACACCCCTGCACGCATCGCGGTCACCGCGGCCTGCAGCTAAGGCACGATGTATGAGCATGCCGAGTAGGTTTAGGCGTTTTACTCAGAGGTGCGCTGCGAGGGGAAGCAGTGGCCGGTAATTGCTGTATTTATGAGCCGGCACTGGCTGCAGAGTTAGTAGTGATGTGCAAGGACACAGGTAAAGGACACCATAACGAGGGGTCCGGGTCCCCTCGGAGCGAGCCTGCGCGGAAGAAAGGCTGTGTTCCGTTTGCAGGTTGACGCGTCGCGGCGCGCCGGGTGGGTGGGTTGGTTCGGTGGGTTTGGGGGTTGGAGTTTTCAGTCCTACATCCAAGGTCATATATCCGCGTCCTGATATACTTTTAGATGTTCCCAGGACGTACAACACCCAACAAGCAAGCAACCACTCTAAGTCATATCAGGATGGGTACCGACTCGTGACAGTGCACACTCATGGCGACTTTATATTGGCGGCTCACTGAGAGAATAGGCTGCTGCCACCATGATCCGATATCCCACTCGATCACATTATCCTGACACTGAGCTAACTAACAACCTGGTAAGAATTCACCAAGCCAATCAGGCCCTTCTACAGGCCTAGTGATGAGGGCGCCATATTAAATTATCTATCTATTATAAGCACCTATGGCCACCCCCCACCACCCTACGCGCTCCTTCACCTCCTGCCAACAAACCAAGTTATCCACCTTACAAATTATTTGCCCAGCAAATTCAGAAAATGTATATCAGACTGGTAGTATTGCTATAACCATAGACACTAATACAGACTGTACTAGACTACTAAATGACTGAAATGTACAATCCTCCAAGCATAGTTTATCCCATCATTTCTAACAACCTACTTACTCAACCTACTTCAGGTAGTCAAAAACACACCCGAGGTATTAACCTTTTAAGCATAACCCTACAAGCAAACCACACTCTATCCAACAGAATAACCAAACCATTCTACTAACACTCCATCTAACAAATGTCATGTCCAACAACACAATACTTATGCAATTCACAACATAGTAGGCACACAAACCTATGAAAGGAAACTATGCACCTAACCACTCCGTAATGTAAAGGTCTAATCAAACACATGTATGTATCTAAGTATGTATGAATACAACATATAACTACTATTTCTATATGTGAATTGTCAAACTATACCATATGATTGTTATTTCAGCTGACTTGAGCTAGCCGCTGATGACAATATCAGACTACATATACATATATTGTAAATAACTGTATTGTTACATGGCCGGAAGACCAGTGCCATGGCGCTGACAAAAGACGTTATTCAATGAATAAACTATATTTACAACAACAACAAAATGCTTGCTCTATCCTAATAATGCCCAACGCCTGGCTAGATAGGGACAAGTACACATATTTAAGTCACTGGTTTGATTTGACCAGGGTTCAAATCCCACGATCTACTAAAACAGGAGACGGACGCTCAACTCATTCGGCCATCCCGTCTGGTCCGAGCTCGGTGGGTGAGTTGAGACCGACTAAATAACTAGTAGGTTGCAGTAATGCGATCAGACAATGTTAATCGTCCCGTGTCGTAGGCGATGAAAGAGGCAATTCCATGAGACGGGAGGGAACATGGTGGGCTCTGTGTAAGTTTGTTGGCTTCGGTTTAGTGGCGGCAGATGCGTGACTGCGGATGGGGCACGACTTCCGGCGACGGGGGATGACGGGAAGTGCGGAGAGTGGACGGAGAGGGTGGGAAGGGCCGGAGGGGCCGGGAGGGGCGGGGATTGAAAGGGTCGGGGTGGGGGGTGGGGGTGGGGGGTGAATGCGAGGGCGGGGGACAAGGCTGAGTGGCGGCGGGGGGTAGGGGTGGAGGCGAGGGCGGGGGAGGACAAGGCTGAGTGGCGGCGGGGGGCGCGGGTGGAGGCGAGGGCGAGGGAGGACAAGGCTGATAGGGGTGGGGGGGTGGGGGGAGGTGTCTGTGGTGGGTGGTGGGATGGCGGAGAATGGAGGGCCCTGGATGCAGTTGAGGCGGCCCGGGGCTGGGCAGGGCAGGGCAGGGCAGGGCAGGGCAGGGCAGGGCAGGGCAGGGCAGGGCTGACCCTTGGCACGCCTTACAAACAAACGCACCCCGTCACAGATCCTTGGATCACACCCACATTCACTCGAGTCACAAGGGGAATTCCACTGGAATACAAAAGGGAATGGTTGCCCCTCTAATAACCAATTATGTTGCCTCCCTAATGTGACATGTACTCTCTCTGAGCGTTATTTGGATGTGTCCGAAGGAGCGGGTTTAAATTAATTTGAATTGATTCGCACATCTTTGGACCTCGCCAATAGACACCGCCGGTTAAGCTGGATAGTACCCGAATAGAGTGGTTCAAGATTCTGCTGATAGATGTCAATAGCATAACTGGCCGGTTGTAATATACATGAAGAGAAATTCCAGAAGAAAAATACAATAAAGTTTGTGTTTATATATATATATATATATATATATATATATTACAATGATAAAAACTTGATGCCTGTAGCGTTGTGCTTCAATAGAAGACAGAGATGTGACTCCTCTGGGCTCAGGATAGCAAGTGCAAGTTTATTCATACTCACTTCATCACGTCACGTGACCATCCACCTTGCTGGCTCCGGTGTGTCCTTTAGATATGTTCATATATTAATCACATACATTACAATGCCTGTTGCGATATGAATATCTGAATATAATCAGGCATTATATTATTTGTCCACGCATTCTTTATGGAGATCTAGCATGTGAAATCACAGGCACTCGGGGAAAGTACCCGAATAGAGTGGTTCTAAATTCTGCCGAGAGATGTCCCTAGCTTAACTGGTGGGGTCTATTGCGACATATATTATATCATACCTGAATGAGTGTTGTACATTTATTTATCCATGCACACTCATTCATGCTGCTGCTTTGGTGTTTGCAGCCAGTGTCAGGGTTCGTTGGTTGGTTGTTGGAGTTTTACGTCCTGGCAACATCTAAGGTCATATCAGGACGGGTACCTACTTGTGACAGCGCACACTCATGGCAACTTTATAATGCTGCCACACTGGGAAATGGGTACCATGACCCGATATTACACTCATGGCTATTTCACAGTGCTGCCCCGTTGAGCGACCGAAGCCACTGGTGCCATCGCCTGATATCCCAGACAGTCACATTATCCTGACACCGAGCCAACCAGTCCTTGCCTTATCCTAATAATGCCGAGTGACTGGCTAGGAAGCGAAAAGTATCAATTGTGTAAGTCATTGGTTTGAGTCAACCAGGAATTGAACTCCCAACCTTCCCCACAGGAAATCTGCGCTCTACCGATTCGGCCCCCGCGTCCGGTTAGGAACATTGGGACTAACGTGTATTGATCAAGTGCTGAATTTGAATATGCATGCTTCGAATTATAAATCCCAACTGGATGGATCTCCCAGACGTAGTCCTTTCATGGTAAATATAAAGCGTGGCGACGACCGAACGTTGTGTTGATCGATGAGTAGGTATTTAATAGATAACTGTACAAATGACAAAGTAAGAAAACACAACAAGCAAATAGCTGTCAATAACAGATTTAAAAAAAAAAATTGTGTATGATGTGTTTATACTGTCCATAGCATATAAGCTCGAGTGCTCGGGCTTATTTTCAATGCTGGCCAGTTGTAGTAGTGGTTTAATCTTATCACGCAGTAGGAGGTGATAAGATGTTTTTGTTTCCCACTCAGTAGCAGGTACATGGTGATTATTTAGTAGCAGGTCTTATTGGTTTTATTTTCTGATTGCCCTTGTAGTGGGTGCGAATAGTATATTAATTTGTTGGTGTTTTAGTTTTACTACTACTTATGAAATAGCCTACTCTACATGTATAGGCTTGTACATAGTTTGTAGCTGTTTGTTATCTACTGAGGGTGGTCCAGATTACCCCCTTTGGGCAGCCCATTTTGTGGGCCGTGACCTATCACATGCCATTCTGGGGTTTTGCCCCAGTGTGTTTTCAGTGTCTCCCTTATTTTACATATATATTGTAGTGGTCTGCACTGACCTCTCAGGCAAGTAACCACATAGACAGGTAGGCGTGGGGAGTGTATTGATATCAGGGAGCCTAGGTGGTGTAATGGTTAGCACACTGGCCCGGAATGCAAAGAGATGTGGGTTCGAGTCCCGCTCTAGGCGCAATATTTCCCATTTTCATCACCCCCACGACACTGGTTGCCGTGATCAGGATCCTGTACAAGCTTTGCGCTGTATGGTTGTTGAACCTACCCTGTGTATGTATGTGTTAGTGCATTGCCTGTATGTATGTAATTGTAAGCATTACAAGACTTACAATTCCAGGGGGACGAGTGTAGTGGTCTGCACTGACCTCTCAGGCAAGTAACCACATAGACAGGTAGGCGTGGGGAGTGTGTTGATATCAGGGAGCCTAGGTGGTGTAATGGTTAGCACACTGGCCCGGAATGCAAAGAGATGTGGGTTCGAGTCCCGCTCTAGGCGCAGTATTTCCCATTTTCATCACCCCCACGACACTGGTTGCCGTGATCAGGATCCTGTACAAGCTTTGTGCTGTATGGTTGTTGAACCTACCCTGTGTATGTATGTGTTAGTGCATTGCCTGTATGTATGTAATTGTAAGCATTACAAGACTTACAATTCCAGGGGGACGAGTGTAGTGGTCTGCACTGACCTCTCAGGCAAGTAACCACATAGACAGGTAGGCGTGGGGAGTGTGTTGATATCAGGGAGCCTAGGTGGTGTAATGGTTAGCACACTGGCCCGGAATGCAAAGAGATGTGGGTTCGAGTCCCGCTCTAGGCACAATATTTCCCATTTTCATATTGTTGTATGTTTTCAGATCGGGAGTCTCTGTTTTTGATGGTTTGTGGTTGTTTGTTATCTACTGAGGGTGGTCCAGGTTTCTTCCTTGGGTCAGCCCTGTTTGTGAGCCATGACCTATCACATGCCCATCTAGGGTTCTGGCCCTAGGGTGTCATCAGCATCCTTCCTTTTTTACATATATATGTGTTGTATGTCTGTAGATCAGAGATCTGCCTTTCTTTTACTGATTGGGCATTCCAAGCCTTAGCAGCCATTTCTAATGTGCTTCTTTCATGGCCCTTTATTCGGCTCCTTGTTTGTTTTAATACTAGTAGTGGTGCATTGTTTATTCGTGTATCTCTGGTTCTGATTCTTAAATATATGTCTTGTTATGTCCCTCTATGTGCCTCTATGTGCCTATGTGGGCCTCTATGTGCCTCTATATGCCTAAACACGCCTCTCTGTGCCTCTCTGCGCCTCTATGTGCCTTTATTTGTTTGTTGTTGTTTTACGTCCTAGCAACATCCAAGGTCAAATCTGGACGGGTACCTACTTGTGACGAAAAGTGACGAATAAGGAAATACTCGAACGGATGGGGCTGCCCTCTATGGAAAATCTTCTGATCAAAAAGAATCTCCAGTGGACTGGACACCTCATGAGGATGTCATCAGACAGGCTACCAAAGCAGATCCTCTATTCTCAACTGTCTTATGGCTACAGAAAGAGAGGGCGCCCCCATCTCTGGTTCAAAGATACCATCAAGAGAAACCTGAAGCTGAGAGACCTTAAGACCGACTCATGGATGCAACTCTCACAGCAGAGAGCAAAATGGAGAGCGACAGTCAAGTAATGAAAGCAGTCTTTGTCGCATCGCGACCGACAGCATGATGATGACCTACTTGTGACAGTCCACACTCATGGTGACTGTATAGTGCTGCGTCACTGGGAGACCAGGCCACCAGCACCATGACCAGATATCCCACTCAATCACATTATCCTGAAACTGAGAGAGCCAGTCCTTGCCCTATCCTAGTAATACCGAGAATCAGGTTAGGAAGCGACAAGTATACTTTTTTAAATCATCGGTTTGACTCACCCAGGGTTCGAACCCACAAACTCATGGGTTTGGATCCCCCAATCTCCCAAAACAGGGGACGGATGCTCGACTCATTCGGCCACCCCGTCTGGAACTATATGTACATGTATGTGCCGCTGTGTGGCGTTGTGCTGCTCCCACAGTGCTTCCTCGTTAGTTCATCACCTGATTCAGTGAGATTGGTTAGCCCGTTGACGCTGCTGGAATTGCTTCCTGACAAACGTCGCCCCGCCCCGCCAATGCTTCTATCAGACTTGGCCGAGTTGGGAATTTGAGTCGGGCGAAACAAATATATAATGCCCATGTCTGGTACAGCGCTGGGACCATTGGGAGTTGGGTCTGGTTAAGGGCATCCCTCCACGCCACCCGATCAGGGCCGGTGTCGCGGTTTCAGCCCTCCGTCGGTTTCAGCTCTCCGCATCGCTTCTGCGCATGCGTCAACATCGAACAGCATCGTCAGTAACCTTATAAATTTAATAGAATCTTTTCGGTAAACATGTTTTCTATATGTGCACCAAGCGATTTGTTTCTAGGTGGTGTGGTTTTAGAGACATTTCCCTTTTTCTGTATGAAGATTGCTCACAACCATTGACAATGCCTTGAGTTTGCTGGTACGCGCAGTGCAAAACATTAGTTTTATTCAAAATTAATAGAAATCCAGAACCCCAAACTTATCAATTTAATATAATCTTTTTAGTAAGCAGGTTTTCTATATGTGTACCAAGCGATTTGTTTCTAGGTGGTGTGGTTTTAGAGATATTTCACTTTTTCTGTATGAAGATTGCTCACGACCATTGACAATGCCTTGAGTTTGCCGGTATGTGCAGTGCAAAACATTAGTTTTATTCAAAGTTAATAGAAATACTGGACCCTACCCTTCCTAATTTAATATAATCTTTTTGGTAAACATGTTTTCTATATGTGTACCAAGCGATTTGTTTCTAGGTGGTGTGGTTTTACAGATATTTCACTTTTTCTGTATGAAGATTGCTCACGGCCATTGACAATTAGACACCGACACCGCATATGAGTTTAAAGTTGGATTTATTTTTCTTCGATAATGAGTCAAGTAGTAAGCACATGTCAATTTTAGTAAGCACAATTAAGTTCCGTAGAATAAGCACAGTGAGGTAATCAATGAGTTATGCACAAAGAGGTCAACAAGATTTTAACCCTGTGCCCTATATAGTCTTTTAGCAGGGGTGGGCGGGATGGCAGTTCAGAGCCAGCCAGTGTCCTGCTGTGGCCGTGTCGAAGTGAGCTCTCTGCCGCTGAGACGGGCCTTATATAGCCAGTTAGCCCGCTAGTTCGAGCTAACGACCGCAGAGGGCAGGTCGGACAGGCAGAACCAGCATTCTCGAAGTATTTACGTATCAAAGAAGAAACCAGGCGGCGCTGGCGTATAAGTCAGAAAGAACCACCGGCGAAAGTAGCTAGGTGGCAGCACCTGTATTCTGCTTAAGGCTGTAGAGCTATGGCGGCGATCGAAAGCCAAATTACCCGTGTTGCTGAGCATCACGAACAATGCAATTGACGACAGCGTACGGCTGAAATTGACGGAGGGCGGAAAGCACAACACCGGTGAAGGATGTTCAAAACACTACCCCGTTCAAAACACTACCGTAGTGTTTTGAACTTAAGTTCAAAACACTATGGTTAAGTTAAAAACACTACCCTTATGTACGTTCAAAACACTACCAAGTTCAAAACACTATCATGCCATGGCAGTGGGGGCTGTAGTGCCCCAATATGTAACCTACTGCATTATGCGCCAACTTACTGCATCATGAATCCCTTACTGCATAGTGCCCCACCCTACTGCATTTTGCCCCATCTTCCACACCTTATTGCATACTGCCCTATCTTACTGCATGCTGCCCCCACCCTACAACATATTGCCCCACCCTACTACATACTTCCACACCTCACTGCATTCTTCCCCACCATACTACATACTACCCCACTCTACTACATTATGCCGATCTCTCCTTCATGCAGAGCAACCCTACTGCATACTGCCCCACCCTACCCTACTACATACCTCCCCAGCCTACTACATACTGCCCCGTCTACTACATACTTCCCCACCCTACTCCATACCGCCCACGCTCCTGCATACTTCCTCACCCTACTGCATTTCCCCTCAGCTTACTGCATACTGACACACCTTATTGCATACTACCATACTGCCCCCACCATACTACATCCTGCCTCACCCTACTGCATACCCCCCATGCTCCTGCATACTTCCCAACCTTACTGCATTCTTTCCCACCTGACTACATACTGCCCGACCCTACTACATTCTGCCCCTCACTCCTTCATGCAGCCCCACCCTACTGCATACTGCCCCCACCCTACCCTACTACATACTGCTCCACCCTACCCTTCTACATACTGCCTCATCCTACCCTACTGCATACTACCCCAGCCTACTACATACTGCCCTGTCTACTATGTACGTCCCGACCCTATTGCACACTGCCACACCTTACTGCATTATTCTCCATCTTACTGCATACAGCCTCACCCTACTGCCTACTGCCGGACCTTACTACATACTGCCCCACACTACTGAACACTGCCCCATCGTACTGGCAACGCCCCACCCTACTGCATTGTTCCCTACCTTACTGCACACAGCCCCGCCCTACTGCATAGGCTGCACCTTACTGTAATGTGATTAAGCGACCAACGACTGCACACGTTGAGGTCTAGTTACTTAATGCTTTATTCAGCCCGTGCGATACCACTACACTGGTTCCTCCGCTCTGCTCGGTCCCGGCCACATAACACTTACTACATACTGCCCCACACTACTGCGCACTGCCCAACCTACTACATTCTCCGCATTCTTCCCCACCTTACTGCAAACAGCCCCATCCTACTGCCTACTGCCCCACCAGGCACGGTGGCTGAATCGGTAGAGTGTGGGCCTCACATGCAGAACATCAGGAGTTTGATTCCTGGTAGAGTCAAACCAATGACCATAAAACGTATACCTGTCGCTTCCCAGAATGGTGCTCGGCATTATTAGGATAGGGCAAGGACTGGTTAGCTCAGTGTCAGGATAATGCAACAGAGTGGGATATCGGGTCAAGGATGCCAGCAGCCTGATTTCTGAGTGGGACAGCACTATAATGTTGCCATGAGTGTGCACTGTGACAAATCGGTACCCATCCTGATATGACCTTAGATGTTGCTAGGACATAAAACAACAACCAACAACAACCCCTACTGCCCCACCTTACTACATACTGCTCCACCATACTGCATTCTTCCCCACCCTACTGCACACAGCCCCACACTACTGCATACTGCCCCACTTTACTGCATACTGCCCCACCCTACTGCATACTGCCCCACCCTACTGCCCCACTTTACTGCATACTACTCCACCCTACTGCATACTGCCCCACCCTACTGCACACTGCCCCACCCTACTGCATACTGCCCCACCCTACTGCACACTGCCCCACCCTACTGCATTCTTCCCCACCTCACTGCATACAGCCCCACCCTACTGCATACTGCCCACTTTACTGCATACAGCCCCACCCTACTGCATACTGCCCCACTTTACTGCATACAGCCCCACCCTACTGCACACTGCCCCACCCTTCTGCATTCTTCCCCACCTCACTGCATACAACCCCACAGTACTGCATACTGCCCCACTCTACTGCATACTGCCCCACCCTACTGCATACTGCCCACACTACTGCACACTGCCCCACCCTACTGCATTCTTCCCCACCTCACTGCATACAGCCCCACCCTACTGCATACTGCCCCACTTTACTGCATACTACTCCAACCTACTGCATACTGTCTCACCCTACTACAAATTAAAATGAATATGCAACAATTATAACATATTTTTAGAGTTGTGTTTTGAACTTAGAGGTAGCTTTTTTTAACGTAAGGATAGTGTTTTGAGCGTGGCCACAGCAGTGTTTTGAACCTACCTTCAACTAAGTTCAAAACACTACCGTAGTGTTTTGAACCTAAGTTGAAAACACTACCGTAGTGTTTTTGTGGGGCAGTGTTTTGAACTTACTACACCTGTTCCAATGAAGATTGCTCGATGTGAGATCTAATCTGAACATTGCGCAAGTACGAGCCCCAAACCGCAGTCGCAACAAACAGCGCATCCAACAGATATGCGATTCAATGTTATTATATTATTGATTGTTTATTTGCCCTGTCCATGACATAAACGTTTGTGGTAGAACTTGTTTTCAATGCTGAACAGCTTTTAGTCATTAGTTTGTGGTGTATTGTATCGGACCGTCTGTATTTATTATGCTGTACAATCGATGTTATATTGCAATAATGCAGTAGCATATGAATACATTACTATTTTTGTTTGCAAGTGTATTTGTCTCAGAGCTACTTAGGACCACAATTACCATTCTTGATGGGTAGCATGTCAACATATATAAACCCTCTAATGGCTATATATTACATTGGTTCCTGGGGTACATCATTTTGTTTTATATTTGTGTTTTTTGTATGCTTCAATGGATTTTATGTTTCTGGTTGTGCTCGGTTGTTCATTCCAGATATGTGTTGCCATAGATACGATGCTACTGTCATAACCAGCTGTAGTATGTATGTTTCTTTGGTATGTAGTAGTCTGTTTGTTGTTGTTTTACATCCTAGCAACAGCTAATGTCATATGATGACGGGCACCGACTTGTGACAATGCGCACTCATGGCGACTTTATAGTGCTGTCCCACTGGGAGACTATGCCACTGGACACCATGCCCTTATACCTCACACAGTCACATAATCATTACATTGTACTAAGCAGTCATATGTAAGTGTATATTGGAGAATTACCCTGGAGTGGATAGTTACTATGACAACTGAATTGAGCAGTACTGAATAAACCATGTAAAAGAAAGATTGTGTAAATACTTAGATACTTGTAACACTTGCGGCCGGAAGACCAGTGCTACCTTTTTTTTAATTTTCTTGAAGATTTATACTGCCTATCATGGATAAGTCTGCATAGACTTGTTTTCACCATTAAACAGTTTGTCGATAGAAAGCCCGAGCCTACTCTTTTACCGACCCAAGTGATTTTTAACCTCCCACACCACATAGACATGGTATGAGAGCAACTGGCCTTTGATAATGCTGTAAGATATACACAGCAGTGGAAATCCAAATTGGCAGAGGTGGGGGCACAGGGAATCGAACCACTGACCTTCAGATTAGGAGTCCGACCTAGAAAAAAGGCAGACACTCTAACCACTCCGCCACAGAGAACACCACCATGTTCATGAAAGCACCTGTAACGCATACTATCAGCATCTACTCAGCCATACTAAAAATATTACCGCATACCTCGGCTGAGTGGTTGCTGCTCCATACTGTTCTTACGTGCACCAGTCCACGCTGTGGGCTTTAGCTGTCCAAGTCTGGCTCACCCTGGCCCCATAGCACATCAACAACAACTTCCTCAAGTTTTACTCTCGTGTTTACGCTCACCTACGTATTGTTCGACCTACCATACAATTCGAATGTTTTTAGTTAATGATTTTGAGTCAGAATTCCAGATATTGGAAGTCTCCGACTTTGAGATATATATATATATATACATATATATATATATGAATAAAATTCATTTACGCCCTCCCCAAAACAAAACAAAATCAATTCTTTCCCGTCAGCACTACTGGTGTGGGTTTGGAACACGAGGTTGGGGGGGGGGGGGTCTGGAGGAGAGCGGAGTTGGGGAACTACTATTGATTAAAAAAAGAACCACATAAAAACAGGCACAATCACAAATAAGATGGGATTTCGCAGGACTGGCGACAAATGGCTGATTGCTTGGCCCAAAGAACCTCCTCTGTCAGCGAGCGGCCCGGAAAGATTAGTGGAGAGCATTGGTTATTACTTTCACAGTAAATCCACCACCGATACCCCCGTGTTCAGATCGGCTGGTAAGATGGCTTAGTTCCACTTTGTGTGCAATACGGCATTACTAGGATAGGGCAAGGACTGGTTAGCTCAGTGTCAGGATAATGTGACTGACTGGGATATCAGGTCATGGTGCTGGCGGCCAGGTCTCCCATTGTGGCAGCACTATGAAGTCACCATGATATCAGGTCATGGTGCTGGCGGCTTGGTTTCCCAGTGGGGAAGAACTATAATGTGCTGTGAGTGCGCACTGTCACAAGTCGGTACCTGACCTGATATGACCTTAGATGTTGCCAAGATGTAAAGCTCCAACAACCAATCATCTATGCAGGAACAAATGTTTGTTAATAACGTCCACGACTGGAATCTGTGGTTGTGTAGGCGGGCTATAATGAAATCAATACAGGCAAGAAGAGAAAGGAAGAGTATAAAGAGTGAAAGGAGAGAGACAATGCCTTCAGGTTTATTATTATATAGTGGTACATGGATCTGGTATGGCATACCACCTGACCATGTTCTCCAATGAGAATCAAACATCTCAAGCTCCACCAATGAACATCAAGCATTCCTGGGTTTCCATAGCAGCCCACCACCACCATGCGGCGTGGCTGCTTGGCCACCACCTGCCCTGAGCTGAGTGTGTGGTGATCTGTGACTAAGAGAGGGGGGAGGGGATAGTGAGTAGAGCTTTAAGTGCCCCTTACACACTGTCTCCTAGTGCCTCTTTCACACTATCTGCCTAACACACAATGACCATTGACCATGAGTAAAGTGTCACCAGTAACTACATAAATACAATTATGCATCTGGCCATATATACCTTTTACCATAATAGACCATTTGCGTTTTATCGGAATATGATCTTCTATGCAACAACAAATGCTTAATACACAATTACTTTGGATTCCACTCGATGCATCAGTAGATGCTCAACAAGGAATGATTTATGATGCACATCTATGTAGAAGCAAGTGCTTACTAAGAAGTGAATACTATGCACTTCTATGCAGCAGCAAATGCTTGATAATAAATGACATCGTATGCCCTTCTATGCTGTTGAACATGCTACACTAACAAATTACTTAGCATGCACTTCTATTTAGCAAAACAGGTTCAATAAGAAATGGCATACTATGCCCCTCTATGCAGCAGCATATGCTTGGTAAGAAAGGACTTAGTATGGCCTTCTATGCCACAGAAAATGATTAATATAAATGGCTTAGTATGTACTCTATGCCACAGAACATGTTTAATAAAAATGACTTAGTATGTACTCTATGCCACAGAAAAAGATTAATAAAAATGACTTAGTATGTATTCTATGACACAGAAAAGGATTAATAAAAATGACTTAGTATGTACTCTATACCACAGAAAAAGATTAATAAAAATGACTTAGTATGTATTCTATGCCACAGAAAAAGATTAATAAAAATGACTTAGTATGTACTCTATGCCACAGAAAATGATTAATAAAAATGACTTAGTATGTATTCTATGCCACAGAAAATGATTAATAAAAATGACTTAGTATGTACTCTATGCCACAGAAAATGATTAATAAAAATGACTTAGTATGTATTCTATGCCACAGAAAATGATTAATAAAAATGACTTAGTATGTACTTCTATGCCGCAGAAAATGATTAATAAGAATGACTTGGTAAGTTCTTCTATGCATCAACAAATGATTAATACAAATGTCGTGGTAGGCCCTTCTATGCAACATAAACTGCTTAATAAGTATTACTTAGTATGTTCTTCTATGCAGAATCAAAAGATGGCTAAGAAATGACTTAGTATGCCCTTATATGCAGCAGAAAATGATTAATAAGAAATGACTTAGTATGTTATGCTATGAAGCAGAAAATTAATAAGAAATGACTTATGTGCCCTTCTATGCAGCAGAACATGATCAATAAAAATGGCTTAGTATGTACTTCTATGCTTCAAAAAATGATTAATAGGAATGACTTTGTATGTTCTTCTATGCATCAACAAATGCTTAATACAAATGTCGTAGTAGGCCCTACTATGCAACATCAACTGCTTAATAACAATGACTTAGTATGTTCTTCTATACAGCAGAAAATGATTAATAACATGAGTTTGTATGTTCTTCTATGCAGAAGAAAATGATTAATACAAATGACTTACTATGTTATTCTATACTAGTCATAAAAAATGACTTTGCATACCCTTCTATGCAGCAGGAAATGCTTACTAAGATCACGCGCATCGAAGTTAGATATGTCGGCGTTTTGGATTCAGGAATGAGGGCCTATCACCTGAGAAGACCCTTCGGCGAACCATCCACAGAGAATGAAGCCAGGCAACGAAGTGGAGCAGGAGCTGCCAAAAACAAAAATAACACGAAAAGAATCTGAATGGTTTGGCACTGTAATTGAGGCAGATTCAACCAGTTTGCTCATCATCCTTTCTAGTAAAAAAAACAACAAACTCCAACCCCAACCAACCACAGATCCCACTCACAAAAACAACAAAGTATAAGAGCTTGGTTAAAACAAACAAAACCTTGTCTGCCTGAGGGCCCCAGTAATTGCAGCGCAAATAAGGTTAACCCTGTTGGGCTTGAACCATCACGCGCAATTGCAGTTGATTGTTGTTTGTTTGTTTGTTTGTTGTTGTTTTACGTCCTAGCAACATCTAAGGTCATATCAGGACGGGTACCGACTTGTGACAGTGTGCACTCATGGCGACTTTATAGTGCTGTCCCACTGGGAAACCAGGCTGCCGGCACCATGACCTGGTATCCCACTCAGTCACATTATCCTGACACTGAGCACACCAGTCCTTGCCCTATCCTAATAATGCCGAGCGCCTGGCTAGGAAGCGACAAGTATCAATTTTAAAGTCATTGGTTTGACTCGACTGGGACTCGAACCCACGACCCCACGATCTACCAGAACGGGAGACGGACGCTCTAACTCATTCGGCCATCCCGTCTGGTCACAATTGCAGTTGAGGAATGCCTTATTGTGCTGGTGAAATGCCTGGAGGAGGGTAATCTCATTAAGGTGGATTACTCCACGGCGTAGCCTTCAAGTACACACTACACACTACAGGCAAGAAAAGGCTAGTCTCAGTGACAACCACCTATCAAGTGTTGTGAGTACTACTTACCTTGCTGGTTGCTTTGTCCGAGGGACTGTACATACACGAAGCCTGGCGTGATTCGTCAACAAAGGTGGAGACTTTTCTATATAAAGGAGCCACATCTTAAGATGGTTAGTAAATTGAAAGTTAACTTTTATTTAAACCCCCCCCCCCCCCCCGCAACAAAACAAACACCCAAACTGCCCCTACCTACATCATGGTTCCAGTGGCGCGGTGCATTGTGGGATGCATCAGAGCAAACATACCTGCGAGAAGCACATGGCACATGCTAATACACTGGGTGCAGCTATGAAATGTGCTAGTTTCAGCTCATCTCAGTTCTTGTTTGAAACATAGAATACCAACTAAACAAATATATAAAATAAACTGAGACAAATTTGTTATCCAGCATTGCAATTACATCAATATAATCAGCACATCTTATGCCATGTGCATTTAGATTTAGACAAATCTAGGCACTCAGACTAGTGTTAGAGCCATAGCCAGTTAGTTTTATTTATTTTATTCATGTTTTTATTTATATCCTATGGTTAATGACATATGTAGAAATAGAAAATGAGGAGGGTTAATCAGATATTGGTTATATATTTCTTTGAAACAAGTTTTTGTTGGCACATTTGACATTTTAATATTTAGAACAAGAATTACTTCTGGCTAATCAATGGTGATGTAAACATCAGCCTGTAAAGTGACTGAAATTGTATGTTTCTTAGCTCAAAATTCTTAATTATGGAGAGCTGTTTCCTAAACATATTCATTATATTATTATATTGCATCCATCCGTCCATGTTTGTGCCAAATTGTTATGTATTTCTATTTATTTTGAATAAAATGCCAGTTTTGTCCTACTCATATCGGCAAATTCAATGGCCATATGCCTTTGCTTTGCTCCCAACGCCTTTTTCCGCGCATGCGAAGTCGGAACCGTGATGTAGTCTATTGGCTGCATTAGTGAGTAGCAGCAACGAATGAATGTAAGAATTGACACTGATAGTGACTGAGCGATCAGGGATTTAAGGGTGTAAATGCATCGATGTTGATGAAGGACATGTTGTGATGAATACATTGTTTCCTAAAGAAGAAACAGCGGCTTCCATGTTGTCTTTGAACTATGTATTTTGTTGTGGGGGGGGTGCATAGATTAATTGATTTAGCATGGACATTTCAGCCGTGGATGATCGGTATTACTCATTGCACTGTTCCTTGCCCTGTTCTAATAATGCCGAGCGCCTGGCTGGGAAGTGACAAGTATCAATCAATCAATCAATCAATAGGATACAGCTATAATAGGCCTATGTATCGTGGGGGTGATTAAAATGGGAAATATTGCGCCTAGAGCGGGATTCGAACCCACATCTCTTTGCATTCCGGGCCAGTGTGCTAACCATTACACCAGCTAGGCTCCCTGATGTCACCACCCTACTCACGCCTACCTGTCTTGCCTGAGAGGTAAGTGCAGACCACTACACTCGTCCCCCTGGAATTGTAAGTCGTTTAATGCTTACAATTACATACATACAGGCAGGGCACTGACACATAGACAGGGTAGGTTCAACAACTATAGGCCTACAGCACGTAGCTTGTACAGAATCATGGTCATGGCAACCAATGTTGTGGGGGTGATGAAAATGGGAAATATTGCACCTAGAGCGGGACTCGGACCCACATCTCTTTGAGTTCCAGGCCAGTGTACTAACCATTACACCACCTAGGGTCCCTGATATCACCATACTACCCACGCCGACCTGTCTATGCAGCTCCTTACCTGAGAGGTAAGTGCAGACCACTACAAATGTAGAAGTCATTGGTTTGCCTCAACCAGGGTATGAACCCACGATCTACCAGAACGGGAGACGGACGCTCAACTCATTCGGCCACCCCGTCTGCTCAATGCACAATAGAGCCATATTACCTTATTCTGACTTGTATGTAGTGAAGAACATGAACAAATTTACTTTGCTTGTTCTGAATATTGAAAGCTGACATTTAATCATTGCATGAAGTGTGCCCTGATGGTGGAGTCTCCGACTTGGCCTGACCAGACAGCTCGCTCTAATCAAATCTGATCTAATCTATAATTACAGGCTAGGACAGCAACTTGTTTTCCCACTTGCCCAATCGAGAAAGTGACTGAATTTTCTTATTACCCGAGTGGCAAAACTATTTGCCCAAGTTGAAGTCAGCCAATTGAAACTGAAATCTTCTACTGTAGATCAGAAAAAAATATTGACTTGCCCCTTCGGCCAGGTCACTGAAAACTTCATCTGTCCGACGGAGTAAACTAGGTGGCCCGGAAAACTGGGCAGTCCTTAATGTCCTACCCTGAAAATAGATTTGATGAGTTAAGAGTCAGCATTAGAAATAAAGGAATAATTATGTGCACTTTTAGTTGTTTAAACAACATTATGCATATATAAATATACACTAATTTGCCTATTAATGAACATGTCCTGATCTCATCGTATCTTTTTACAAACGTGTGTTTGTGTCCTTAAAGAGCAGTTATTTTTATAATAGTTCCAGGGCTCATATTTTTGTTTCATCGATTATTTTGTTTATAAGGGGAAGTGGGAAGACATCCATTAATCGTTACACGGTTCATGCAATTATATTGTTAACAGAATAGTATATGTTTGTGGAATAATGTATGGAATAATGTATGGAATAATGGGGGGAGTCAGTTGGGTGCCCCCCCCCCCCCTCGCTTGCTCAGACGTGTGGGTAGTGTGGTCGGTAGGGTGACCATTCGGGTGAATAGGGGGTGGAGGTGGTACTTTCCCCTCCTTCTGGGACCGGGCCTGTATGCATGGGGCGGTGTTAGCGCTGCAAACCTGTAGTTAGCAGCGATCTCCGGGTTAGCGGTGAAAAGTCGGTATGTATGTGGCCGGGTTAGTGAAACTCTGCAAGTTTAATGGCGTCTACGCTAACCCCAACCCTTATCAAGTTTACGGTCGGGGTTAGAGACCGATTAGGAGGCAAATCTATTGAATGCGATCATATTTAACAGAATCACATACTCAAATCGTGAAATTTCATTAAATTAACCCTAAAATCGAACCCATATTAACGCCGCCGCTACATCGGCGGTGATATTAATATTGTCGAATCGACAAATGTAAACTAAACAAATCGCCGCCGCCCGCCGCAGTGCTCGCCGGCAACAGGCTCAGCAATAGTGACTGGCTGGTGCCCGGCGGTGTTACGTACCGATTAGGCCCAAATCTATACAATGCTATCATATTTAGCAGAGTTACATACTGAAAATGTGAAATTTCATTAAATTAACCCTAAAATCGAACCGACATTAAAGCCGCCGCTACATCGGCAGCGATATTCATACTGTCAAATGTAAACAAAACAAATCGCCGCCGTCAACAGGCTCAGAGGGATTTCCCAAATCTATAAATAACTGCTAGGTTAGCTAACTTCACCGCACTTTGGCACTATACATACCCCATGACACATTTCCCAACACAGGCATTAGCTAACCCGAACCCGGCCCTTAACACCAGAGCCGATAAATAATTCTTCATGCATACGAGCACTGATCCTTGGGTATATAATATCACCGGGAACTCCTCTAGCCAAGGCAGAGTGGCCTCCTCATGACCAGAGCAACACTGGTGAACCCACACATCGTTCTTTCAATTATTCATTTTAATGATTGATGTATACGCATGGACAGGGCGTTTCTCTGCAAGGCGATCTATATAATAAAAGATACAGTCAACCATATCATGCTTGTGTATCTCTCTAGCGGAACTTACATATATATGCATTGCTCAAGACACTATATCGACACTGATGAATAGGGACGAGACGGGATGGCCAAATGAGTTGAGTGTCTGTCTCCCGTTTTGGTAGATCGTGGGATTCGAATACATGGGTTTTAACCCTGGTCGAGTCAGACCGATGACTTAAAAATTGATACTTATCGCTTCCTAGCCAGGCGCTCTGTATTATTAGCATAGGGCGAGGATGGATGACTCAGTCCTAGGATAATGTGACTGAGTGGGATATCAGATCATGGTGCTGGTGGGCTGGTCTCCTAATGGGGCATCACTATGAAGTCGCCATGAATGTGCTCTGACAAAAGTCAGTACCCATCCCGATATGACCTTAGATTTTGCCAGGACCTAAAATACCAACAACCAATGAACAACTGATGGATGGGACCAGGGGAGATAGCCGATTGAGTTAGAGGGTCCGTCGGCCGTGCTGGTAGATCGTGGGGTCGTGGGTTCGAACCCTGGTCGACTCAAACCAATGACTTAAAATTTGATACTTGTCGCTTCCTAGCCAGGCATTCGGCATTAATAGGATAGGGCAAGGACCGGTTAGCTCAGTGTCAGGATAATGTGACCGAGTGGGATATCGGGTCATGGTACTGGCAGCCTGATTTCCCAGTGGGGCAGCACTATACAGTTGCCATCAGTGTGCACTGTCACAAGTCATTTCCCATCCTGATATGGCTTTAGATTTTGCTAGGACATAAAACCACAAACAAATAAAACAAACATCTTTTGGGGACAGACTCGAACACTCGTTCTGCTTGCCCTTTTACGGGGGTCGTTCACATTGGATCATGATCACAATTCCATTGTGTTTCAAACCTAGCTACATCAGTATATCAAACTGAGATGGTGGCTGCAGTTGCCCTCAGCCCATTGCGGTGAGGTGGTTCTAAATGTGGAATTATACTGAATACCTATCATTACGACCCTTTTATCGCTCATTCAGAATCTACGTGAATAGCTTCCCGCTATTAAACTTGTGTTTATGCACCAGATGGATCTTAATCTGGCTTCACTAAATTAAATCACCATTACATTACAACTATACGAGGATCATTACTGCTTCTGAAATCAAATTACAAATGTTGCATTGTGCCTTAGAACCTACAGGCTGATCAATCAGATGATTGCATGGTAGGTAAAGAAATAATAACTTAATAGGATTAATGTAGTGCTTGAATTATTTAGGGGCACTCTAGCATAATAGCATTCATTAAATGGCTAATTGACATTGAGTAGACAGTTTGTCTTCTGGTCGCATTCATGATAATGGTCCCTAAATCTAATTCCATAATTAGGTACCGAGAGTACTTAGATAACATTGGATCATCATCATCATCATGCTGTCGGTTGCGATGCGACAAAGACTGCTTTCATTACTTGACTGCCGCTCTCCATTTAGCTCTCTGCTGTGAGAGTTGCGTCCATGTAGTTTTAATGTCTCTCCTTCAGGTTTCTCTTGATGGTATTCTTGAAGGAAGAATCTCTTTCTGTAACCAGAAGAAAGTTGAGAATAGAGGATCTGCTTTGGTAGCCTGTATGATGACATCCTCATGAGGTGTCCAGTCCACCGGAGATTCTTTTTGATCAGAAGATCTTCCATAGAGGGCAGCCCCGTCCGTTCGAGTATTTCCTTATTGGTCACTTTGTCCTTCCATGTTAGCCTCATGATTGAACGCAGATGTCGCATCATGAAGGCATGCAGCTTTTTCACCTGTCGTCTGTACACTGTCCAGGCTTCGGCTCCATACAGTAGGGTGGATAGCGCAATTGCACGGTAGATCTTGCCTTTGACCCGAATGGACACATGATGGTTGTTCCAGAGTCTCTGGCGTAGTCGGCCGAAAGATGCGCTAGCCTTGGCCATCCTCCTCTGTATTTCAGCATCAATACATCCATCACTTGATATAGTGCTGCCGAGGTAGGTAAACTCCGGAACAGAGTTCAGCTTGTTTCCGTCAACCATGATCTGCTCCTCTCGGGTTCTTGGAGAGTTGGGTTGGTACAGCACCTCCATCTTCTTTATGTTAATCTTCAGGCCAAGCTTCTTTGATGCATCAGAGAAAGCGTCCACTATTTTCTGGATCTCTTCAGCAGAGTGGGCAACCAGTGCACTGTCATCTGTGAATAGCAGCTCTCTCACCAGTATCTGAGTAGTCTTGGTCTTCGCTCTGAAGTGTGCGACATTGAATAGCTCAGCGCTCTGTCTGGACTGTATATAGATGCCATCCCCCATGTCTCGGAAAGCCTCGTCGAGCATTGCTGATAGGAAGATGGAGAAGAGTGTGGGAGCCAGTACACAACCCTGCTTGACCCCATTGGTAATCCCGAATGATTCCGAGACTTCCCCTCCAACACTGATGTTCGCCATCATTCCTGTATGCAGAGCCTCGATCTTTGTCGTGAAGAAAGTATGAAAATCATTAACAAATTGCTATCTTTTAAACACCCCTATTTGTGTGTATGTTTAAATTAAAAATACCCAGAATATACTATTAATGAACTGAAGGCTTAAGCTTTATTTAGATTTTAAGCATCAACATTACTTGGGTTGCATATTAATACAACACAGCAACTTTGTCACAGGCACTTTTGCTAATTAGTACACTTTGTTTGCATCACATTAATCAGAACAAGTACCAAAGCGTGCGGTTTTGTTTTGCTAAGGGCTGAATCTCTGTTTGTTAAACAGGCTATTAATCGATCCTACCAGAAAGACCACTAAATGACCTTTAATTTGATATCTTTTACCTGTATTGCTTTCACTATAGCCTGCCTACACAAACCACAGATTCCAGCCATGGACTTTACAGAAGGTTGTATGCTATGGACAGTATAAATACAGCCTCAAAAAAGTCAATTTAATAGAACCTGTTAGTACTGAAGTCTATGGTGTCAGAGTTGTGGCATGCTTGCCAAAACTAAGTTGACATGCTTTGATGTCAAATATCTCCAAAGTTAGCCATTTAAAATAAAAGTAACTTCAAACTAAAGTAAAGTAGATTATAACCATCCGCATAAGGTATTGATCTGAGCAAATGGCAGAAACTCAAAATCACCGGACTATGCAACCTTGACGTCCAAGATGCTACAGGAAGAGGAGGGTCCTCCAGCCCCGTCGTTAATGCCTGACGCACTCATCTAGGCACACCACCCTGGAAGCCTCGTTTTCGCACATTTACTCACATGTGATAAACGAGACTGCGCAATGAAACAACCAACACTCAGAAGGTCAGAGGTCACGGCCTTTTCTTAAAAGCAAGTCGACATATTGACTCGAATTAGGAGATGATTCATTGCCTTATTGATTTCACCTCAGGACCACACCCATGGCCGAAGACTCTCCACTCAGAGAGTTATTTTAAGCTTAGTCAGTTCCGTCACAGGATGTGTATATTTTCCGCATTGTCTTCCAGACTTTCTATGAATTGAACCCGCCTGTTTTACCCTCGTGTTAGTTTGTTGTTGTTTTGCGTCCTAGCAACATCTAAGGTCATATCAGGACGGGTACCGACTTGTGACAGTGCGCACTCATGGATACTTTATAGTGCTTCCCCATTGGGAGACTAGGCCACCAGTACCATGACCTGATACCCCACTCAGTCACATTTTCCTGACACTGAGCCAACCAGTCCTTGCCCTATCCTCATAATGCCAAGTACCTGGCTAGGAAGCGACAAGTATAACTTGTGCTGGTGGCCTGATTTCCCAGTGGAGTAGCACTATAAGGTCATCATGAGTGTGCACTGTTACAAGTCGGTACCCATACTGATATGACTTTTTATGTTGCCAGGACATAAACAAAACAAAAAAAACAAAAACAAACAAGCATACCTTCTTAGATGTTGCCAGGACGTAAAACTCCAACAACCAACCATCCAACGCACTGCGAAGCGGCTGCTTGCACGAGCCTGCAGCTTTGTTTGTTTGTCGTTGTTTTATGTCCTCGCAACATCTAAGGTGTTCTCTGTGGTGTTCTCTGTGGCGGAGTGGTTAGAGTGTCTGACTTTTTTCTAGGTCGGATTCCTAATCTGAAGGTCGGTGGTTCGATTCCCTGTGCCCCCATCTCTGCCAATTTGGATTTCCACCACTGTGTATAACTTACAGCGACATCAAAGGCCAGTCTATGTCTATGTGGTGTGGGAGGTTAAAAATCCCTTGGGTCAGTAAAAGTGTAGGCTCGGGCTTTCTATCGACAAACTGTCTAATGATGAAAACAAGCCTATTCAGGCTTATCCATGATAGGCAGTATAAATCTTCAACAACAAAAAAAAAGGTCATATCAGGATGGGTACCAACTTGTGACAGTGGGCCCTCATGGCGACATTATAGTGCTACCCCACTGGGAGGCCAGGCCACCAGCACCATGACCTGATATCCCACTCAGTGGCACTGACACTGAGCACACCAGTCCTTGCCCTGTCCTAATAATGCAGAGCGCCTGGCTAGGAATTGACAAGTATCAATTTTTAAGTCATTGGTTTGACTCGACCAGGCTTCGAACCCACGATCCCATCGTCTACCAACATGGGATACGGACACTCTAACTCATTCGCCCAACCCCCGTCTGGTCATGCACCCCTCGACACCTGTGCTGGCACCCCTCACACCTCCTGGAGCCATACCAGCCAACCATGCCCGTCACGCCTCACTAAATAGGCTCGTCTAATCTGGGTCTTAAGTCCTGGGCTCCATCTCCCGTTTTGGTAGATTGTTGATTGTTGGAGTTTTAGATCCTGGCAACATCTAAGGTCATATTCTGATGGAGGTTTTGGTAGATCATGGGATTCGAAATAGGGGTTCGAGCGCTGGTTGAGTCAAATTAATGAATTACAAATTTATACTTGTCACTTTCTAGCCAGGCACTCGGCATTATTCAGATAGGGCTAGGATGGGTTAGCTCAATGTCAGGATAATGTGACTGAGTGGGATATCGGGTTCTGTTACTGGCGGCCTGGTCTCCCAGTGAGACAGCTCTATTAAAGTTGCCATGAGTGTGCACTGTCACAAGTTGGTACCCGTCCTGATGTGACCATAGATGTTGTTATGACATAAAAACCCCAACAAACAAACAGGCATACCACCTCCATCACCCAGCGCCACGTTGGTTTTTGTTTGTTTGAGAGGATGTGTCGGTGAGTTTGGTAGTGAAACCGGAAATGAGAGGCTGGCGGTTGTCACGCGAATCGGTCATGAGGCCGTACGCACGATATGGGGAACTTGTAGTTTTTGTAGACGAGTACCATTAACTATGTGCAGCCCATGTGTGTCACCTACTTGACGCTGCCCAATCGGACATGCTGTGTATAACTTACAGCATCATGAAAGGCCAGTTGCTCTCATACCATGTCTATGTGGTGTGGGAGGTTAAAAATCCTGAATTGGGTTGGTGAAAGTGTAGGCTAGGGCTTTCTATCGACTGACTGTCTAATGGTGAAAACAAGTCTATTCAGACTTATCCACGATAGGCAGTATAAATCTTCAAGAAAGAATGTGCGCTGTAGCATTGAGAGGGCAGTCCTTGTAGGTCACGTGACCACAAACTAGAATGAGTTCTGTCTCCTGTGTTGGAAGATCATGGGTCTCTGGATGAGTCAAACCAATGACTTTAAAATTTATACTTGTCGTTTCCTAGCCAGGCGCTCGGCATTATTAGGATAGGGCAAGGACTGTTTGGGTCAGTGTCAGAATAATGTGATTGAGTGGGATACCGGGTCATGGTGATGACGGCCCGGTCTACCAGTGGGGCAGCACTAGAAAGTCGCCATGAATCCTATTAATGCAAGGCTAGGTAGTGAAAAGTATAAATTATGTGAGTCATTGGGTTGACTCGGCTGGGATTCGAGCTTCCAACCTTCCGCACGGGAAGTCTGCGCTCTACCGATTCGGCCAGCGCATCTGGTACGACATGTTAGTTACTGCGTCCTCCTTAGTGGCGTGTTAATTAAGCATCCCTCCTGTCGGTACTTAAACCTGTGACCCCTAACTGACCTCTAAAGCGCTGGTTAATTTCGTCGTTATGTCGGCGAGACCATTTTATTGTAGGGTTTGTGGTTGGGTGGGTTGTAAACGGGCACTCAGCTTCCGACACCGCCCACACCGGCGTGTTACTGCGTAAGGCCCGGTCACATACACGTTAGTGGATGTAGTTGAATGTAGTGGAGGCTAACATAGTTCAACGTAGTACAACATAGTTAAACGTAGTGCAACATACCGGCATCCATACTTCTCCATGATGAGAACATGATAAGAACATGTGTGGCCGTGAGTTCTGATTTAAGCTTTGGAAATGGTCTAAAGAGAGGTACATTTGAGGCATACATAGCCTCCATCATAATAACATACTCTAGCATACTCTAGCATACTCTAGCATACTCTAGTGTACTCTAGTGTACTTCTTAATGCACTCTAGTGTACTCTAGCATACTCTAGCATACCCTAGCATACTTTGACCCACACAAAACCTTGGCCGTTCTGCCGTGGTCACATAGCCATTAGTGGACAAAGTTGAATGTAGTTGAACATAGTGGAGGGTAACTTAGTTAAACGTAGTTCAATGTAGTTGGACATACCGGGATCCATACCATAATGTACTGGGATCCATACGTATTTATCCGTACTATTACTAGTATTAGGTGGGTGATCAACCAAAACCTGCCATACCTTAACGTAGTTTAACATAGTGATAACACGTTTCCCCCACGTTAATCTATCTACGGATCACTACGTCCACTAACGTGTATGTGACCGGGGCTTCAGACTGTTAGAGTCCGGTTTGCATATTGATTGCCAAGTGTAGCCCACACCGTGTTACCGGTCGGGTGTAATTAATGGGGGTGTATATTGCACAGGGTGGGGCAAAAGTGTCCATAGATGGGAAAATTAACATCACAAGCATAATAACACCAGAGATGTGTTGAAGTTTAAGTCTAAACGGTGTTCTTCAAGAGTGGTGTAGGCGTATTAAAATCTCCTTCGGAAATACTGGTAACCAATTGGAGTATAATTTATGAATAAAATCAGCTTGTCATAAAAGTGTTTATTTCCTGTAAGTATGGACACTTTTGGCCCACATTGTAGATATTGCCAGCGATATGAATGGAGCTTTCATATATATATATATATAAATATATATATATATATATAAATATAATGATTAAAATTAGGCGCTTTCTTTGTTATATGCTCGACCGGATATGGTGGCCGAAATTGTAGAGTGCAGGCTTCCCGTGCGGAAGGTTGGGAGTTCGAATCCAAACCGAGTCAAACCGATGTCTTGATTCTTGACACTACTTACCCTGGCACTCGGCATTAATAGGAAAAAGATAAGGACCGGTTAGCATAGCATCAGGATAATTTGGCTGTGTGGGATATTGGGTCATGGTGCTGATGGCCTGGTTTCCCAGTGGAGCAGCACTATAAATTCACTATCAATGCGCACTGTCACACGTCGGTACCTATCCTGATATGACCTTAAATGTTGTCAGGACGTAAAACTCCGACAACCAACCATGGTGCATTTAAGGAGAATGCCAGCTTCACTGGCTACTGCCATGTTTACTACTGTTTCATGTACGCTGTGCCGTTACTGTTAGTGGGAATTGTTTGTGAATGAGTAGGATATAATGGGAGCGTGATACAACACAAAAGGGTCATATGTGCTCACACAATCGTCTACAACCACTCACACAACATCTCACCGCCAATCACACAGCATGTTACAGCCGCTCACAAAACATGATACAGCCAATCACAAAACATGGTGCATCCACTCACAAAACATGGTACAGCCATGCACACAACATGGTACAGCCACTGACAAAACATGGTGGTGCCACACACAAAACATTTTACAACTACTCACACAACAACATACACTCACACAATATGATACAACCATTCACATCACATGATATAGCCACTCACAAAACATGGTACAACTACTCACAAAATATGGTACAGCCACTCACAAAACATGGTGCCGCCACACACACAACATTTTACAGCTACTCACACAACATGTTACATCCACTTACACAACATGATAGAGCCACTCACAACGCAGGTTGCAGCCACACACATAACACATTACATACACTCACACAACATGATACAGTCATTCACATAACATGATACAGCCACTCACCCAACACATTAAGTCATGCACACAACATGATACACCCACTCATACAACATGCTAACGCCACTCACACAACATGTCACATCCACTCACATAACATGATATATCCACTCACACAACATGTCACAACCACTCACATAACATGATACCTGCCACTCACACAGCATGATACATCCACTCACACAACATCATACAGTCACCCACCTATCATACTACCACTACGCACACAGCCTGTTACAGCCACTCACACAGCATGGTAGATCCACTCATTAATCATGATACAGCCACTCACACAACATGTTGCAGACACTCACACACCACGTTAGATCCTGTCAAACAACATGATACCACTACTCACAAAACAGGTTACAACCACTCACACAACATGCTTCATCCACTCATACAACACGCTACAACCACTTACAAAACAGGTTACAACCAGTCACACAACATGATACAACCACTCACAAAACACATACCAGCCACTCACACAACATACTACAACCACTCACACAACATGATGCATCCACTCATACAACATACTACAACCACTTAGAAAACAGTTTACAACCAAGAACACACCATGATACAGCCACTCACAAAACATGTACCAACCACTCACACAACATGCTAACTCCACTCATACAACATGCTACAACCACTTAGAAAACAGGTTACAACCAGTCACAGACCATGATACAGCCACTTACAAAACACATAACACCCACTCACACAACATGCTACAACCACTCACACAACATGCTACAACCACTTACACAACATGTCACAACCAGTCACACAACATGATACAGCCACTCACAAAACACGTAACAACCACTCACACAACATGCTACATCCACTCATATACCATGCCTCAACCACTTACACAACAGGTTACAACCAGTCACACAACGTGATACAGCCACTCACACACCATACTACAACCACTCACACAACATGATGCAACCACTCGCACAAAGTGCTACATCCACTCACACAACATGTTACATCCACTCAGAAAACATGTTACAACCACTCACATAGCATGATACAATCACTCACACAATAAGTTACAGCAACTCATACATGTTACAGCCACTCACACAACATGTTGCAGCCGCTCACACTTCACATTACAGTCACTCACACAACATGATACCTCCACTCACACAACATGTTGCAGCTTCTCACACACAACATGATACAGCCACTCACACAACAGGTTGCAGTCAACCACACCTCACATTACAGCCACCCACAGAGCACATTACAGCCACTCACACAACAGGCTAGCATTTCCCTGCTCTCAGTTAAATAATACAACAATCGGCTGAACAACTTCATGAAATATCCATATGAAACTCATCACTTCGCTATGACAGAAAACTAAACTTTTCTAATACAATGCAGACAGTTCCCCATCGAAACGCAGCACAACTTCGGGTTCATTTCCAATTGCCATTCCAGCTGCATTTAATAGGCCGTACAGTGCGCCTATATACAGAGCTATCTGCTAGTCTTTCCTCAACAGCTAACTCGGCTTGAATGGACGCCGCTATCAACTGGCCACTTTCAATTTGAGATTAAAGCTCTCAATGTCCCATCCTATCGCACGTTGGCTATACAGGCGCCTGATGTAATTTCCTGCGGCTGACATCGCATTGTCATTAAGTGATTGACATTTTTGCTGTTCCAGGTATTTCTCAGTTTAAACTGCAGCGTCGAGTTAACGAACGCTTCCTCTCATTGTCAGAGGAAAGAGTGGAATTGGAAAATGCGTCTGCTGTGTACAACATATGGTGGGTTTGGGTATTGGAGTTTTAAGTCCTCGCAACATCAAAGGTCATTTCAGGATCGGTACTGACTTGTTACAGTGCTAGCTTATGGTGAATTCATAGTGCTGCCCCACTGGGAAATCAGGTCACCAGGACTATGACCCAATATCCCACTCAGTCATAAAATGATTATCCTGGCACTGAGCTAACCAGTCCTTACCATGTCCTATTCATGCCGAGTGCCATGCTACGAAGCAAGAAGTATCTATTTTATAAGGCATTGGTTTGACTCGCCCAGGAATCGAACTCCCGATCTCCCATATGGGGGCCCTACGCTCTATTGTTTCGGCCACTGCGACCGGCCCGTCATTGGCAGAGGAAAGCGTGGACATGGAAAGTATGGAAATGAGTCGACCACATAATTTTATGAGGGTGAAATATAATTTAACGCGAGATGGGCCCTTTATAAATGGAGATCTCACATTGGACTGTGCATCTTGGAACACCGTGTCACACCACGTCACAGTTAGTGACACACTGTGTCACACTGTTCCACACCACATCACAGTTTGTGGAACACCATGTCACACCGTGTCACTGTTAGTGAAACACTGTGTCATGCTGTGTCACCCGTGCCACAGTTAGTGACACACGGTGTCACACTGCTCCACGCCACACCACATCACAGTTTGTGGAACACGATGTCACACCGTGTCACAGTTAGTGAAACACCGTGTCACACCGTGTCACAGTTAGTGAAACACTGTGTCACACTGCTCCACATCGTATGACAGTTAGTGGAACACCGTGAAACACTGTTCCACACCCTGGCACAGTTATTGAGACACTATGTCACTAACTGTGCCATAGTTAGTGACAGACTTTGAACACGTCACTCTCAGTAAACTTCTAACTACTTACACAGACACTAAAGGCTGCTCTGTCCAAAAGTATATTGCTTTGTATTAGGTATTATTAGAATAAATAATTTCAAAATATAAATACATTTGCCAGAATTTACTAAGACAAGAAATACACTTGTGATATCTAAGTGATGCAGTCTGATAATGGTTTTATCACACTGAATCTGAATTTAACTACAGCTGGATCTGCCTCGTTTTGTTTTGTTAACACATTTTTAATTACAATCTTTTTTTTATTCATCTGAATATATATTTTGTCAGCGCCGAACCACTGGTCTTCCTGGCGTTGGATCGATCACATTTGGTTTGTACATGGTAATGGTGAAGTGGAATGTGCTGCATTGTGTGCAGCACCCCACATTCTAAACATTGAAACTGGGGGAGAAGCCTAGGCTGTATGGTGTACAGCATAAGTAAGCATTACTTGTTGATGTGATTTGTTGTGCCGCATAGTTTTACTATCATTTATATTACATGTCCTGTAACGCAATCAATGCAGTGTATGCAAATTAGGCGAAAACAACGACCAATTGTCCCACTCGTGCAATGGATCACGTGATTTGGGGGGGGGGGGGGGCGGTAGGGGTTGTGGGGTAGGGTAGTGGTGGGGTTGGGGGTAGAGGGCTGTCCCAGTTGTGAAATAATGAGACTGCCAATTCACTGATGATTCAATATACATTACTAGCACAATATCACGTGACATCCCTGACCCCGAGGACCTGTGTGACCCCGTGACCCCTGTTTTTTTGGCATTTCCTACACATGTTCAAAGGTGAGGACTCGACAGTTATGTGGTTGATAATAAGGCAGTCAGGGCAATGACTGAAACATTACAATGGGTACACCTCTCGGTGTATTCATCAAATGCACAAGTTATGTTGGTAGTGCACGTGGACCTATCATATTGTAAAATGGCTAAAGCTTGAATCTGTGGTTGTGTTTGCAGGCTATAGTGAAATCAATACAGACAAAGAGAAAGGAAGAGTATAAAGTGTAAAGAAGGAGAGAGAGTCAAGCCCTCTGGTTTATTATTTATATGGTTACATGGGTTCATTGTAGAGTATCACCCCACCCCTTTCTCCCAATGGGAAACCAGCATTCTTGGCCCTACCTATAGGGATCCAGCATTTCTGGTCCCCATGGCTACCAGTGGTCTGCCCAACACCACCAAGCTGTATGGCCGCATGGCCACCACCAACCTTGACCCTTGAGTGTGGTGATCACTATCCCAGCAGAGGGTTAGGCCCTGAGTGCCCTCACACCCAGACCTGCCAGCAGCACTATGTCTATTTACATTCCACTCAGGCACCACCAGGGAGGCGTTCAGGGCGCTTCAGAGATGGCATTGACGTCACGCTAGTCTGAATGGCAAAAGCAATTTGTTGTCTCGAAAATGGACACTCCCATAGGCAGTGGCCATTTGCAATGGAAAAGCTACACTGTGATTGGCTGAAACAACTGGATATGGCGGCCATTTTCAAGGTGCATTTTGTCTCCTATCTGAAAAGGGAGGCGTCTCTGAGACTTCGCCGAGACGCACCCTGAAAGGAAATAGGCCAAAAGTATCGCCGAGACGTCGCCAGGGCGCCTCCGAGATTGACCTCTAATGCGGCCAAGCCCTTACATATATATGCAGACATGCGCTTGGTCATATACACCGATCAGTAATAGAACATTTGCATTGCCCACCTTATGTCGTAAATTGGAATATTTTACAAGATGTTTCATTCCGAATCTAACGCGATAGCTACCTATCTTAAGGAACCGTTCAGCGGCATCGTGCCCATACACTGCACTGATTGTAATAAATCACGTGAAATGCTAGTAAAACTATCTGCCAAAACATATCACATCAACCAGGCAGATCTGGCTGGAGCTATACCAGGTTTTCGGATTCAGTGCGATAAAACTAACATCAGACTGCATCACTTAGATATAACAAGTGTTTTTCTTGTCTTAGTAAATTTGGTAAGTAATTCTCTCACTTTGATATCACACAAATTTTGTTTGATTTAGTAACTTTTGCCAAATATATTTATGTTGAAATTATTTATTCTAATACTTAATACTTCGGTAGTGACTACTCAGAAAAGAAACAAAGAATTGTCTAGTCCGGTGGTGTCCGGTGTTGAACTGTTGCAACGGCCACCAGACAACATGGACGCTAAACGGACAAAAAATGTACATTAATGAATAGCCAATGGACGAGAACCAGACGAGAACCGGATGCCAAATGAGTGTCAAACGGACAGACCGGACATCAAACGGACACCAACCGGCACCAACTGGACACCTACCGGACTGTTCATGGACACGCCAAAAACCAACAGACCGAATTCCCACAGCACCATCAACGGACTCTTCAGGATACAAACTGGACACGTAACGGATGAGTAACGGACATGAAATGGACAAAACTGACTAAACAGATTTAACACGGACACCAACCGTACACTTCAGTCCGGTGGTGCCCGGTACAAGTTTTGTGCATGTTCAAAACTTATACCGGACACCGCCGGACACCACTGGACAGATAACGGACACGCCAGATGCCAGCCATATATAAACCGTACATTGCCGTATTTCACTGGACACTGTCCGTTTTCTATCCGGTTCCTCAATCCGGTGAGGTCTGACTGGGGCTTTAAGTATTCACGCAAACCACTGTATACTGAATCCATATTCGCAAATTAAGTATAAAATTTGGTGTCAGTTCAATTTCACAAAATGGTACGTTGTATTTAAAGCTGCATAGTCCGATGAAGCAGCAGATATTTAAAAATAAAATTATCTAGATTTATTTCTACAGAACAAACTAGTTCACTCATTAAACATTTGTCACCACACGGAAGGGAATGCAACTAGTGAGGCAATTGAATAGAACATGTTTCTGCAGAAGCCCACATCAAATATCTCCAAAGTTAGCCATTTAAAATAAAAGTTACTTCAAACTAAAGAAATGTAGGTCATAACGATCAATATAATGGTGTTCTCTGTGGCAGAGTGGTTAGAGTGTCTGATTTTTTTCTAGGTCGGACTCCTAATTTGAAGGTCAGTGCTTCGATTCCCCATGCCCACACCTCTGCCACTTTGGATTTCCACCGCTGTTTAGAACTTACAGCGTCATCAAAGGCCAGTTGCTCTCATACCAGGTCTATGTGGTGTGGGAAGTTAAAAATCCCTTGGGTCGTAAAAGTTTAGTCTGAGGCTTTCTATCGACAAACTGTCTAATGGTGAAAACAAGTCTATTCAGACTTATCCAGGATAGGCAGTATAAATCTTCAACAACAACAAAATAATATATTTATCTCAGGAAATGAGAGAAACTAAAAACCATGCAACTTTAAAATAAAAGAAAAGAAAACTATAGTATATTTGAGTTAATCCTTTTTTTAACTTTAAACTTCGAGACATCAATTACATGAAATGTTCAGCAACACTCAGTAGCTTAAATTAGGAGTGTTCCCACACTGTCCATTCATAACTAAAATCTAATTAAAATCTGGCACTACATCAACTTCATGAACTAGTCGTGGCTTCCAATTGTGAAACCGACTGCCAGATGCCCATACACCCACGCAGCTAAAGCGTGCTTAAAAATGTGAGGGCGTGGTTCACCTTTGGGAGAGCACATCACGGCACCGTTAGTTGGTTATTGGAGTTTTACATCCTGTCAACATCTAAGGTCATAATATGAATAAGCAATGCTTAGGACCGACCCCCCGATATAACTACAGTAAAGTATTTTATGATTGCGCGTGTATTTCTTTACTCTACTCGCGGTGTTCAATTTGAAATTCTAGCCACTCGGATGCTTGCTGCGGACCGAAATTCGACAAGCGATTTCCGTTTCCGTTTGCTGGATTTATCGGTTTCTCGGTACGAGTTTACAAATGGCAGCTCCCATACAGTGCTATTTCCGTTTCCGTTTGCTGGATTTTGTCGAAGTCATGCACAGTAAGAGTATTGTTTATGTGTATATATCTACATGCGTTAGTCTTAAGCCTCCCCGTCGGTATCAGGATGCGTACCAAATTGTGACAGTGTGCACTCATGGCAAATGCTGTCCCACTGGGAAATCAGGCCGCCGGCACCATAACCAGATATCCCACTCACTCACATTATCCTCACACTGAGCTAACTAGTCCTTGCCCTATCCGATTAATGCCGATTGCCAGGCTAGGAAGTGACAAGTACATGTGTCAATTGTATAAGTCATTGGTTTGACTCGACTGGGAACCAAACTTCCCAATTCTCGATCTCCCGGATGCGAGGCCTGCGTTCTACTGATTCGGCCAGCGCGCCCGGTAGGCCTATTCATGACACGGAGCTGTTTAGCTAATTAGCATATGATGTGGCACTGACAGTGACGAATTGGTTCAAACTGAAGCGGACCGCGAGTTTAATGTCAGGTTTAGTGGCAGTGAGCTATGTGTTACACCGCATGGGGGCGCTGTGGTATGCATCAGTACAAGAGGTCGCGCGTCCGTCGTGTGCAGTAATGTTAGCTGGCCTGTGGGCCTGTTGTACAAATATTTAACACACCGGGCGCTATACTTTAATTAAACAGAATCAAAATTAAAGCATGCCGATCGTAGTATATCACATGTACATACATTCATAGCCTATAATGCAATCTTCATTTTATATATATATATATATATATATATATGCGATGTATAAAGTCTTATCCGAGTATAAAGATACAGAAGGGAATATTACTTATTATTATGATTATTGCTATGCTCTGTAAGATGCAACATGGTACCGGTGGCGCCATCTCAGTCCACCTCGCCTCCACCGGATGTTGACCAGTGTCAGATGCACCAGAGTGTATATACAGGATATAGCACTGCTTATGCCGTATAGCGGAGACGGTGGCAGAATTGCTAGAGTGCAGACCTCCAATGCGGGAGATCGGGAGTTCGATTCCCAGTCGAGTCAAACTGATGACTTATCTAATTGATACTTTTCACTTCCTAGCTTGGCGGTCAGCATTACTAAGATATGGCAAGGATTGGTTAGACTGATCATGAGGTGGGAGGCCTGATTTCACAGTGGGACAGCACTATTAAGTCACCATGAGTGCACACTGTCACAAGTCGGTACCCATCCTGATTTGACCATAGATGTTGCCAGGACGTAAAATTCCAACAATCCAACTGTTTATGCCATAGATCTGTTATTCCGTTTTTATTTTCGCGGGGAATATCGGTGTGTTTCTTGTAAGCCACAGCTATTCAATGCCACGTGACTAACGGCCAATCGCGTCACGCCACGACGTCATCGAGCTGACGAACGCCAACACGTCACGTGCCAACTCTCCACTGTGACTACAATGTGGGATGTGCAGCCAGAGGGAGTGGCAGAACAAAGCCTGCGCCACCTGGAGTGTGCTGGGCGAACCAGAAACCACTAGCATCTTGGCATGATGTTATATACATATATATATTTATATATATATATATATATATATGAATGAATATATATATATATATATTTACCACCTACTCACTCAGAGACCATTCCACCCACTCACTCAGACACCACTTATTAACTCACTCACTCAGACTCCACTCACTCACGCACCACTCACTCATCCACCACTCAACCCAATCACTCAGACAGCACTCCACCCATTCACTCAGACACCACTCAACCTAATCACTCAGACACCACTACACCCACTCCTTCAGACACCACTAATTCACTCATCCACCACTCCATCAACCCACTTATATACACACCATTCACTCAAGCACCACTCCACCTACTCACTCAGAACCCACTCCACCCACTCACTCAGAATCCACTGCACTCATTCACTCAGACACCAGTCCACTCAACCACAATCGACTGCACCCACTTATAGAGAGATCATTCTGTCCATATATATATATTTCGCCGTGAATATGGCCTATGCTGCCGACACGGCGTAAAGCAACCACCAATCAACAGATCAATATATATATATATATATATGAAAATGTACAAAAAGGGCAATGTACCTATATTCTCTTTGAGCCATATATATCGCGGGCAGAGTGACTGGGTCAGGCCAGACAAGTTACCACGTTGGCCGATAGGGGCACCATAATCGGCCCAGGTAAGCCCCGGTCACATTACGATGTATCTCGCAAGCGCGGCGCCAACGCGTAAAATCACTTTTTTATGTCGAGAAGCGTCAAACTTTTCAGCACGGGGGGCAAAGGTGGACATATACATACCGAATATATAGCGATTGGCCAACATGTGGTTAACGTGCCTCCTGGCGAAAAACACTCAAATTACGCTCACGGTGCCTTCACAGAAAGCGGTTAACTTTATATACATTATTCGATTGCCAGAACTATGCCTCATACGTTACATACGTCAAGACATGCTGGAGAAACGCTAAGCTTATGTTAGATGCACGTTATCCATACATTGTCAGTATGCGGACTGTACGTTCCTACTGCCTTTTACGGAGGTCAACGTAGTGAACAATGTATGTCTAACATACGTCTAACATACATCAATGTACACCTAACGTATAGATAATGTACGACCAACCAAAATCCTCATGTTGTCGAACATTGTTTTACGTCAAAAGTTTTGCGCATGCACAAAACTTTGCCGACAACCTGACGCATGATGCCGTATCTTGATGAACGTCGACGTACATATATATATATATATATATATATATATCAATGGGTCATTCTCTGGAACTGGACACTAACAATAGTAAAATGTGACCTTCCAAATAATAGCAGAAAACCTCTCAAACAATAGCAAAATTCATGTCGATGTGAAGGGTTACATGCTGTCCATAGGTTCAGAGTAGATAAAACCCTATTTTACCTCTTGATTTTGATCTTGGTCATATTGACCTATGCCTTAATCTAACGCGTATGACAAGGAAATCAAACACACGTCCAGAACATCATTTCAATATGCACAAGACATTCCAGCAATATTTTAGTGATTACAGTGAAGCAAACTAGATTATGTCTTACAAGAAAGAAAAGTTGAAATAAAGTTGAAAAAGTTGCGTAAATGCATGGTGTTGATGTACACATTTTCACATTTTCACATTTTCGCTTTGGTACAAAATCTTTTCAGCATACATGTTGTGGGATAAATTAAATACATGTTCTGCTCACATAAATAACACACAAATACAACAATAATTATTTAACTTTCAACCAACTAAAAGTAAGAATTAATTGTCATCTCTCCACTGCAGCTTACCCCGACACCAACGCCACCAACCGGCCACTTTCGACAATCCCCAAACACTGCTGTTATATATCGTGTGTATATAGCATGCATTATATCGCATGTCTAGAATGGGCATGGTAGTCGAGTTGGTCGAGCAAGGGCCTCGCGTGAGAGAGACCGCGAGGGTGGTTCCAGCTCGAGTCTAGCAAATGACTTATAAAATTGATATTTGTCACTTCCTAGCCAGGCGCTCAGCATTATTAGAATAGGAAAATGACTAGTTCACTCAGTGTAAGGATAATGTGACTGAGGTGGATATATGGTCATGGTGCTGGCAGTCTGATTTCCCAGTGGGGTAGTACTATAAAGTTGTTATCAGTGTGCACTGTTACAAGTCGGTACCCTTTCCTGATGTGAACTTAGATGTTGCCAGGACGTAAAACTCCCACAACCAACCAACCAAACCGGCCACTTTCGTCACCCGCAAGCACCACTGTTTATATACTGTGTGTAAATAGCACGCATTATATCGCGTGTCTAGAAGACAAGCCGGTAACAGCGGCTTGAACTCTAAGAGGCTTACTGCACGCCCGGCGCCCAGCGTAACTGCACTTGCCTCGTGCACTATGCACCAGGGCCGCGTTCCAGCCGCCTTCCAGATCTCTCCGCAGCATTCGCGCCTCACCGGACGCCCGCTGCTCGCCACCTCTCGCCCTCCCCCGGGCCGGCAGCATTCACACCTCACCCGCTGTCGCCCGTCCCCCTTCCCTTATAAGGTCGCCCGCCGGCCTCCCTCAGCCACTCGCCCTCCTGCCGCCTTCCAGATCTCTCCCCTTTTTCCTGTTTGGTCCTCCACCTCGGATTGCTGTCTCACCTGCACCATGCCTCAAGGGAAAGGAAAAGGACGAAAGGGCTCCCGGGCCGCCGCCCCCCGCACCCCGGGGCCATCCTCAATGCCCCGGAGGGACGAGTCTCCGGCTTCAGCCCCGGCGTCCCCCGCGGCGCCCTCGGACCGGTCCTTGGGCGCCGAGGCCTCGGGGCTACTGGAGGCCATCCAGCGCCTCCAACTTCAGCAGCGCCAGGCTGCCGCCGAGGCGCGACAGAGTGCCGCTGCCATTAACGCCCGGATGGACACCATGGAGGCCGGGGAGTCCCGGCCCGCGCCGGAGGCGCCCTCACCTCCCCCGAGACGCCAGGCCGCCTGCCCTGCCGCAGCCGCCCCAGAGCCTCGGGCGCGCGCCGCCACCGGAGCCCGGCCCCCGCCCCCGCCTCAGGCGACCCTGCCCGGGGCGGCTCACCAGGACTACGGGAGGTACCGCCACCTCGCTACGCAAGCCGCGCCTGCCGCGTCGCCGGCCTACCACGAGGAACCGACCTGGCACACCCCCGCCTCCGCGGCCGACGCCGTCCGGGATATCTTGGCCTCCGCCGAGGCGCGACACTCCGTCAGGCGAAAAGGTATCCCGGTCGACTACATCTTCCCATCGGATCTGGTAGAGAGGGGGCCTGAAAGGAAGCCGGTGAAGAGGGGCGAGGCGACGAGGGAAGAGTACAACCTCGCCCTTCTCACCCTCATTGACCACCCCGACTTCCCCGCCCACTCCGCCCAGGGACTCCACCACCACCACCTCACAGTTGCCCGCGATAACCTCATCTACCCGTGGCCGACCGTCCGTCGATACTCCGAGACCGTATTCACTTGGATCGCGGACGGAAGGCTCCCCCACGGGTGGCATGACCCAGTAGCCCTCAACCTCCTGAGGGTCGAGTGCATCGCCATGCCCTGCATCGCCATGCCCGACCACCAAGCCGCCACCACCCCAGCCCGCCCACTCGACCCTGCACACCGAGGCGCGCACTTGCCCCGAGCCCAAGTCGACGCCCGCGCCGCCTACGACAGGCACACCCACGGGGCCCCCTGCCCGGCCTGGAACCGCGACCCCGCCTCGTGCGATCGGGCCCCCGTCTGGGAGGCCCACGGCGGGGGACAGGCGCCGTCACGTCTGCGCCTACTGCGCCAACGTGCGGCGCATCCTAACCATGCACAGCGAGGCCGGCTGCATAACCAAACAAGCCCGTGAGCGCCAGACCCCCCCCCCCACCTCGGCGGATTTTTGATCCGCCGGCCTCCCCCCGGCCGGCCCGGGGGCCCTTCCCGGCGCCTCACCCTCACCACTGCCGACAGCCCCGCGACTTCCACCGACAACCTCCCAGCGACCACCGATCGCAGCCCCGCCCAGTAACAGCCGGGGATCATCACCTGGGACCTCACGCCTCAGAACACAGCCCAGCCCAGCCTCACGAGGAACCCTCTGCTGACATCACAGCCGCCGACACCACCGTCCACCGACAACCTCCCTGCGACCACCGATCGCAGCGCCGCCCAGTCACAGCCGGGGACCATCACCTCGGACCTCACACCTCAGACCACAGGCCAGCCCAGCCTCACGAGGAACCCTCTGCCGACATCACAGCCGGCCCTGGTGCATAGATGGCACTCAGAGGTGGCACTGACGTCACGCTAGTCTGAACGGCCCGACAATTTTGTTTGGATTAACCGATAGTTTGGATTAACCGACTTTGGTTTAGCCAACTGATAAATGGTCGAAACAATTTTGGATTAACCGATCGTTTGGTTTAACCGAGCTTGGTTTAACGGGAGTGTACTGTATCAGGTTAATGTGACTTCGTGGGTTATCCGGTTATGGGGCTGCTAGTCGGGCAGCACTATAAAGTCGCCATCAATGTGCGCTGTCACGAGTCGATACACATCCTGATATGACCATAAATGTTACTCGGATGTAAAACAACAACAAATAGACAATCTAAGATGTGTCGCTTCATGTGTTCAATTCGCCCCAATCATTTTATAATTGTAATTGTCACTGTATGCACGATCTATTTAATCCAACTGGTGTATTTGCTGAGTGTTAAATTCCTTTCGTTGAATTGACTTCAAATGTATTCGGTTGATTTGGTTCTTGGCGTTTTACATCCAGGCAACATCTAAGGTCATAAGAGGACGGGGACTGACTTGTGAAAGTACTCACTCATGGCAACTTTATAGTGTTGCCTCACTGGGAAATCAGCCTGCCGGCACCATAACCCAATATCCCAGTCAGTCACATTATCCTGACACTGAGATAACCTGTTCTTGCCCTAACATATTAAAGGTAAGGGCCAGGCTAGGAAGCGATAATTATCAATTTTTATAAGTTATTGGTTTGACTCGACCGGGAATTAAACTCCCGATCTCCCGCATGCGATTCCCGCGCTCTACCGATTCGGCCAACGCGCCTGGTCCAAATATAATCAACCCCTCACTTAAGAATACACTTCGCTATACTTAATAATTGTATGCACTTTAAACCATACATTTAGGAATCTCGTGCAATAAAATCCTTTTGCATTTAATAACTGAAGCGATCTTACTCTTAGATCATATTTAATTGCTCAAGTCATGAATAAAAGGAATCAATAATGAGTTAAAATCATTTGAGAGCTGGCGGTCCATTAGTTCACTACAGAAGCCAACTCCCATTAAGCAATATCCAGCACACAATGCCCACATTAACACGGGACTTGCAGATGAAGCATTACCTGTAGATATTGCACCAATTGGGCGTCCAAGACTGTCACACTACGACGTTAGAGCCAACGTAAGCCTGGCGTAGGTCACTTTTGGTCATTACGTTGAGGTACATTGGGTTACATTATGATGACGTCAAAATGATGTTAGACTGACGTCAAAATATGTCACGTTACATTGTGTTACGTCGGCGCGCATCAAGGTTTTGAACATGTTTAGAACTTTCGACATAACTCCAACGTAAGGGTTTACGTTTGCCGTACGTTCGCCATACATTCTGTACGTGTTCAGCAAACGTCGATGACGTTAGATGGATGTTATTAAAATGCTGGTCACTACATTGCACTACTTTGCACTACATTGACCCACATTAAAGCCGGTGGAAATGTCCACGTGACATAATGGGAATGTCAGGAGAACATACACCGAACGTACGTCCAACGTGCATTCAGCCTTTCGCCAACATTTCATGATGTAAGTAACGTAAGTAACATAAAGCAACGTAGTTCTGGCGATCGAATAACGTTAATAACATACCATCAGCGTAATTACGTTGTCCTCTCTCATTGAATGATGCTATCAATACGCTTTACCGACGTTACGCTCTCATCAACTATGCTGCATCCACGTTCAACTTGTGCCGAAATTTGCATACTATGCTGAGAAGTTCAACGTTTTTCACGTTCTCGCTATGCTGACATCGTTCCATCGTAGTGTGACAGGGTCTTAAGCTTCCTCATTCTGGGCTTGCCAAAAATGAATGATGTCCTTTCAGAAAACAGCTTGAAACATTAATGCAAGGATTTCTAAATATTACCCATGAAGGATGCCCCGCCTCCCCCCCCCCCCCCCCGCCTCCACCCCCCCCCCCCCCCCCCAACCTTGAAGTGTAACATGATGGTATATTGTAGAATTGTTGCCCGGATGCTCAACCCAAGAATTTCAGGTAAACTCGCTTGAATATTAGGACGAGATGGTTTATTCCTTTGGGACCAGACGGGGTGGCCTCATGAGTAGAGCGTCCGTCTCCTGTTTGGGGAGATCAGGAGATCCGAACCCATAAGATCGTGGGTTCGAATCCTGGTCGAGTCCAACCGATGACTTAAAAATTGATACTTGTCACTTCCTAGCCTGGCGCTCTGCATTATTAGGATAAGGCCAGGACTAGTTGGCTCAGTGTTAGGATAATGTGAATGAGTGGGATGTCAAGTCATGGTGCAGGTGGCCTGGTGTCCCAATGGGGCAGCACTATAAAGTCACCATGAGAGCGCACTGTCACAAGTCGGTAACCTTCTTGACATGATCTTAGATGTTGCTAGGAGGTAAAACAACACCAAACAAAACAAATATTCCTTTGGAATGTTGTGTGTTTAATTATAAAACACTTTTGGTTATTAATGCCCTTTTCTGGTAACAAAGTATCCTCAGGAGTTATTCTTCATAATTACTCATTAGGGTGTGCTTCTCATGAAACAGACGCGATGGACGCATCGGTAGAGTGCAGGCTTCCCGTGCAGAAGGTCGGGAGTTCGAATCCCTGTCGAGTCAAACCATGACTTATAAAATTGATGCTTGTCGCTTTCTAGCCTGGCACTCGCCATTTAAAGGATAGGACAAGGACTGGTTAGCACAGTATCAGGATAATGTGACTGAGTGGGATATTGGGTCATGGTGTTGGCGGCCTGGTCTCCCAATGGGACAGCACTATGGAAGTCGCCATGAGTGCGCACTGTCCCACATTTGTATCCATCATGATATGACCTTAAATGTTGCGAGGATGTACAAGTCCAACAAACAAACAATCCTTATCATGGACTGCATAACTCACTCAAATACAATAGACCCTTTCACCATCACTGGTCCTCTCATGATTGCGAGATATGTTTATGTAACCAGTTATCTTGTGACATTTAGATTCATAATACTACATTTTATTTGGGATAATCGCGATTTTGCATTGAAACAATAATGATAATCGCTAACTGGCTTCCTTCGTCCATGACCTGACATATCGAGGGATTCGAACCCACGTGTTCGAACCCTGGTGTAGTCAAATCAATCACTTAAACATTTGCCCCGTCCTGATATGGACTTTAGATGTTGCCGGGATGTAAAACTCCAACAACCAACCAACCAACCAACCAACTTAAAATATTGACACTTATCGCTTCCTAGCCAGGCGCTCAGCAATACTAGGATAGAGTGTTTCAAAATCAGGATAATGTGGCTGAGTGCATATCAGGTCATGGTGCTGGTGGCCTGATTTCTCAATGGGGCAGTAGGCTACTATAAATCGCCATGAGTGTTCACTGTCACAAGTCTGTAGCCATCATGATATGACCTTAGATGTCGCCTAGCGGGTACCAACTTGACGCATCACGCGTGCGCACGGTTCCCTTGGGAACCAACGGGCGATCGGAGCTAGGCGGGGGGGAGCAGGGTGAATTTTTCGGGAATAGTCTGGGAATCCTCGCTCTGGCCTTCTCAAGTCTCAGCGTTCTCTTGAAGTTTCTTTATTGGTGTTAAGACCGTCCTGCACCATTCAGGTTCGGGGGTATAAATAATGCACCACTTAAGCCCAATCACATAATGGCTTGCGACTACTTTGCAAATACTTTGCGAACACCTTGCGACCACTTTGGAAGATAGAACCCACCGTTACCGAAGACCCCCTTGCAACCAAAGCAATGGTCAACGACCGTCTTGCAATCATTTTAGTCGCAAAGAGGTTTTTTTAAAAGAAAGGGCAGTGGCTGCAACCTCCTTGTGACCAAAATTGTCACAAACAGGTATGTGATCACTGCAGACCATGTTGTGACCACTTTGGTGGTCGCATGAGTAGAGTGTCCGTCTTCTGTTTGGGGAGATCGGGTCAAACCGATGACATAAATATTGATACTTGTCGCTTCCTAGCCAGGTGCTCTGCATTATTAGGATAGGGCAAGGACTGGTTGGGTCAGTGTCAGGATAATGTGACTGACTGGGATATCAGGTCATGGTGCTGGTGGCTATGTCTCCCAGTGGGGCAGCACTATGAAGTCACCATGAATGTGCGCTGTCACAAGTTGGTACCTGTCCTGATATAACGTTAGATGTTGCTAGGACGTAAAACAACAACAACACACAAACTAAACTAAAACAGGATGAAGACAGGCAAAGGTTTATGGGTAGGGCTGCAACCGCAAATCTGAGCAGTGTGTGTAGATGGGGGGCGGGGGGGGGGTACTTGCATACAGATAGTCACATGGGGTAAGTGCTTACCTGGACTTTGATTTCATTGGGAAAGATACCGGAAGTGGTGGCTAAATCGGTAGAGCGCCGGATTCCTACGCTGAACGTCATGAGTCTGACTCCCAGTCGAGTCAAAGCAAACAACCTACACGATTGATACTTGTCACTATCTAGCCTGGTGCTCAGCATTACTAGGATAGGGAAAGGACTGGTTGGCACAATATGTTATTGTGTGGGATATCGGGTCATGGTGCTAGCACCCTGGTCTCCCAGTGGAACAGCACTGAAAAGTCGCCATGAGTGCGCACTGTCACAAGTCAGTACCAGTACTGATCTGACTTTAGATGCTGCTAGGACGTAAAACAACAAGAGTACGGGGGCGTACTGGGGCGTACGGGGGCATACGGGGGCGTATGGGGGCGTACGGGGGCGTACTGGGGCGTACGGGGGCGGACTAGGGTGTACTGGGGCGTACGGGGGCGTACTGGGGCGTACTTGGGCGTACGGGGGCCTATGGGGCGTACATCGGTGTACACTATTGTACACTGGCGTACATTGGTTTACACTGGCGTACACTGACTTACACTGGCTTACACTGGCATACATTGGCTTACACTGGCTTACACTGGCGTACATTGGCTTACACTGGCTTACACTGGCATACATATGCTTAAACTGGCTTACCCTGGCATACATTGGTGTACACTGGCATACATTGGCATACATTGGCATACATTGGCATACCATACACTGGCATACACTGGCTTACACTGGCTTACACTGGCATACATTGGCTTACACTGGCTTACAATGGCATACATTTGCTTACACTGGCTTACACTGGCTTACACTGACATACATTGGCGTACACTGGCGCACATTGGCATACCTTGGCTTACACTGGCTTACACTGGCGTACATTGGTTTACACTGGCTTACAATGACTTACATTGGCTTACACTGGCTTACACTGGCATACATTGGTGTACACTGGCATACCTTGGCATACCTTGTCTTACACTGGCATACATATTCTTACACTGGCTTACACTGGTATACCTTGGCTTACACTGGCTTACACTGGCATACCTTGGCTTACATTGGCTTACCCTGGCATACATTGGGGTACACTGGCTTGCACTGGTGTGCATTGGCTTACATTGGCTTAAACTAGCATACATTTGTATACCTTGGCGTACACTGGCATACATATGCTTACACTGGCTTACATTGACATATCTTTGCTTACACTGGCTTACACTGGCATACTTTGGCTTACACTGGCATACATATGCTTACACTGGTTTACACTGGCATATATTGGCTTACACTGGCTTACACTGGCATACACTGGCTTACATTGGCTTACACTGACATACATTGACATACACTGGCTTACACTGGTGTGCACTGGCTTACACTGGCTTACACTGGCATACATTGGCTTACCCTGGCATACATTGGCTTACACTGGTGTACATTGGCATACCTTGGCTTACGCTGGCATGCATATGCTTACACTGGCTTACATTGGCATACCTTGGCATACCTTGGCTTACACTGGCTTACATTGGCATACCTTGGGTTACACTGGCTTACACTGGCGTACATTGGCGTACACTGGCATACATTGACACACATTGGTTTTCACTGGCGCACATTGGCATACATTGGCTTACACTGGCATACACTGGCTTACATTGGCATACATTGGCTTACACTGGCATACATTGGCTTACACTGGTGGACATTCGCTTACACTGGCTTACATTGGCTTGCACTGGCGTACATTGTTGTACACTGGCGGGCACTGGCGCGCACCGGCGCGCACTGGATACACTGGCGCCCGCCGGCGTTACGCCGGTGTACGTACGCTGGAGAGGCGCGATCGTAGCGGCCCCTGACGGCTGGGGTGTGTAATTTGCATCGTGCAGTTGGCCCAGCGTGTAGACAATGAACATGATGGATCCGTGCTGAATCAGTGCGCAAGATTGAATGTGGGTGATCGATGTCACTGCTAAAGACTGAAGGCCAAACAGTCCAGTCTTTTAGGCACGACTGGTCTGTGGGAGGGGGGCGAGGGTGGATGGGGGAGGGTGGATGGGGGAGGGGGCCGTGCGTGTCCAAGGACAAACACCCGCAAATTGCTGTAAGATAGGACACACAGGCTTTAATTTCGGAGGCTGTCTTATACATGCAAAAAGTCGATATAATTTGCATGTGTTATTTATTTTTTTAAATAGATTACAAAAATGAGAAAACGAAAAGATGGGCTAGCGGTACAGGTTCTAGTTCCAAACCCCGAAACCATCAAACCAACGATTTGTTAGTAAAATTACCCTCGTTCTTTAACTCGTCTCAGCATAGGCTAATACAAAAGAGCCAAGTCTCCCGATCTGTCGGCAGCTCTTCCTAAAATATAGCAAATTAATCCCAATCTCCCAATTTCGTGCTTTTACTTTATATTCTCCCGCCAGAGAATCATTTTAGCTTGTTTCTATTAAAAACCACTTTGTCATTGTTTCAGACATGTTTCGGTAACTGTTCCATAATATACCCGAGAGGAGCTCAAGCCACACTATTGCACCATCCCCCTTCAGCCTTGCTATTTACCCCTTTCTTACAATTTGTTTATTATGCAGATCTCCCTAGACAGACTCTTATCTACATGGCACTTTTCTGGTAATATCACAACTATAAAGCTAAGATTCCTTATACGCGGTATGTGGCATGCGACATGCGACATGCGACATGCGAATGTGGTATATGCGGCATAGATATATGCCAACCCCCAATAGCCGATGTTTACTTTGTGTACTGGGGGATGGTTAAGCAAATAAATACACCAAAAATGTTACCCATAACATTTGTTTGGGTTTTTCCTCCAGATTTGTTAAGGAAGATCAAAGTTAGTATTGTTTTCTATGGCAAACACAGCAGTATTCGCATTTGCATTTGCACTGATCGGTCCATGGGTTGATCCATTTGCCGCATTCGCATTCACGTTCGTATTCGCATTCGGACGTATGGAAGCACCACTATTCAATTACATGCTTTTCCATTTTTTGCCACATTCGCATTCGCATTCGCATGCCGCATATAAGGAATCTTAGTTTAAAGCAACCGTGCGCGCAGGTCACAAGTTGGTGCTCGTCCTACTGTGACCTCGAGGAGGTATTGATCACCTGACTATTCCTGAGCTTTGCTTGGTGCGTGTGCGACCCACCCACTTTCAATGTACTATAAGAGCAGCGCCTGATGAAACTAAACCCTCCCTGAACTTCAAACTTCACCTGTGTCACTTCATTTATTAGGTAAGGAGGGAGCTCTGACTCTCCAGACTTGGGCCATCTTATTGCATATCTCTTTTCGCTTTCATTCTGTGTAAGTCCTTCCTATAAACTTTGCACATTGTTTAATATGAGTTTTATGGAATGAAATGAAACAACAGACATCACCCTGATATTGGTTTGTTGTTTGTTTGTTTCTTTGTTGGGGTTTTACATCCTCGAAACATCTATGGTCATATCAGGACCAGTAGCGACTTGTGACAGTGCACACTCATATGACACTTTATAGTTCTTCCCTACTGGAAGATCAGCCCGCATCATCACCCGATATCCCCCTCAATGACATTATCCTGACACTGAGCTAACCAGGCCTTGCTCTATCCTATTGATGTCGAGCGCCAAGCTAGGAAATGACAAGTATCAATTTTGTAAGTCATTGGTTTGACTCAGCTGGCTTTCGAACTGCGGATCTTGCGCGCAGGAGGCCTGCACTCTACCGATTCGGCAACCGCGCCCAGTTCCATGAGATTGGTATTATGTGAAAAAAGGCTATTAGCTGGAATGTGGGATCGCTCTCGGCCAATCAGAAACGGGCGTGACACGCGGGGTGAGATAATTAGAGTCTTGCACCAGCAGGTCCAGCCGGTGAGGTGGAGTAAGTGCGGGCGGTGAGTAGAATAAGAATAAGAGTTTGTATGCGTTGGGCAGAACTAACACCAGAGGGCGCCACCATGGATTCCGTCAGTGAGAGGCGGAGGTTGTGGGTGGAGGTGGAGGTGGAGGCCAGGAACGTGATATAATTGACAACCAGTGCTGTGCTGTGTTGCTATATAACATCAAAGACCCTACAACACTAAGACGGTTCACTCCTTTCTCTTCCATGGTAATGTACATTTTGCAGTGCCATCTTGTGGTGGATTTGATCAGCCCAGCCGCTGGCTGGTATAAACACATACAAGGCAACAGGGTTAGTTTAAAAATTTGTAAAAGAGAGATTGCCTGTTATTTGGATTTAGCCGATATTGCGCCTACTGCCTGGTCCCCACCTCCCTCTACCCCGTGCTCCCTCAGACCACACCCCCCGCTCTCCGTGCCCCCCCCCCCCGCTCCCTGCCCCCCGCCCCCCTATATCGGTCACTTCATTTTTCTTTCTTGAAAATGTATACTGCATATCACGGATAAGTCTCAATATACTTGTTTTCACCGTTAGGCAATTGATCAATATAAAAACCAGACGGGATGGATGAATGAGTAGAGTGTCCGCCTCCCGTGTTGGTAGACCATGGGATCGTGGGTTCGAACCCTGGTTGAGTCAAACCAATGACTTAACAATTTATACTTGGCGCCACCTAGCCAGGCACTGAGCATTATTAGGATAGGGCAAGGACTGGTTGGCTCATTGTCAGGATAATGTGACTGAGTGGGATATCAGGTCATGGTGCTGGTGCGTGGTCTCCCAGTCGGGCAGCACTATAAAGTCGCCATGAGCGCGCACTGTCACAAGCCCGTCCTGATATGACCTTAGATGTTGCTAGCCGTAAAACAACAAACACAAATCAAAGTAAAGCCCAAGCTGACACTTTTATCGACCCAAGGGATTCTGAACTTCCCACACCACATAGACATGATATGAGAGCAACTGGTTTTTGCTGAAGCTGTAAGTTATACTCAGCGGTGGAAATCCAAATTGGGAGTGGTGATGGCACAGGGTTTGGGTCCCAAACAATCACCCATGCAATACCATTGTAGCAATAACAAAACCTCCCTAAACTGAGAACCTCCCTAAATGGACTGTTTAAAGTCGGTCCCATGGTCGGTCGATTTCAAGAGGTCTTACTGTATGCCGCTTTAATTTCACAGAAGACGCAAGAAGCTATTACTAATACTATTAGCACCGGTTTTTGGTCCGTTACTAAATAATTGCGCCAGTTGATGGATGGATGGATTGTCGCACTAAATTGTCCATCTGCTATTGGAGGCTTAGTGGGAAAAGCGAAGCACAGAATGGATGGACTGGAGTGGAATTATTTACAAACTGTAATTTGTCACTGCCCACCCCTCGAAGCCCCACTGCATACTGCGGAGTATGCACGGATGTACTCACCGGCAAGACGTACTGTTGTGCCAACACCGGCCATGTACCAGCGGGGAAACAGAAACAGGCGAAGTAGATTTTCTCCAAAGAAATATGTCAGAATGACTATATGTTTGACATCCAATAGCCGATGATACACACACCTATGTGCTCTAGAGGCGTCATTCAATACAATAAACTTTCCTTTTACTCTGTGCATGAGGCCAAATACAAATTTTTTAAATTGGTGATCGGCCCTGCTCGTGTCTGAAATATCGCCCGCCCCTGAATTTTTTGTATGTAAAATATTGTTGTTAACTGTTAAAAGTGTATCGGACTAGCAGCAATTCAACTTTTGTATCAATTGTTAAGTCATTGGTTTGACCAGGCCAGGGTTAAACCCAGGAATTTGAATACCATGACCTACCAGAATGGGAGGCGGATGCTCAACTCATTTGACCATCATGCCTTACATCATGCCATTATGTATTACATCAGAGAGTGTGTATATAGATGAGAGGGAGAACTCCCACGAAAATCGGTAACACAGGCTGCAGTGGCGCTCCTGGCGGTTATTGTTGAACAAGCATTGAGTTTGCCGGTACGCGCAATGCAAAACAGTAGTTTTCTTCAAAAAATTAATTGAAATCCAGAACCCTAACCTTATAAATTCAATATAATCTTGTTGGTAACCATGTTTTCTACATGTGTTCCAAGTGGCTTGTGTCTAGGCCATGTAGTTTTAGAGATATTTGACATTTTCTGTATGAAGATTGCTCACCGCCGTGAGATTCATTCACACTAAAAGATCATTGTTTCTGAGCTAAAATCAGGTCACTTAACACTAATTTAGAGTAAACATGCTTTTCCCGATCAGTTGACTGGGGTTTCATGTACTAACAACATTTCTGGTCATATTAGGGCCGGTAGGAGCTGCTTGTAATCGTGGGTGCTAGTGACAATTGGATAGTGCTGCACCCATTGATATGCCACGCCACTGGCTAAATGACACAATATACCACTGAGTAATGGAATGAATTAATCTAATTATATGCATATTATTAATTATGCAATTGGTCTGTAACTGACTGTAAACTGTTATATCCGTTGCTTGTAATTAATTGCTCTGAGCTATGTTCTGTTCAATCATCATCATCATCATGCTGTCGGTCGCGATGCGACAAAGACTGCTTTCATTACTTGACTGCTGCTCTCCACACATGATATCTACCTGCTACATCTAAAGGCCCGCTAAAGTCCCAACCACACATCACCGGATTGGGGGAAACGACAGAAACCGAACAAAGTCCGTTTTGTGTCCGTATTAGTTTTGAACATGCACAAAACTAGGAACGGATGCGGCCAGACTGACTTCTATGGTTCTTGTCCGTTTTGAGTTTGTTTCGTCCGTTGGCGATCCATTCATGTCCATTTCATGTCCATTTTATGTCCGTTTCATGTCCGTTCATCCAGCGGCCTTGGACCCGATATCACAACATTTTGACACATTTTAATACATTTTGATACTTATGACGCCCGGACTAGACAATTGTGTGTGTTGCTCAATCCGGTGATGTGTGACTGGGGATTAAGATATTGACATGGAACCTGCTCTATGCTGGTCATGCTCCAGTGTAATAGGCTGCGTGTTGCTGGATCCTCCATGGTCTCTCTAACTGGAACACGCAGATGTAATGACAAAGACGAGAGAAATGTATGCTTCCACAGTTTATACTTCACATCAGACCACTGCGGCGTCACAAGCCCACGGAACCCGTCCCCTGACCAGCCCATCTCAGGTAACCTCTCATTGTAGGGGGAACCATTAGCTGGATGCAGTATGGGCAGTCCATACAGGGACACGCCCACTGGCTAGCGTCCGGCCACATGATGCAGAAGAACTGTGACAGTACATTGCGTAGTCCCTGCAGCCATTGCGTGCTGGTCGAGCTCATACAGGAACGACTGCACTAATGAGAGCGATCACTGAACAAGGTAGTGACACAAACATCCATATCACAACCTGCGTGTTGCCCGAGGCAAACTGCTGCAACTGATTCTGGAATTCAAAACCACTCTAATGGCTTGTTATCGCATCTGATTCATCTAGGCACCGGAGGGTGGGTGGGAGATTTTGAAAATAAAAAATACAGCAAAAGAAAACATACTATAAAGCATTGCATTCCTGTCTGTGATATAATATGGAAGGTTGGGAGAACAGAACCCCTGCCATGAAACCTTGAAGTGACCAAAGTGATAGATTGAGAGATGGTGTGCCTCCCAAGTGAAACCAAAGTGGCGTCGCCAGCTGCTCGGGAACTGCCTTGCACGCCTCTTCGGAACCACCAGGTGCGGTGGCCGAATCGGTAGAGCGCGGGCCTCGCGTGCACGAGCAAGGGAGTTCAGTTCCAGGTCGAGTCAAATCGTTGACTTATAAAGTTGATACTTGTCGCATCCTAGCCAGGCGTTTGGCATTGTTAGGCAAGGACTGATTGGGTCGGTGTCAGGATAACGTGATTGACTGAGTGGGATAACGAGTCATCATCGTGCTGGCGGCCTGATTTCCCAGTGCGGCAACATTCTAAAGTTGCCATGACTGTGTGCTGTCACAAGTTGGTACCCGTCCTGATATGTCCTTAGATGTTGCCAGGACGTAATACTCCAACAACCATCCAATCCGGTTAGGAACCAGGGAGTGTGCCTGCATTCACAGACCCTGTTATCAGAGGAGTGGTTTGCACTCAGCAGTTCGGGGAAATATCGATAATATCAGCAGGAAGAGCTGCAACATGGACTGCTTACCACACCAGCCAGACAAGCAGGTGGGCATAACTAAGGTGAAGACTACTACCGCATATGTCCCAATAGACAGGCACTGTGCGAGTGAGGACACATGGATGCGCGTCTATTTATTTCCCGTGGGCGCAAAGTAATTATTACATGTATTATGATTACATATGCAGATATTGTGAAACATTCATCACTGTTTATTATTTCATGGATTTGTTTTCATTGTGCCTCTGAAATAAAGTGGGATTGTCTTATTTTATGTGCATTCAGTCTGAATATTATCGTAACTTTGTGCGTGCTTTCAATCTTGAAATGGGGGGGGGGGTGTGCTTCTATTGGGTAGCGTGATTCTATAGGGACATACGGCAGTTGGTACCTATCCTGATATGAATTTGTTGCCAGGATGGAAACCTCCAACAACCAACCAACTCTGATTGATTTGGGAGCGGGACGTAGCTCAGGCGGTAGAGTGTCAATCTGTGAAGGTGTGGATCGATCCTGCTCAGTGGACATATTTGCAGTTTGGGGTATTTTCCGTTCCAACCAGTTGTACATTATTCCGATAATTGCACATTGGTGGGAGATGTGAACTGGTCTATATGGGATTACAAATGTTATATAAAAGGTAAATGATGTAATGTGACCAGATTCATGTGGTATTGTGTAGTGCTGGTGATCCTTTACTTAGATTAAATAGACATTGTGTATTCTATAGATAGTGTGAGAGGGGCGCTACTGTTAGTGTGATAGGGCCTTAGCAGCTCTGCTCATAACCTGCTCCCCCTCAACTGTTATTTACGGATCACTGCACACCCAGACATAACAGGGCAGTAAAGCCAAAACAACCAAGGCGTGGTTACAAGCATGCTTACTGTTGATTGGTGGATATGTGAGTGCTTACTGTTGATTGGAGGATCTGGTCATGTGACAGGCCATCTTGGATTCTAAAACCATATATAATAATAAACCTGAGGGTGCAAGCTCTCTCTACCTTTCACTCTATACTCAGCCTTTCTTCTACTTGCCTGTAGTGATTTTCTATTTAGCCTGCCTACACAACTACAGCTGCCAGCCGACGACTTTACACAGTGGTCCATAACTGGTGCATCAAAGGCTGTAGTATGTGCTGTCCTGTCTGTGAGAGAGTGCATATGAACGACCCCTTGCTGCTTATCAAAAAGAGTAGCCTATGTTGCGCCAGCGGGTATCCTCCAAAGAAATGTGTCAGAATGACCATATGTTTGACGTCCAATAGCTGATGATAAAAATCAATGTGCTCTAGAGGCGTTGTTAAATAAAACAAACTTTCTGATTGATGACTGCTCAAACTGTCACCACAATACTGTGGGTGAGTGACGTCATCTCTATGGTCCTGTATTAACAGTACTTAGACATCAGGGGCTCACAGGTGACATTACCAATTAACAGCAGCAAGGCATGGCAATATTCGCCTTAGGGTAAATAATGCATAATTAATTCTCACCTATTTCTCACGCGCTAGCCACCACCTAGAAATGCAACTTCCTTGTATGGATGAAAATAACATACTTTAGAAGTTTGCCAGCTCAGTGATTTGACACTAAAGAAACTAGGTGACTTTATAGTACTGCCCAAACTGGGTGACCCGTCCACTGACACCATATCCCAATTTTCCATTCAGTCACGTTATCCTGATACTGAGCTAACTAGTCATTGCCCTATCCTAGTAATGCCGAGCGCCAGGCTAGGTAGGTACACGTGGCAGTTTTGTTAATCGTTGCCTTACCTCAGTTGGTTCGATTTTAATTAGATGAACTTATCCACTTTAGAAACTGTGCATTGCAGTACAAGAAATGTTGATACCCTTCAATGTGTGTAGTGACATTTAATATCAATGGCAGCATTAAGTAGCCAATTATCTCCCAAAGTGCCATAGCACAAATCCCTGTTAAAGTTGCATAAATGTTGCATAGATGGTTTTGAGGTTCTCTCATTTTCTGAGATACATATATTAGGTTGATGGATATAACGTATCTTACTTTAGTTTGAAGTAACGTTTATGTTAAATGGCTAACTTTGGACATATTTGAAGTGCAAACATGCAACATTTATTTTGGTGAGCATGCCAACACTCTGACACCAAAGGCTTCTACATAAACAGCTTCTATTAACTTGGCTCGGTATCCCCCTCTAAGTGGTGACACTTTTTTTTATAAGTGCACCAGTGTCTAAATTAGATAAAATTATGTAGAATCAAAATCTAGATGATTGCTTTGGTTTTGAAAATTTGATATTTTCATCAGACTATGCACCTTTAAGTACCTAATTATCTCCGAAAGTCACGTGGCGAAAATCCCTGTTAAGCTTTCGCAATGTCTAAAGTCAACGCTACCGTTTCCTTGCCGACAGGTCAATTCCATTTGAACTATGCTCTCAAGAATAATGGAGTTGTCAGACAGTCTGCTACCTTTCTCTGAATGAGGATCCATTGCCATGGAAGTTGGCGAACATTCATATAGTTAGTAAGCATTTTATGATGCAATGATTTGTGAAAGTCGTAGCATAGTGACCACAAACATACACCAACATACGTTATTTTCTCGTTTAATATTCTAAGATTAAGTAGTCATTAATCAAATTTTCTTAGGTCCCCCCCCCCTCCCGTTCTGACAAGGTCTGCTATGCTTTATTTCTGTTGTCTTATTCTACATATGTACCTCAGATAGTGGTACACTTATTAAACATTCATTGGCACAAAAAAGGGAATACTGAGACAAATTAATATAAACTATTACTGCTGAAGCCTATGGTCTCAGAGTTACAGCATGCTTTCCTAAATTAAATTGGAATGGTTGCACTTTGAATACCTCAAAAGGTAGCCATTTAAAATACAAATTACTTCAAACTAGAGTAAGGTAGATTATAGCGAACAACGGTTTCAGGTCGAGTAAAACTAATGACTTATAGAATTGATACTTGTTGCTTCCTAGCCTGGTGCTCGGCATTAATAGGATAGGGCAAGGACTAGTTAGCTCAGTGTCAGGATAATGTGACTGAGCAGGATATATGATCATGGTACAGGCAGCCTGATTTCCCAGTGGGACAGCACTATAAAGTCGTCATCCTTGCACAAGTCAGTACTCGTCCTGATATGACCTTAGATTTTGCAAGGACGTAGAACTCCAAAATAACAAACAACCATATGCTGTGTGGATTCTGGGAGAATGGAATCACTGACTGTGTGCGTGTGCGTGTGCGTGTGCGTGTGCGTGTGCGTGTGCGTGTGCGTGTGCGTGTGCGTGTGCGTGTGCGTGTGCGTGTGCGTGTGCGTTGTGCGTGTGCTGTGCGAGTTGCAGTGAGCGTGTGCGTGTGCGCGTGCGCGTGCATGTGTTGTGCATGTGCATGTGCATGTGCGTGTGTCTTGGTTTTTCAATACGGCTTGAGAAACTGAGACAGCTTGAAAACCCAGTGGTTACCCCTACCTGAATAAAGCCTCGAAAGTCTAATAGTTGGGGCTTGGAATTTTATCTAGTTGCACCAATGACCGTAACATGAAATGCATTAATCTGGAATGAAAGGCTACTTCATCGATTTGCAAAATCTCAGAATGTTTCCTACATCTGCCAGCCGTGCTAGATTTCCCATGTCTTGCGTCCTGTGCCCTTCTGTGTATGTAAACACTACATATTGATCACTGGCCCAATAGCAATGCCCTCTTCTTCAAATAGGCGTGGATAGGAGAGTTAATTGCTTTCTGGAATTGAAGAGGTCAGGCGCAAAAACCGACAAATCCATTTTAGTTGTATCCTGTCAAATATATTTGTTGTTGTGCTCTCCAGTTAAAGTCTTGTCAATTTCATATTGTATGTGGCATGATATAGGGGACTGTCGGCTTCAGTTCAAATCTGGTAGTTGTGGTTTCATCTTGGCTCAGATGGTGTTTGTTTGCTTTTGGGCCTGAATCCTTCAATTGACAGGTTTCTTTAGTTTTGTTGGGGGGGTGTTTTTTTTTATTTTTTTTTTTTTTTTCTTTTTTTGACACTGTTTTTTTTTTTTTTGTATGGCTTTCTTGAAAATTTATGTAAAATATAATTTATTATATATATATAAATAGGCAGAGTTTCGCTGCTTTGTATTTTATAATTTGTTTTATTTATTCACTTATTTATTTTCTACCGGGATAGTCGCTCTGGGCCAGTCTTTTGCCCCATGACTAGAGCACTCACATGGCCGTTGGCTCATTCGTGCTTGAACTTGACACCCTGAAGCATTGGATTTTAGCTTAGCGGGTAATGCAGTACCTCGGATACCTTAGGTGCTAAAATACCTCAGGATTTGATGCCCTGCCTGTGAAAAAGTTTGTAAACCACTTGCCTTGTGGTACGAAGTTCTGGTTCTTGATAGAATGAAAGCCTAAGGAGCAAACCCTAACAGAAAAGCCATGTTATTGTGGCATCATTAGGCGGTGATGAAATGAACTTCCCAACCATCTTCCCGAACAGCCACTGCATGGATAAAATAGTTTGCGCCTGTCTTTGAACAAGTTCTTGACGTGTGAGAACCTCTAATTTGCCCTCTGAGAGAGTGCCGATGGTAACTGCAAAAGCCAGCACGCACTTCAACCCTTTGCAAGCAGCCTTTAAAGAAATGTCCAACCGCACAAAGCGGCGGTTAATAATGAAAGCAGTCTTTGTCGCATTGCGACTGACAGCATGGTGATGATGATGGGTGCGTTTGTATCCCGTGAGCATGTATGTTACTGCGCTATGGACGTTTCATAGGATATAATGCCTAAGGATTCTGTGGGACATGCAGTGCAGTTCACGAATCAGGAAACACATACCATTCTGAGTGAGAACAGTCAAGCGCGCGTCCTATTACAAGTTACCATTCAAACCATCAGGCAAGTGAACAAATTACCATTATGGGGTCAGACGACCATTACATTATGCTGATGGAAATGGACAAATTATCTTTAAAAGACAAACGGGAATGCATGGCAAAGGAGGTATAGGCCCTAGAAATTGAGGATGAGCCGGCCGAGTTAGAAGAAAGAAAAGAGAAGTTATTGCTGAAGGGGGAAGGATGGGGCCAAGGTCATTCGGAAGGATGACAAGATGGCGGATATGCCATGTTGGAGGGGAGTTGGACGACTGCCAGTAACAACCTGGACATGCCTGACGCTGCCCCCTACATCAATGCTACATTTGTTGGGAAGCAGGATGATGGCTACTGTTCTTATGGAAAGAATGTCAGCGAGCCCGTTAAGGCAACTGTACATAGGAGGAGGACTTCGAGCAGCGCTTCATCCAGTAGGAGCTCGAGTCGACGATGCAGAAGCAAGTGGAGCATTAAGCGGTTCACGGTTGGGAAAAAAGATATTAGTAAAGCAAATTGCTATGAGTTGATAGCCGCGACGGGTCAGTGGGCCCTCGGTATTAAGGAATTTGGCGGGAGAGACTTTAGAGCACTATTAGAGCACATTGTGTTCCTGGCTCATAGGATTCGCACTGACGAGTACACAGACACCAGTGATACTGATTATGACCTTTCTATAAGGACTCTGGCAGAGGACATAGGCTTTGCCACATTCTCTGGTGCAAACCGTAGTATGAGTGTGTTATTTTATTAATTTCTGAATGTGCCAGGAAAGAAATCTGGAACCACTAATTATACCCAAAGGAGAGCGGGAAACCAGTCTAAGAGACCATGCTATGCCTGGAATGGGGAGCAGGGCTGCCCTCATAGTGACGACGAGTGCAGGTTCAGTCACATTTTCTTCAAATGTAATGGAAAAAGACACAAGCGACCCGCAAGCAGGGAGTGACCAAGAGGATCCCCCAAAGTGTGTCGCCGGAACGCCCCCAATGACCAACCGGTGGTGACGCGAGAAGGGGGGTGGGGGCGAGCTGTTTCGCTTGGCAACGACACAAGTGCTATTATAGGAGGGCTTAATCACCATCCTATTGTTGACCCTGTGGATCAAATTCCACAAAACGCAAAACTTTGTGAGAGAGCGGCGCATGTACAGGGGTAGAATCTGTCTCAACAGTGACATTATGGTGTGCATCGTCCATGGTGTTCACACTGCGATCACCTACAAACATTGTGTTCTCACCATTATCACCCATCCCGGTTTCGGTACTGTGCACACTATATTCACCTACACAGACCGATTTCTCAATATAGTTTAGTGTAGTGAGAGGGACTCAATCCGGTGATGCTGCACGCGTATTACTCGCTAATTCGGGCCCCTCGCACGTGATATGTGACGACTATGTTGACCAGCCAGGCATGAGCTTGGGAGACGGTCACCAGGGGCGTAATCGATTAATCAACTCTGGTCACCCGAGCCACTTTTTAGCGCATGCGCACATCCTGCAGACTCGGGTCGAATAATTAAATACGCGTCTCCACGCTCGGGTGACAAAAATGGTGGTTCTTTTATTTGTTTCTTTAATAGCCGTTATAATTACAGCAAAATATGATTTAAATATTTTTATGATGGCATAGTTTAGCATTATTTCCATTCAATTAATCCATGTTATTACCACACAAAAAAAATGTATGACTGGTACCGGTGGCTGTTATCCTGCAGGACGGTACCAGCGCAAATGTGACGTCATCGCTCCTTGCAAACCCCAGCAAAGAGGTGGGTTACTGGGGTCGGGTTGTTTTGCACACGGCACGTGTATTTGTCGACTCCACTTGCGGTGTTCTATTTGAAATTCGGACGACTCGGGTGACCCGAGTCGCTCGGGTCGTGTTAATCGATTACGGCCCTAGTGTCACCGGCCGCCAGCTGTGGGGGCGGGGTCTTTGTAGCTGACGGGGATTGTGTTGTGACAGCACGTGCCCCACCTTCTGATGACGTAGATAACGCAGGTGACTAGCTGGAATATGTTGATATAAGGGTCTTTGCAGATGACCAAGGAGACTATATTGAGAAATCGATCTTTGTAGGTGAATATAGTGTCCACAGTACCGAAACTGGGATGGGTGATTATGGTGAGAACACAATGTTTGTAGGTGATCGCAGCGTGAACACCATGGACGATGCACACCATAATGTCACTGTTGAGACAGATTCTACCCCTGTACATAACTGAAACATTCGAGGACTATATATGCCTGAGGGCGTCATAGACTCGATGCAAGTGAGGGACTGTGATGACGGCCTAGAAGTGACTTGAAGATTTATACGGCGTATCATGGATAAGTGTGAATAGACTAGTTTCCACCATTATAGAGTTGGGTGACAGAAAGCCTGAGCCTACACTTTTACTGACTAAACAGATTTTTATCCTTCCCACAACACATAGACATGGTATAAGAGTGACTGGCCTCTGATGACCCAGTAAGTTATGCACAGGGATGGAGATCAAATTTGGCAGCGGTGATGGCATGGGGAATCGAACCACCGACCTTCAAACTAGGTCTCCGGATAAGAGCAGCACATTTATAGATGACAGTGTTTTCTGTGGCAGAGTGGTTAGAGTGTCTGACTTTTTTCTAGGTTGGACTCCTAATCTGAAGGTCGGTGGTTCGATTCCCCGTGCCCCCACCTCTGTCAATTTTGATTTCCACCGCTATGTAGAACTTACATCATCAAAGGCCAGTTGCTCTCATACTATGTCTACGTGGTGTGGGAGGTTAAAATCCTAATGGTGAAAACAAGTCTATTCAGACTTATCCATGATAGGCAGTATAAATCTTCAAGGGGGATCTTCAATGTGCATCTTCGATTTCATGATGGGTTTGGCATTTTGTCACTTTACCCGACACTCTAAGCACTCCGCAACAGAGAATGCCACATTGGTTATTGTTTTACTGTCCGCTCAGTGGCTCTGTACGGACGGGCTTGTGCCTTCAATGGTGGTTCTTCACAATATTCAGTGAGACCCCCGGGAAAGGCTGCAGTGGGACGTGATGGGCGGTGTGAGTTACGCGGCCAGCAACCCGGGAACCCCGGGAACCCCGGGAACCCCGGGAACGCGCGCAACCCTTATGAATCAGGTCTGTGACCTGAATGCTTTAACCACCAGTTCCTTCCTCCATCACGCCACACGCCACACGCCACACCTGACACGTCACACCACACGCCACACGCCACACACCGCACGCCACACGCCACACGCCACACGCCACACGCCACACGCCACACGCCACATTACACATGACATGGCCACACCCCACACATCACACACCCCACCCCACACGACACACGCCATACACCACCCACCACACATCCCACACCCCACACCCCACATACCACACAACAGAGGCCCCACACTACATGACACACACCACACCCTTCACATGCCACATGCTCCATGCCCCATGCCCCACCCCACACGCCATATGCCACATGTGACATGCCACACATCATATGCCACACATCACATGCAACATCCCCCACACCCCACATGATGCACGCCCCATGCTACACGACACACACCACACCCTACACATGCCACATGCTACATGCTCCACACCCCATACCCCACCCCACATACCACACTCTACACCCTACACCCTACACACTCCACACGCTACATGAACCACACCACACCACCCCCACCCACCCCCACCCCACCCACCCCCACCCCCCACCCACCCCACCCACACCCACACCCTCAACCCCACCCCACCCCCCACCACCCCCCACCCCCACACACACCCACCCCAACACCACCCCACCCCCCACCCCCCCACCCCACACCACCCCCCCCCACACCCACCACCCCCCACCCCACCACCACCCCCACCACACCCACACCCCCCCCACACCCCACCCCACCCACCACACCCCCACCCCACCCACCCACACACGCCCCACACCCCCCACCCACCACCACCCCCCCACACCCACACCCACCCCCCACCCCCACCACCACCACACCGCCACCACACCCCACCCCCCCCCACCCACACCACCCCCCACCCCCACCCACCACCCCCACCCCACCCCCCGCACCACACCACCCCCACCCCCACCCACCCCCCACCCACCACCCCACCACCCCCACCACCCCCCCACCCCACCACCCCACACCCCCACCACCCCCCACCCCCCCCACCCCACCCCCACCACCCCCCACCCACCCCACCCACCCCCCCCCACACCCCCACCACCCACCCCACCCCCACCACCCCCCACCCCACCCCCCCACCCACCCCCACCCCCACCACCCCCACCCCACCCACCCACCACCCACACCCCCCCACCCCACACCCCCCACCCCACCCCCCCACCACCCCCACCCCCCACCCACACCCACCCACCCCCCACCACCCCCCCCCACCCCCACCACCCACACCCCCACACCCCACCACCCCCCACCCCCCACCCCCACCCCCACACCCCCCCCACCCCACCCACCCCCCACCCCCCACCACCCCCCACCCACCCCACCCCACCCACCCCACCCCCCACACCCCCCCCCCCCCACCACCCCCCCCCACCCCCACCACCCCACCCACCCCCCCCACCCCCACCCCCCCACCCCCACCCACCCCACCACCCCACCACCCCCCACCCCACCACCCCCCCCCCACCCCACCCACCCCCACCCACCCCACCCCCCCACCACCCCCACCCCACCCCCCCCCCCCACCACCCCCACCCCCACCACCCACACCCCCACCACCCCCCACCACCCCCCCCACCCCCCCACCACCCCCACCCACCCCACCCCCCCCACCACCCCCCACCCCCACCCCCCACCCCCCCCACACCCCCCCACCCCCACCACCCACCCCCCCACCCCACCCCCCCACCCCCCACACCCACCCCCACCCACCCCACCCACCACCCCCACCCACCCACCCACCGCCCCACACACCCACCCACCCCCACCCACCCCACCGCCCCCCCCACCCACCCACCACCCACCACCCCCCCACCCCCCGCACCCCACCACCCCCACCCACCCCCACCACCCCCACCCCACCACCCCCCGCCCACCACCCCCCACACCCCACCACCCCACCCCCCCCACCACCCCCACACCCACCCCCCCCACCACCCCCCACCACCCCCCCCACCCCCACCCACCCCCCACCCCCCACCCCACCCCCACCACCCCCCCACCCCCACACCCCCACCACCCCCCACCCACCCCCACCCCCCACACCCAACCCCCACCCACCCCCACCCCCCACCACCCCACCACCCCCCCCACCCACCACCCCCCACCCCAACCCACCCCCCCACCCCCCCACCACCCCCCCACCCCACCACCCCCCCCACACCCCCCCCCACCCCACCCCCCCACCACCCCACCACCCCCCCCCCCACCCCCACCCCACCCCCCACCACCCCACCCCCCCCACCACCCCCCCACCCCACCACCCCACCACCCCACCCCCCCCCACACCCACCCCACCCACCACCCACACCCACCCCCACCCCACCACCCCCACCCACCCCCACCCCACCACCCCCCCACCCCACCACCCACCCCCACCACCCCCACCACCCCACCCCCCCCACCCCACCCCCCCCACCCCCACCCCACCCACCCCCACCCACACCACCCCCACCACCCCACCACCCCCCCGACCCACCCCCACCCACCCGCACCACCCCCCACCCCCCACCACCCCACACCACCCCCCACCCACCCCCCCCACCACACCCACCCCCACCACCCCCACCCCCCACCCCCCCCACCCCCCCCACACCCCACCCACCCCCCCCACCCCACCCCCCACCCCACCACCCACCCCCCACCCCCACCCACCCCCCACCCCCCACCCCCCACCCACCACCCCCACCACGACCCACCACACCAACCCCACCCCCACCCCCACCCACACCCCAACCCACCACACCCCCACACCCAACCCCCCACACCCCACCCCCCACCAGCCCCGCCACCCACACCCACCCACCGACCCAGACACCGACCCACACACCCACCCACCGACCCACACACACACACTCACAAACATACACACACACAACGACCATCTTGTCATGTCAGCGCATCCCAGTCGTCATTATTCAGCGGCCGACATGATTTGGAGGCTTCCTTCGCGTAGTGATTAATCAGCCCTCTAGGAGGCGCCCCTACCTCGTCTCCCTAATGGGGCGTCCTCTTCCTGGAGATGGCGGCTGATGCCGTACGCCCATGCGCACTACTCAGCCGGGCGTCTCAGCCTGTCCTCAGCCAATCACAGGCCTCCGCTCGGCACATACATCAGGGGTCGGGATACAAAATATGTGGTGATGGTCGCCGCCGTAGCATCCGCTCTATTTGTCCAAGTCCCAGCATACAAAAATGGGTGTTTGTGGCTTGTGTGGCTTGTGTGGCGTGTGTGGTTTCTGTGTTGTGTGGCACGTGTGGTGTGTGTGGTGTGTGTGGTGTGTGTGTGGTGTGGTGTATGTGGTGTGTGTGGTGTGTGTGATGTGTGTGGTGTGTGTGGTGTGTGGTGTGTGTGTGGCATGTGTGACATGTGTGGTGTGTGTGGCGTGTGTGGCGTGTGTGGTGTGTAGTGGGGGTGGTGTGTGGTATGTGTGGCAGGTGTGGTGTGTGACATGTGTGTATCGGGTGTGGTGTGGTGTGTGGCATGTGTGGCATGTGCAGCAGGTGTGGTGTGTGGTGTGTGTGGTGTGTGGTGTGTGTGGGGTGTGTGGTGTGTATGGTGTGTGTGGTGTATGTGGTACATGTGGTGTGTGCGGTGTGTGTGGTGTGTGTGGCATGCATGGTGTGTGTGGCATGTGTGGTGGGTGTGGTGTGTGGCATGTGTAGCATATGTGGTGTGCGGCATGTGTGGAATGTGTAGCATGTATGGTGTGTGTGGTGTGTGTGGTGTGTGTGGCATGTGTGGCGTGTGTGGTGTGTGTGGCATGTGTAGCAGGTGTGGTGTGTGGCATGTGTGGAATTTGTAGCGGGTGTGGTGTGGTGTGTGGCATGTGTGTGGCATGTGTGGTGTGTGTGGCATGTGTAGTGGGTGTGGTGTGTGGCGTGTGTGGTGTGTGGCATGTGTAGCAGGTGTGGTGTGTGGCATGTGTGGAATGTGTAGCAGGTGTGGTGTGTGGTGTGTGTGACATGTGGGGTGTGTGTGGCATGTGTGGCGTGTGTGGTGTGTGTGGCGTGTGTAGCATGTGTGGTGTGTTGCATGTGTGGAACATGTAGTGGGTGTGGTGTGTGGCGTGTGTGGCATGGGTGGTGTGTGTCATGTGTGGCATGTTCGGTGTGTGTGGCATGCATATCAGGTGTGGTGTGTGGCATGTGTGGAATGTGTAGTGGGTGTGGAGTGTGGTGTGTGGTGTGTGTGGCCTGTGTGGTGTGTGTGGCATGTGTGGCATGTGTGGTGTGTGTGGCATGTGTAGTGGGTGTGGTGTGTGGCATGTGTGGCGTGTGTCGGTGGAAGGGGCGCTGGACACAGTTATTGCTGATGGGTCCGGTTGGTTAGATGGCTCTTTACATCCTGGCAACATCGAAATTCATATCAGGACGGCTTCTCACTTGTAACAGTGCACACTCATGTCCGGTTGAACACCTCATCGAAATGTGTGTAAAGGACATTAAACAACAGCATGGAATGCTAATGAAAAGATCCCATTTGGATCCCGTGCTAATCAAAGGTCAGTCTACGGAATTCCTAAATTCTACTGCACTACTAACATTTCCATAGTTACCTGTAACACCCAGGAGCAATATTCCTCCTCCAGGAGCCTCTCATTGAACACATGACCTCCCGGGGGTTGATGTGTGTCTAACAGAGCTGTTTGACTGTGATATTGCCCAGACCGTCTAGCCTATAGAGAGCAAGCCTCGCTTGTGGGAGATCGGGAGTTCGGTTCCAGGTCGAGTCAAAGCAATGACTTATGAAATTGATACTTTTCGCTTCCTAGCCTGGCGCTTGGCATTAATAGGATTGGGCAAGGACTGGTTAGCTCAGTGTCAGGATAATGTGATTGAGTGGGATAGTGAGTCATTGTGCAGGTGGCCTGATTTCCCAGAGGGGCAGCACTGTAAAGTCACCATGAGTGTGCACTGTCACAAGTTGGTACCCGTCCTTAGATGTTGCCAGGACATAAAGCTCCAAGAACCAGCCAACATATACACCACACATCGAAAGAACCTACATGTGACACCCGGAGACAATGCATAATTATTATGGGTGAAACAAATCGATTTCTGCTGCACAATTTCCGTAGGCAAGTTCAGAGTTATCTGGAAAGCAGGTGGAATCTGAAGACCCAACAAAAGGAAAGTTTGTTTTATTTAACGAGACCTCTAGAGCGCATTGATTGTTATCCTTAGGTATTGGATGTCAAACATATGGTCATTCTGACAGATTTCTTTGTGTAGGAAACCTGCTGCCGCCACATAGGCTACTTTTTCCGATAACCAGCAAGGGATCTTTTATATGAACGTTCCCACAGACAGGACAGCACATACCACAGCATTTGATGAACCAGTTGTGGACCACTGGTTGGAATGGAAAATAGCCCAAACTGCAAATGGGTCCACTGAGCAGGATCGATCAGATAACCCAAACACACTACCACCTGAGCTACCTCCTGCTCCCCAGGGAGCAGGAGAAGAAGGCATTTGATGTGGAGTATGTTCCTGTGTGGTGGTGGTGTGTTAGTTGCGCATTGACGTGTGGGTCAGTTCTCCCCTGCATACAACACCTGCCATCATCCATCATTAAACAGTCGATGCAAGGTGGGGCCGGAGTCCTGCCAGACCAGGCTGCATGGGTGGGGCGTGGGGTTGGGGGTGGGTGAGGATTGGGGTGGGGGTGGGTGAGGTTAGGGTTGGGTGGGGTCGGGTGGGTGTGGAGTAGGGGCGTGTGGGTGGTTGGGGTGGATGGTGGAATGTGTGTGGTGGTGTTACTGTGGAGTGTGGCTGTGTGTGGGGGGTTTGTGGAAGGGCATGGATGGTGGTGTGGGAGTGAGGGTTGGCTGATGGGGTGAGGGTGAGGAGTGGGAGTGAGAGTGACAGTGGGAGTGTGGATGGGTGTGCGTGTGGGGTGTGGGTGAGGGAGTGAGGGAGTGATGGTGGGTTGTGGGAGTGAGGGTGACAGTGGGAGTGTGGATGGGTGTGCATGTGGGGTGTGGGTGAGGGAGTGACGGTGGGTTGTGGGAGTGAGGGTGACAGTGGGAGTGTGGATGGGTGTGCGTGTGGGGTGTGGGTGAGGGAGTGACAGTGGGTTGTGGGAGTGAGGGTGAGGTGGGGGGTGGGTGGTGGGGTGTGGGGTGTGGTGGTGGGGAGTGGGGGTGGTGTGTGTGAGTGGGTGACGTGGGAGGTGGTGGGTGGGTGTGGGTGTGGGGTGGGGTGGGGGAGGTGTGGGTGTGTGGTGGGGTGTGGTGGGTGGGGTGGGTGTGGGTGATGGGTGGGGTGGTGGGGGTGAGGTGGGTGTGGGTGTGGTGGGTGGGGTGGGTGGTGTGGGTGGGGGGTGGCGGTGGGTGTGTGGGGTGGGTGGGTGGGGTGGTGGGGTGTGGTGTGGGGGTGTGGGGGTGGGTGTGTGGGGGTGGGGTGCAGTGGGAGTGTGGATGGGTGTTGGTGTGTGGGTGTCGATGAGGGGGTGAGGGTGGGTGTGTGGGAGTGAGGTGACAGTGGGAGTGTGGATGGGTGTGCTGTGGGGTGTGGGTGGGGAGTGGGGGTGTGTTGTTGGGTGGGGGTGACAGTGGGAGTGTGGATGGGTGTGGGTGTGGGTGTGGGTTGGGGGTGGGTGTGGTGTCGGAGTGAGGTGACGTGGCGGTTGTGGGGTGGGGTGACAGTGGGAGTGTGGATGGGTGTGCCTGTGGGGGTGTGGGTGAGGGGGTGACGGTGGGTTGTGGGTGTGGGGTGGACGGGGTGTGGTGGGTGGTGTGGTGGGTGTGGTGGGGTGGTGGGGTGTGGGGTGGGGAGGTGAGGGTGGGTTGTGGGAGTGGGAGTGACGGTGGCAGTGTGGTGGGTGTTGTGTGTCGGGTGGGTGGGGTGAGTGGGGTGTGGGTGAGGGGGTGGGGTGGGTGTGGGGAGTGGGGTGCGGTGGGTGTGTGGATGGGTGGGTGTCTGGGGTGTGGGGGAGGGGTGGGGTCGGTTGTGGGAGTGGGGTGACAGTGGGGGTGTGGATGGGTGTGCGTGTGGGGTGTGGGTGAGGGAGTGAGGGTGGGTTGTGGGAGTGAGAGTGACAGTGGCAGTGTGGATGGGTGTGCATGTGGGTGAGGGAGTGAGTGAGGGTGGGTTGTGGGAGTGAGAGTGACAGTGGGAGTGTGGATGGGTGTGCGTGTAGGGTGTGGGTGAGGGAGTGATGGTGGGTTGTGGGAGTGTGGATGGGTGTGGGTGAGGGAGTGAGGGTGGGTTGTGGGGGTGTGGATGGGTGTGGGTGAAGGAGTGAGGGTGGGTTGTGGGAGTGAGGGTGTGAGTTGTGTTGTTGCTGTGGGGTGTGGGTGTTTTGTTTGGTGGGTATGTGTGGTTGAGCATGGGGTGTGGGAGTGTTGGGGGGAGTGGTGGTGTGTGTGTTGTTGGTGGGTGGGCGGTGGATGGGGTGATGGGTGTGAGTGTGGGTGTGGTGTGGGTGAGGCTGGGGTGTGCGTGGGTGTGGACTTGGGTGAATATGTGTGGGAGTGGCGGTGTGGGTATGAGTGTTGGTGCTGGGCATGGTGTGGGCGTGATGGTGTGGGTGGGTGTGGGTGTTGGTGGTGAGTGGGGTGGGGTGGTGTTTGGGAGTGGCGGTGTGGGTATGGGTGTTGGTGGTGGGTGGGGTGTGGAAGTGACGGTGTGGGTGGGTGTGGGTGTCGGCTGCGGTGGGTATGTGTGGGAGTGGCGGTGTGGGTGGGTGTGGATGTGGGTGTGGACTGGGGTCAGTATGTGTGGGAGTGGTGGTATGGGTATGGGTGTTGGTGGTGGGTGGGTTGTGGGAGTGACGGTGTGGGCGGGTGTGGGTGTGGGTGTGAGTGTGGACTGGGGTGGGTATGTATGGGAGTGGTTTTGTGTGTATGGGTGTTGGTGGTGGGTGGGGTGTGGGGGTGACGATGTGGGTGGGGGTGGGTGGGTGTGGGCTGGGATGGGTATGTGTGGGAGTGGTGGTATGGGTATAGGTGTTGGTGGTGGGTGGGGTGTGGGAGTGACGGTGTGGGTGTGGGTGGGTGTGGGTGGGTGTGGGTGGGTGTGGGCTGGGGTGGGTATGTGTGGGAGTGGTGGTGTGTAAACCACTGCTTTGTGGTACATGTTCTTGACAGAACTGAAGGCTAAGGGAGCAAACCCTGAACAGAAAACCATGTCACTGTGGCAGCATTAAGGGTGGTTGATGTATGGAACTCCCAACATCTCCCGACCAGCCACTGCAGGGACAACTAGTTTTGTGCCTGTCTTCACATGTCCTTGCCAGTGTGAAACCTTTATTTGCTCCCCGAGAGAGTGCCACTGGTAACTTGCAAAAGCCAGCAGCACTTCAACACTTTTGCAGGCAGCTTTCATGAAATGTACAACCGCAAAATGGAGAGCGGCAGTCAAGTAATAAAAGCAGTCTTTGTCGCATCGCGACTGACAGCATGATGATGATGGCGGTGTGGGTGGGGAGTGTAGTGTAACACTCCATCTCAGCACTGCCTGCATGCCTTACAGCTGTTCACTCGTGACCACACCAGTGACTGGAGCCGCCTTCAAGGTACGCCTCGAAGGTGCCTCGAAGAAATTCCTCACATCATGCTAGTCTGAACGACTTTAGCTGGCAGGTGCCTAAAAAATGGTGGCCTCCATAGGGTACAGCCATTTGCAATTGAAAAGAATATCTTTGATTGGCTGAAAGCACTGAATTTGGCAGCCATTTTCTAGGTGCATTTTGCCTCCAACCTGAAAAGGATGACGTTTCCGAGTAGACTCCAAAGCATACTCTGAACACAAATAAGGCAAAAAGACATTGCATAGCCGACTCCGAGGCATACCCTTGTAAAAATATACAGATTTTCGGTTCGGAATTATATATTGGCAGAGAGCATTACTATCCTTGGGCGACGACGTGGGGACCAAAGTTATCTAATAGAAAAGCATTGGGTGCCCCACTCGCTCTGTGACATATTAGACTATGGGAGATATATGTTAGTACATAGTGCCCGAGATTATGATGAGATGTTCCTATATAAGAGACAGTTAATGTTTGGTGAAATGTTCCCTGTATGCACCAGAAAGGAGGCAAGTGGAGGAAAAGGACCTTTTTAATATATATATTTATTGTAACTGTCTGCAACTACCTGTTACCACAGGGCCGATGGGCCAACACACCAGCCATCATGCATACATTATGTGCACCACCTGCAGCTGGGTTGGGTGACCGCTGCCCGTGGGGGGCGGGCATCACCTCCCAGGATGTGGAGGGTGCTTGATTGGCTGGCTGTGGGAGGTCCAGTCCCCTGCACACCCGTGCCCAACCTGACCACACTAGCCTCACTTTGATATTGATTATACTAGACACTGCTCCAGACACACTGGGCAGCACACTCTACTCCTGACTCCTGAGTGAGACACACTCTCTCTTGGGCAGGTTCCCAGACACTCTGTCTGATGCTACCACCTTGTGTGCAACAACCATGGGACTCCGGTTCAATGGGCTGTAGGCTCTGATTCTGATACATCCTAACTAGATTAATGAGGCTTGGTGGGACAGAAGGTAAGGGGTCAGGGTGATAAGTCACTAGTAGTTGATGCCAATGAAGTATGACTTCTTCACTGTCAATCTTTCGTGACTTGTCTTCCCTTTCTTCCTTACGAGTTTGTTTGAGAGGGGCATCAGATGTGAACTGACCGACAGTTGTCAGAATGCATCTGGGAAGAGCTTTGTGGTATTATCTGGTGCTCAGACGGCCCGGCATTCAGTAATATTATACCCTGAACATGGCCCAGTTCTCCTCTTATCTGCTCATGTATCCCAGCATGCACCACGTGATTGATTGATTCGTCGTCTTGCTCCATCCCATCAAGCAGTATACAGAATCGTATTAGGACGGCTACCGACGTGCCCCTGGGTGCACTAATGGGGGTTTTATAGTGCTGCGGACTGGGATGTAACATCAATGCCACGGGCAGCACGCTGTCGCGATACCCCGTTCAGTTACATTATCCTACTACTGAACTAACTAAGGGGCCGTCCAAAGTTGTGAACATTTACACGGTCGTACAAAGCATGTGACAGGGGCGAGGGGCTGACAGAAACGTATGACTTTCATCATTTAATAACATGTATATGAGACTGTCTCAAAAAGTGCTAAGCAATATGGGACAAAACTTTGTCCATTGTGACGATCAACATACTATCTACTTATGCATTTTCTCAGGATAAACTGATTTGTTTATTACGTGGTGTTTCATAATACCAATAGAATACATATTGATTTGAAGCAAATGTCCTTGTATTTTCAGTCTAACCATTTCTGTGCTGTTTTGTGTCAATCATTACAATGGACAAACAAACGAAGAGTTAGCACCTTTTGAGACAGGCTCATATATTTGTTGGCGGCGTTTGTGTTTGTGTGTGTGTGTGTACATTAGGCCACCACATCAGGTCAATGTACACTGGTTGATTAAGCCAGGGAATTTTCAATCGTGGACAATTGGTCTTCTTCATTCTACTGCTCCTTCTCCTGTATTAACAATCCAAATTGGAAGAGGTGGGTCACAGGGAATCTAACCACTAACCTTCAGATTAGGAGTCCAACCTAGAAAAAAGTCAGATACTCTAAGCACTCCTCCACAGAGAACACCAATTGATACTTGTCACTTCCTAGCCTGATGCTCATCATTAATAACATAGGGCAAGGACTGGTTAGCTAAGTTTTAGGATAATGTGACTGAGTGGGATATCGGGTCATGTTGCTAGGACGTAAAACAACAACAAACAAACGCAAGACGACCCGCCCCCTGGTGGGACCTTGAGTAGTGAGATGTCTTGCCGGTGGGGGATAATATTCTGACTCTCATAAAAAAGTGACTCCCCAGTCAGTTTCTTATTTTAAAACGGCATACATTAAACAAATTATAAAGAATGTGTAAGTGAATAAATACCACATTAATAACTAAATAAGCAATATTGAAATAATAACTGAGAAATACAATAAACGAAATAGTAATAACAAATAAACGATGATAACTCAGTTGTTTAAAATGCATTAGACAAATGCATTAGACAAATGCCATATACATGTAAGTGTATCATCATCATCATCATGCTGTGCGGCACGATGTGACAAAGACTGCTTTCATTACCTGACTCTCACTCTCTATTTAGCTCTCTGCTGTGAGAGTGATGTCCATGAGGAGGTCAACATGTCTCTCAGCTTCAGGTTTCTCTTGACGGTATCCCTGAACCGGAGAGGAGGGTGCCCTCTCTTTCTGTAACCAGAAGACAGTTGAGAGTAGAGGATCTGGTAGCCTGTCTGATGACATCCTCATGATGTGTCCAGTTCATCGGAGATGTATAAATACGTTAATAAGTAATTAATTAATAATAAATCAATAACTGATAAATATAATATGCAAAATATTAATAACAAATAAGGGATGATAAATCAGTTATTTAAGATGGCATGCATTAGATAAATGACACATTGTAAAATGTTCCGATCTAATGGCATGAGGATATATGTGAAACTACTATAATAAATTGAAACTTTTTCTATATAATGGTAAATGGTGATATATAAAATCCAAAGGCATATGAGGAATATGTGGAATTGGTAAACTATTACTCATTAGGTATAGACATTGAATAGTAAAATAGTCTTTGGAGGAGTGTCACTTCTTAGATAGTCTTTGGAGGAGTCACCTCACATACCCCCGCCCCCCCATGGTGTTATTTATAGATCATTGGCCACCACAAGGCACTGTAGCCAGCATAACAAGGCCTTGGATACAACAGATTGAACTCTGATTGGTGGATCAACCCATGTGACCACTGCCATCTTGGATTCTAGAAACCTATAAAAGATAATAAATCAAGGAGTCTCATTCTCCTTCTTTCACTCTTTACCTACTTGCCTTCATTACCTGTATTGATTTCCCTTGGCTTGTCCACACCACCCACACCACCAGCCGGCGACTTTACAACATAATGTGTAAGTGTATAACTACAACATTAATAAGTAATTAAGTAATAATATATCAATATCTGAGAAATATAATACGCGAAATATTAATAACAATTAAACGATGACAACTCATTTATTTAAAATGGCAACAAATGATAAAGAACATGTAAGTAAATAAATACAACATTAATAAATAAATAATCAATAGAGAATTACTAACACACAAATTAAACTACAATTTTGTAACTCGAAATAAAAGAAGCACAATATTACTAGAACAATAAACAACGAAAGATCACTATTTTAGCACGGCATAATTTAAATATATAATATATAATATATAAGTAAATAAATACAACATTGATAATAAATAATCGATAAATTAATAATACGAAAAATAAAATACTATTTTCCAACTCCACTGATATAAAGCCCCCCCCCCCCCCTCCGCCCCCTTCCATAACCGAACTCATGCGCACAAAGATCGGTGAGTACCCTTTGCGCTTCCGGTCATTATCTCGCATTATCATCCCTAGACCTAGTCCCTAGCCTAGATGTAGCATAGCCGTGGACGACAGTAGATACTGCGACTTGCTGTTAGCCTCAGACCTGGGCCGCGTTCAGGGACCGTCTCAGAGGTGCCGCTGAGACCTCTCGCCGATGCTTTTTGGCCTATTTACGTTCAGAGTGCGTCTCGGCGACGTCTCGGAGACGCCTCCCTTTTCAGACTGGAGATGAAAAGCGCCTCGAAAATGGCCGCCGTATTCAGTGGTTTCAGCCAATCACAGCGCAGTTTTTCCATTGCAAATGGCCACCACCTATGGGGGCGACCATTTTCGAGACAACAAACTGCTTTTGCCGTTTAGAGTAGCGTGACGTCACAGCCATCTCCGAGGTGCCTCCAATACAGACCCTGAACGCGGCCCAGATGTTGTTTTCTCACGGCAGTCCCCCTAGCGGCAGTTCTTCGTGGCTGAGCTGTTGCCACCCACTCCGAGGGTTCAGTATTTGGTGAATGCCCCCAGCCACCACCCCCCCCCTCGCCCCCGCCACCCCCTCCACCGCCACCCCATCACCCCCACCACCTCCCGCCAGCCCCCATCCAGCCCCTTCAGCTTCCTCCAGCCCCCGCCATCACCCCGCCACCCCCCACCCATCACCCCACCTGCCAGCCTCCACCACCCCCCTTCAGCCCCCACCAGTCCCTCTCCCCTGTCCGGCGTTCGCCCCACGGGAAGCGGCGTGGGAGAGGATCTAGGTGGCGCTAAGATCTCTACAGTGTCACTAAAACCGCCTGCGTGGTTCTTACGCAAATTGGTTTGCCGCGGTTTCTACTCTGTATAGAAATAGATGGAGCCAATCACAATATTGTCCCTGGAAATTATGCGGCTAGGATTTGTTTTGTTTTATGTAGTTTCACACCCGAGCAACACCTAAGGTCATATCAGGACGCATGCCGACTTGTGACGATGTACACCATTGGACATGGTGACTTTATAGTGGTGCCCCACTGGGCGACCAGGCCAACAGCACCATGACCCAATATCCCATACAGTCATATTATCCTTACACTGAGCCAACCAGTCCTTGCCCTATTCTCATAATGCCGAGCCCCAGATTAGGTAGCGACAAATAGCAATTTTATAAGTCATTGGTTTGACTAGGCTGGGATTCGAACTCCCGACCTTCCACACGGGAAGCCTGGGCTTTTCCGTTTCGGCCACCACATCTGGTTATAAAGTCCACGACTGGAATCTGTGGTTGTGTAGGCGGGCTATGGTGAAATCAATACAGGCAAGAAGAGAAAGGAAGAGTATAAAGAGTGAAAGTAGAGAGAGAGTCAAGCCCTCAGGTTAATTATTTATAGTGGTACATGGATCTGATATGGCATATCACCTGACCGTATTCTCCAATGAGAATCAAGCATCTACAGCTCTACCCATTAACATCAAGCATTCCTGTGTCCCCCTGGTTACAGTGCTCTGCCCACCACCACCAGGTGGCATGTCTCCCTTGGCCACCACCTGCCCTAAGCTGAGTGTGTGGTGATCAGTGACTAACAGGGGGGGGGGGGGAGGGGCAGTGAGTAGAGCTCCAAATGCCCCTTACACACTATCTTGCCAACACACAATGACTATTGACCATGAGTAAAGTATCACCAGCAACTATATAAACACATTCATGCAACTGGCCCTATATACCTTTTACACCAATACACCATTTGCATTCCCCCACCAATGTGTTTTATCAGAATATTTTACAGTGATGCTAGGTGTGTATGTTTTATTTTTCTTGTGTGGCTAGGATGTCATCTGAGGTATATTGCTCACACACTGTAAGCCAATGTTAGTGTTACCCGCACTGGCTCGATACCAGAACAACTATTCTCTATTTCAGACATGATTAAACACACCAGTAAACAACTAAACACAAATCTTTATGTTTGTTTGTTTGTTTGTTGTTGTTTTACGTCCTAGCAACATCTAAGGTCATATCAGGACGGGGATCTTTATGTAGTAAGCTTTAGTTCCTAACACAGAGTTAACGTTTGTTTGTTGGTGTTTTACATCCTAGCAACATCTAGGTCATATCAGGATGGGTACCGACTTGTGACAATGCGCACTCATGGTGACTTTACAGTGCTGCTCCACTGTGAGACCAGGCTGCCAGCACCATGACCTGATATCCCACTCGATCACATGATCCTGACACTTGCCCTATCCTAATAATGCCGAGTGCCTGGCTAGGAAGGGACAAATATATATTTTTACGGCATTGGTTTGACTCGACCAGGGTGGGAACCCACGATCCCACGGTCTACCAACATGGGAGACAGACGTTCTAACTCATTCGGCCATCCCGTCTGGTCCACACAGTGTTGAGGACAGAGAGTACGCTGTATCTTTGATGTCGCCAACACGAAAGTACAGTAGGCCTAATCAGTTGTGTACGCGATTCGCGCAATATTGCACCAGAATGACAGATCAACCAAAAATAAAAGCAATGTTTTGTGTACATTCCTGACCGTCCTGATATGGCCTTAAATGTTTCCATGACGTAAGACTTGCCGCTCGCCGGCTCATTTTCTTCAATTTAAGCACTCTCTCATGACTAAGTATGGTGTTATCTAACATTTGATTTGAAGCAGTGGAAGTTCATTATGTTTGTTATAAGGGTCATTCTCAGAAACTGTGTACCACTTGAGGTAGTCTACTTGAAATGCATATTTTAAAGAAACCCATTATTGGAGTGTCAATATTTAGATTTCATCATTTAGCCCAATAATGTGGGAGATATTTTAGATCAAAAGTAAATGTTAATATTGTGTATTATGTATCTTATTGGGATGGATGTAGCTAAATACCTTGAAAATTACATCACTAATTTGTGACATTGTCAACAGCATTGAAAATAAAGTGTCACAAACTTAATGAAAACCTCTGAACAACAGCTCATTTCACTTCAAATGGTCATATACAATGTCTTCATTAAGTTGAAGACATTTATTTCTAAAAATAAATGTTAAATTATGAAATAGTTAACATTTTCTGGAGTCATTAACATCGTAACATTTCGTTTCCACTTGCAAGTACTATAAAACTCTGTATCAAACACTGAGTACAGATACAGTACAGGAACTATTTTCACCATTTGACACTCTATGCATGGACCCAGTTATGGTATAGTAAAAGATAAATACTGAAATTGCCCCTAAACATTGAAATTTGAGCCAAACATTTATGTAAAATTGTTGTTTCCACTTTGACTGTTACCTTGCTAATATCTTCTTGCTTTTCTCTTTAATATTCACAAATAAGACAAAGCCATAGCAATGAGGTTTCAAATTATTATTACTACTGTTTATAAAGCAAGTGGCATGTGAAATGTCCTAAAAATGTCAAGTTTTGTGTGGAAAATATTTGATTTTGGAGTCAGATTGGTTTCCATGCTATACTGCTATTTATTGGGTGTGAGCATCATTTGACCTACTTAAAAATGCCAGAATATGTTTATTTTCAATTATTCAGATGCAAAAGGAAATACACATTGAGGAAACTTGTTTATAGGACTTTGGCAGCATTTTGATTTTGTGGTACTGATGTCACACTATTGGTACACACCTTCTGAGAACGACCCATAAATCAAAGTTGCTTGTGTTTGTTTACGCAGTGACAGTCACAGTGACTGCTGCCCGCAGGCATATTTTCGTCAATTGTAACACTGTTTATTAGTAAGTCATGCTCACAAATTACATAATTTGATTTTAGCAGTGAAGAGTCCTAAATAAGGGAAATTGTTGTGAAGAAGTGGACATTTATTACGTTTTTGTTTGCTCGCGTGTCACCCTATGTTTATTGCCGTTGACACTGAATGCTGCTCCGCAGCTGTTTTTCTTCCATATTTATGATATTACTAACACTCTCTCTTTGTTATTAAGTTGTGCTCACACATTACAGAATTTGAGCTTAGTCTAGTCAAAAATAACTTAATTTATTCTGAAGCAGTGGAAGTTTATCAATTTTTGTTTTATTAAATATTGCTCGCCCTATTTATAATTTATTGCTGCAAATTATGCCGCCCGCCGGTCAAATACCCTATAACACTAAGACGGCTAATTCAGCCTGTACTGTGTAATCAAGAGAACAGCCAGCGCACAAGGTGGTGGGTTTGATCATTTTGATAGCATTGGAGTGTCAGAAGAAACCCTGCTGTCGCTTGGTAGGTGTGTGGTGTGGGTTTAGGGATGTGGTGGAGATGTGGTGGGGGTTTAGGGATGTGGTGGGGGTATAGGTGTGATGTGTGTGTGGTGGGAGTGTAGGTGTGTGGTGGGGGGTGTCATGGGGGTATAGGTGTGTGGTGGGGGTTTTAGGTGTGTGTGGTGGAGGTTTAGGGCCGTGGTGAGAGTGTAGGTGTGTGGTGGGGGTTTAGGGATGCTAAAGATTGTGAGGTGCTGCTCTGCAAGACCCCTACAACTACACTACAAACTACCTACACCTCCACCACACCCACCGGACACACCCACCACACATACCTACACCCCGACCACACCCACCTACACCCCGACCACACACACACGGTCAACCCCGACCACACAGAATGTGTGTATGGTGTATGGGTGAGGTGGAGGGGCAGGATGGGGGTAGTGGTGGTGGGAGTTCTATAGGAGTAGCAACATGCAACCAGTGGGGACCTCCCCCCCCCCCCCCCCCCGCTTACATCAGGGAGGGGGAGGGGGTCGTCAGGTGTGCAGTGGTGTGAGAGCGCCCACTGAGGTGGGTGAGGAGGGGGAGTGTTGGGCAAAGGGGGGTGGGGGGAGGCGGAGATGAATGGGTGAAGGTGGAGGAAGGAGGAGGAAGGGGGAGGTGTGGTGTGAGAGCACTGGTAGTCTACTGGGTGAGGTGGATGAGGAGGGAAGGGGGAGGGGGGAGGGTGGGGATGGGAGGGTGAAGGGGAGGGAAAGGGTGGTGAGGCCGTGGGAGGGTGGGACGGAAGGGGAGTGAGGGAAGGGGAGGGTGGTGAAGCCAGGAGGAGGGAGGGTCAGGGGGGTGGGAGGGGGGGAGCGGGGGAGAATGAGAGAGGGCAGGGCAGAGGGAGGTGACAGGCAATCTCTCTTTTAACAATTTTAAGCTCACCCTCTCGCCTTGTAGGCCTATGTGTTTACATGTAAAACATCAGCCAGCAGCCGGGCTGATCAAACCCACCACACGATGGCACTGCAAAATTTACATTACCATGGGAGAGATAGGAAGTGAGCCATCTAAGTGTTATAGGGTCTTTGCGCCGGTGTAGTAAGTTCAAAACACTACCCCACAAAAACACTATGGTGGTGTTTTCAACCTAGGTTGAAAAAGTCTACCGTAGAGTTTTCAACTTAGTTGAAGGTAGATTCAAACCACCACTGTGGCCATGCTCAAAATACTATCCTTAAGTTCGAGACACCTTTAAATTCAAAGCACTACTCTAAAGGTCGGGCAATAGAGGTTGTCGTTGTTAGTTGTTTTACGTCCTAGCAACATCAACGGTCATATCAGGACGGGTACCGACTTGTGACAGTGCACACACTTGGCAACTTTATAGTGCTGTCCCACTAGGAAATCAGGCTGCTAGCATGCTTGACCTGATATCCACTCTGTTGCATTATCCTGACACTGAGTGAACCAGTCCTTGGCATATCCTAATAATGACGAGCGCCAGGCTAGGAAGCAATGCGTATCAATTTTATGGTCATTGCTCACGGACACAGCTGACTCAGAGGCATGAGTGGGTTAATCAAGGCTTTTATTCGGGCGCTGCCCGCCCGGTGGCATGTACATTGACTGTGTATCATCGGGCAAGAAGCGAATGAGCGAAGGCCCCGATATATTGGGAAAATGAAATGTGATGAGGTCATATGAGTCATGTGAACGATTTAACAAACGAGTAATCAATTACGTTAAAGTACAATAGCAATAGTTAATGATAAAAATATGAGATAACAGTAGAGGGTAAATTATCAGAAATGTGACATTTAAGTAGGTGTGATCTGTCAACTGCGCGGGTGTCAATCGCTCATTAGATGGTATTGTAATGGCCCACGGCCCTCTGACTCTCACTCGCACGCTCACACATGGAAGAACACCAAGATTCAATCAGTGTATGCTTCAACCTGGTTTATTGAACCATCTGCTCTCCGCAGCATCAGTAGTTATCTGACCCACCCCTTGACTCGCCAGATCCCACATCAACTCTATAGGTGAATGTGAGCAGGCGGGTCAGCCACACGTAGTAGAGGGCAGCCCAGTCACGCTGGCTACCCTTGCCGCCACCTAGCGCAGTGTAATGGTACTGCACTGGTGTACGGTGTAGTCTCCGCTGCTACCGCATGGTAGTAGAGCTCATGTACAGACTACTACAGTATTCTTTATCTTTAATTTTTAAATGCTTGATTGGTTTTTGGTTTTGTTGATTGCTATGGGCACAATCAACTGCAGGTGTGGGTGGGTGGGTAAACTTGGAGGTGGGAAGTGGTCAGTGCGGGCGTTTGGAGAAGACGGACCAGCTTCGGTGGCTCAGGAAGACACCAGGATAGTGACTGGCTGTGATGGCTGGCAGGAGTTGTTATATAGGCAGGAGGGGGGAAGATGGCTTCCCCCCACCCCCCGCATCACTCCCCCCACCCCCCGCCACCACAGTTGTGGTAGGGGGGGAGGGCTTTGGCCTTGAGCTTGCCATGTCCAGCAATGACACCGAATGAGCGACCTTGCTCATTCAAGACCATTGCTTTGACTCCACTGGCACTCAAACTCCTGACCTCCCGCACATGAGGCCCACGGTCTACCGATTAGGCCACCGCATACGGTGGGGCAGTAGGGTGGGATTGTATGCAGTAAGGTGGGGAAGAATGCGGAAGAATGTAGTAGGGTGAGTCAGTGTGTAGTGGTGTGGGGCAGTATGTGGTAATGTGGGCCTATGCAGTAGGGTAGAACTGTATGCAGTGAGGTGGGGAAGTATGCAGTAGGGTGGGGAAGTATGCAGTAGGATGGGGCAGTATGCAGTAGGGTGGGGCAGTATGCAGTAGGGTGGGGCAGTATGCAGTAGGGTGGGGAAGTATGCAGTAGGGTGGGGCAGTATGCAGTAGGGTGGGGAAGTATGCAGTAGGGTGGGGAAGTATGCAGTAGGATGGGGCAGTATGCAGTAGGGTGGGGAAGTATGCAGTAGGGTGGGGCAGTATGCAGTAGGGTGGGGAAGTATGCAGTAGGGTGGGGCAGTATGCAGTAGGGTGGGGAAGTATGCAGTAGGGTGGGGCAGGATGCAGTAAGGTGGGGCAGAATGCAGTAGGGTGGGGCAGTATGCAGTAGGGTGGGGCAGTATGCAGTAGGGTGGGGAAGTATGCAGTAGGGTGGGGCAGTATGCAGTAGGGTGGGGCAGTATGCAGTAGGGTGGGGCAGTATGCAGTAGGGTGGGGAAGTATGCAGTAGGGTGGGGCAGTATGCAGTAGGGTGGGGCAGTATGCAGTATTGTGCCGCAGTATGTATTAAGTATGATGCAAACCATACTAGAAAAGATGGCAGAAAGGAAGAAAGTGAAAACCACTGATCCACTTAAATACAAACACCTGAAGAATGAAATAGAAGATGAATGCAAAAAAGCTAAAGATGAATGGTGGAATAAGAACTGTGAAGTAGTGTAACAACTTGAGTCTCAACATCGTTCAATAGAGATGCACAAGAAAGTGAAAGAGATAACAGGTCAAGGATCCAGACAGAGAAGCAGTAAATGTATCAAGGACAAAGACGGCAAAATGCTCTTTGAAGAAGATGAAATAAAGTCCAGATTGGAAGATTATGTAAACAAACTATACAATGATGACAGAGGGAACCCACCCACAATTGAGAAAGAAGATGGGAATATTATATTAGTATCAGAGGTTGAGAAGGCTATCAATGATTTAAAGTCAGGAAATGCTCCTGGAAGAGACCAGATAACATCAGAAATGATAAAAAGGACTCAATGAAGTGGGGATTCAAATCATTCATAGGCTAGTAAATGACATCTATGAGACTGGATTTACACCATTGAATCTGAATGAATCCATATTTGTATGACTCCCAAAGAAGCCAAAACCAACATTGTGTAGGGAGTACAGAACACTAAGCCTGATGAGTCATATGTTGAAGATGATCCTTAAAATAAGTTTACTGAGAAACAAACAGAAAATTGAAGAACAAAGCAGTAACATACAAAGTGGGTTTATATCTGGAAGAGGTACACATGAAGGGATTTTCAATATGAGAATGATTTGTGAACATTATTGTGAAATGAACCAGGATGTTTATGCCTGCTTTATTGACTATGAGAAGGCCTTCGACCGGGTCAATCATGAAATGTTAATCAAATGTTTACAAGATATTGGTGTCAATGGCAAAGACTTTAAACTAATTGTGAACTTATACTGGACACAATGTGCATTTATACAAATGGAGCAGGGCCTATCTCATGAACTTATGATTAAACGAGGAGTTCGACAGGGGTGTGTATTGTCACCATGTCTTTTTAACCGGTACACAGAGATGATTTTCAGACACATTGAAGATTGCAAGGGAGTGACAATAGGTGGCATGAACGTCAACAATCTTAGATATGCCGATGACAGTGTAATACTAGCAGACAGTGAGAAAAACCTACAAGATATTGTGAATAGAATCAATAAAGCTGGAATACTATTCAACATGAAGATGAATGCCAGGAAGACCAAAACAATGGTTATAAGTAAAAAGACAGATACACCAAATATCAATATAACCATAGATGGCACAAACATAGAACAAGTATCCAAATTCATATATCTCGGACAAAAGATTACAAATGATGGGAGATGTAAGGAAGAAATTAAGAGAAGGATAACAATAGCCCAAACAACATTCTCCAAAATGTATAGAGTGTTAACATCAAGTAAGATATTAATACATACAAGGAAGCATATTCTTCAGTGTTATGTGTGGTCTACTCTAATGTATGGGGCTGAGACATGGACAATCTCTAAGAAAATGTACAAACGTTTAGCAGCATTTGAGATGTGGACTTATCAAAGGATGATGAAAATATCATGGACAAAGAAGATCACCAACAAAGAAGTTCTCATAAAAATTAAAAATAAGAAACGCTTGTTTGCCACTATACAGACAAAGAAACTTATTTACTTTGGCCACATCATTTGTCAGAGTTCAATATACCGTACATTGTTGGAAGGGAAGGTGAATGGCAGCAGAGGAAGAGGAAGACCAAGAACATCATGGTTTACAAATATTTCACAGTGGACAGGCTTGAATTATTCACAGTCTATCAGAACAGCACACCATCGGGACAAGTGGAGAACCATTGCATCCAACCCTCGACTAGAGGACGGAACTATTGAGCTTAGGCTCATTTTCTTAATTTTAGTACTGTCTTTAAGTCTCACTCACAGATTACAGAATTTCATCTTAGCAGAGCCCCGCCCACAACATCATGCTGGCACAATAGTCTCAGTTCGGCCGCCATGCCCGACCTAAATTCGGACCCGCCCTGTACACATGTCGTGGCTTCCTCAACTGATCAAGTGAACCCTCTCTGGCCCTCCCCACCTCACTTCCTCCCCACTCCCCCTCCCCACCCTGCCTAACCACTTCCCGTAAACGTACACCGCCCGTCCCCACTCACTACCAGCTACCACTACATACTACAGACTAAAGCTGTGGTCACATGCACAGCGTTAGGCTGACTTAGATGAGGCAAACTACATGAGTCGAACTAGCGGCACGTTCATACATACATAGTTTCGACACGCTCGTTAAACTTGCTGAGATCGTTAAACTTGCTGAGATCCGATGTCTGTTCGTTGTTTTATGTCCTGGCAACATCTGAGGTCATATCAGGATGGGTATCCACGCATACATACATCCACATGTACATCTAGACATACTTCCACATGCCACACATACATCCATACATGCATGCAAACAAACAACATACCTAACGAAGAGATTGGAAGAGTAGGATGGTCCAAACATATGCTCCAACCACTATCAAAAGCAACTACTTGTTAGGAAGCAGTCTCCATCCATGTGCTTAAGCCACCTCACCTAAACCAGTTGCGTTCACACATGCCACTTAGGCCGACTCAAGCTACTTTGCCTCATGGGATATGAGTACCGAGGTAAAATTGATGTATTTCGGTGAAATTAATGTACATGTGTATTTTTTCTGTTGCAGGTATGTTGCATGCCTGGCCTGGCTTCCTCAATGCTGACTGCCCACAGGGTTAGTAACGCGTCCTTTCTAACCAGGATTGATTACATCCGCAACACTCTGTTTAATTGCAACTGTAAAACGGCTCACACTACGACGTAAGAACCAACATAAGCCTGGCATAGGTGACTTTTCGTCATTACGTTGAGGAACGTCGAGTTACGTTGTGCTGATGTTAGACTGACGTCGATTTACGTAGATTTATGTCAGGTTATGTCGAGTTACCTCAAGGTTTTGGACATGTTGAAAACTTTCGACGTAGCTCGACGTGATGCTCTGACGTTTGGGTGACGTCACACTCACGTTACGCCAACGTTAGACGTGTGGGAGTGATGCATCGGCGACGTTAGATCAACGGTGCATTACGTCATAGTGATGCACAGGGAGGAGGACTTTGCAGCTCACGCCGGAGACGTTCGACTGACACCAGCCTGTCGGTTGGTCGACGTCGACTCACATTGTGGAAAACGGTTGTGTCGGACGTGACAATGTTGAGCATGACGTGACAATGTTAAGCTATGCTAAGCGGCTACTACTGTCACACTAGGCTGACGTCGCGCGCTAGGGTTTCACGAGCCTCACATTTACATAAAAAATAATTCCTTTCACCTCTCGCATTGGCACGATGATATACCGACGTTACGCTCACGTCAGCTACGCAGCATTGATGAATTTGCATATTACGCCAAGATTTTTGACGTGTTCAATTGATTTTCACGTTGTTCCTATGCTGGCACATTACGTCGTAGTGTGACAGGGCCATAAGATGTGACTATTTCTCGGAAACTACAATATAAAGAGCGAGATAATCTCAGCTGCATTCACAGTTCCCAACCTGCACGCAAAGCAATCCCACAGGACCTTCGCGTATTCGTAATGCACCGGGCACGGTGGCCGAATAGGTAAAGCGTGGGGCCTTGCATAGGGGAGATCTGGGGTTCGGTTCCAAGTCGAGTCAAACCAATGACTAATCAAAATTGATATTGTCGCTTCCTAGCCTGGCGGTCGGCATTAAGAGGATAGGGTAAGCACTGGTTAGCTCAGTGTCAGGATAATTTGACTGGTTGGGATGTCGGATCATGATGCCCGCAGCCTGATTTCCAAGTGGGGCAGCTCTATAAAGTCATGATGAGTGTGCACTATTACAAGTCGGTACCCCTCCTGATATGACCTTAGATGTTGCCAGGACGTAAAACACCAACAACTAACCAACCTATTCGTATTACCTCCAGCTCCTTGATAACCAATTTCAAAGCACTCAAACTTGACGGTATTTTTAAAGCAGGCAAGACACCTTAAATAGGCATTGCCAGTTTAATAACAGCCACGCCTCAAAAGGTTCAATTCAACTCTGCAATTCTGATTAGTTCTGAATGGTTTCTTAGAGCACTTCCTAGCAACGCCTCACCTTACAATGCAATACCCTGTAATTATGACGCTCGATATTGCTGTGTAACATAAAGCGCCACACTGTGGAACTCAATGGTACTATAATCTACACTTACAAGCATTTTTCTGGCAATAAATGAGAGCATAACCAGACCTATTCCTAGGTTATCGCACATATTCCTGGATTGTTTTACAGGCACAGCACTTATAATTCCGAAATCAGTCTAAGATCGATTTAGTTAAAATCGATGTTATCATTATTATGAGTATATCCTCCTTTCATCTGCGGTTTGTAATCATCTGTGAATACCGGGCGTAATAGAGTCGGTAGAGTAGAGCGCAGGCCTTCCTGGCGGAAGGTCTGGAGAACAATTCCTGCTCGAGTCAAACTGATGACTTGCCAAATTTATACTTATTGCTTCCTAGCCTGGTGCTCGGCATTATTAGGGTATGGCAAGGACTGGTTGGATCAGTCTCAGGATAATGTGACTGAGTGGGATATCAGTTCATGGTGCTGGTGGCCAGGTCTCCCAGTGGGGGCAGCACTATAACGTCGCCATGAGTGCGCACTGTCACAAGTCGGTGCCCGTCCAGATATGACCTTAGATGTTGCTAGGACGTAAAACAACATACAGCACTTCTGGCAAATCTGAATAATTCCTAAGAATCTCAAACTCAGCCATTTACAAATATTTCCAAGCAAATCTATCTGTGTTTACCTAATCAAATCGACACCCGCGGCCAAAGGTTTTGATTAGTTCTGGGCCGCCTCTGTATTTTTTAGTTTTTGTTGTTGTCGAAGATTTATACTGCCTATCATGGATAAGCCTGAATAGGCTTGTTTTCACCATTAGACAGTTTGTCGATAGAAAGCCCGAGCCTACACTTTTACCGACCCAAGGGATTTTTAACCTCCCACACAACATAGACATGGTATGAGAGCAACCCGCCATTGATGATGCTGTAAGTTATACACAGCGGCGGAAATCCAAATTGGCAGAGGTGGGGGGCACGGGGAATCGAACCGCCGACCCTCAGATTAGGAGCCTGACCTAGAAAAAAGTCAGACACTCTAACCACTCCGCCACAGAGAACACCACGATGCGGTGGCTGAATCTGTAGAGCTCTCACTTCCGGTGTGGAATGTCCGCAATTTGATTCACAATCGAGTCAAACAAATGGCTTACAAAATTGATACTTGTTGTTACCTCGCTTCGCACTCGGCATTACTAGGATAGCGTAAGGAGTCGTTAGGTCAGTATCAGGATAATGCGGACAGACTCATTTCCCAGTCATGAGATAACCTTTGCTATTACAAGGACTAATGCAGGGGTTATGTATATACCAAAATGTTGCAAATATGGTACCGAAATAAAGCTAGCGTAACTACTAACAGCTAAGATGACAAGGCTACTACCAAATAGAGACTATTGGTGTTCAGCGATAGAAACAAGCGGCAATGCGACTTACTCGTTATGAAAACCCGTACAAACACAACCTCTAGTTATATCAGGCAGCTGCAAGGGTCTACCAACACGCGCAACTCTGAGCAACTCTGCACATGTGCTCTGATTCAGCCACCAGCCGCGAGTTAAAGCCCCCCCCCCCTCCCCCCCATCCACATTTGACAAACAACTATTATAACTCAATGACTCGAGACCCACTGCCCCTACTTTAGACCCATTACCACCACTGAATAACTACATCTTGAACCAGCAATGCACACAATATAAACCACTATACATGCACAACATGGCACTATTTAAAGACTAACCATTATTAAAACCAAATCTAACTGATATACAAACACAGCATATGATTTAACCACTAGTGTACATTACTGCACACTCTATCTTGATGCATATACCTTGCACCATGTTCAGTACATATGCTGTACACTATGCAGCATAGGCTGCTCCCCCACTTTCTTTTATGTTCAGAATGGGTTGTCCTGCACACAACACATTCCACTTCCACTATGTACAGATGAAATGCAACCACTCCAATGGCTGGAAGACCAGTGCCCCGGCGCTGACAAAATATCTATTCAGATGAATAAAATATTTACCCCCCCACAAAAAAAAAGCTTCAATAAACACACCATGTAGGCAGGCAGCTCCGACTCAGCCACGAGCAGGCAGCGCGAAAACAGTCAAGCACCTCCAATCGTCTCCGAAAGAGCCCCAATCAGTGCCCACCAGCCGCAGCCAGCCCTCAATCCATGCTCAGCCAACCAGATCACGTGGCAGTCACGTGATCGATAGCGCCAATCTAAATTTCTGCGGGGTCACGGCAAAGGTGTGCGAATATTGCATCATTCACATATTGGTCATTAGGCTGGGGCCTATGGGAGCCAGTCACAGAGGTAGAGGCGGGGAGGAGTGGGTTGGGTGGTTGTTGGAGTTTTACGTCCTGGCAACATCGTAAGGTGATATTAGGATGGGTATCAACTTGTGACAGTATGTGCTCATGGTGACCTTATAGTGCTGGCCCACTTGGATATCAGGCAGCCATCACCATGACCCGATATCCCACTCAGTTACATTATCCTGACACTGAGCTAACCAGTACTTGCCCTATCCTATTAAACCTGAGTGGCAGACTAGGGAACAACAAGTCTCAATTTTATAAGACATTCGTTTGACTCAACCGGGAACCAAACTCCTGCATGCGAGGCCCGCGAGCTACCGATTCGGCCACTGCGCCTGGTGTTGAGGAGAGGGCATAGGGTCAGCACCCGGGGGATGGGACGGGTGTGGTGGGGGTTCATATCATCATCAGGATCTGGGTGACAATTTCATTGAGATGAGATCATGACTTTGATGGCAGCGCTGGTTCAGCCGCAGTGGAAGCTTCATGGTATTTTCATGGAGATTGCGGGGAAGGCGTGGTTTTAATTCTCTCTGGAGGTGATGCTGAGACAGAGGTGATGGTGAGACTGCGCTTGTTTCCCGGTGTAAGGAGGGATGAGTCTTTATTGCCTGTCTGGAGGTGACCGGGGGGGGGGGAGGTCATGTGGGTGTTGGTAGGAGCGGGTGGGGAGGGAGAGCCGAGGGTTGTGAGCGGAGGAGCAAGAGGGGATGAGGGTAGGAAAGGACGGGCGGGGAGAGCTGTGGGTTTTGGCGGGAAGGCAGGGCAGGACGGGGGGGGGGGGGCAGGCAGGGCAGGACGGGGGGGGGGGGTGTAGGGGGCACTGACAGCTGAATGTTCTGACCGTAAGGGTCCAGAAGGGCGGTGGGGGGGGGGGGGCAGAGTAGGCAATCTTCTTCTAATTTTGCTTCAATCAGCTTTTTCATAAATATCCGATTGTTCCGATAGTTTGAAAGTATTATTTGTGTTCTCTAATCTCTATAGCTCTCATTACCTATTGTATTGCACATGTTCAATACATGGTTGTCTTCCATAGATAGTCTCGCTTTGCCCCAATTGCTAACATCGGTTATATAAGTCCTGAATATATTCTGTAATCTCTTTATCTTTCCCCCATATGGAAGGTCGGAGTTCTAAATCCCAGTCGAGTCAAACCAACCACTTACAAAATTGATACTCGTCGCTTCCAAGACAGGTGATCAGAATTAATACGATAAGACTGCTTGGCTCAGTGTCATGATAATCTGACTGAGTGGGATATTGGGTCATGGTGTTAGTGGCCTGATTTCCCAATGGGGACCACTATAAAGTCACTACGAGTGCGCACTGTCACAAGTCAGCATCCATCCTGATGTGACCTTTGATGTTGCCAGGACGTAATACTCCAACATTCAACCATCTTTCATTATATATTTTCCTACACATGTTCAGATCTGCCACATTCTTTGGATGGCAATCTGTATTTTTTAAGTAATATCTGTGTCAATCTGTACTACATAATAATTCATATATCTATGTATATCCCGCATATCATAACAAATGTGAATTTAATTACATAAAACTGCATTACATTCACACACAACATCCATCATTGTGGCTATGGATACACATTTTTTATTTCCATCAATTTAACTAAAAGTCCCTGTCAAAATATAGTATGGCCGTGCATTAAAATAGCATGTACATCCCTATCTGTCTTCCATGGATATTCCAACCAGACGGGATGGCCGAATGAGTTAGAGCGTCCGTCTCCCATGTTGGTAGACCGTGGGATCATGGGTTTGAATTAAAAATTGATACTTGTCGCTTCCTAGCCAGGTTTTTCTTCTTTTTTTTTTTACTAAATGTATTTTATTCAGCGAATAATGTCTTTTGTCAGCGCCAGAGCACTGGTCTTCCGGCCGTTAATTACAATTTGTTGGTACATAAATGACAATATCAGTTGCAATAATAACCAGATGAAAAACCTGTTCGATAATAGAAACATAATATAAATTGACTATTTGTCGTAATAGTAACTGCATGCAATTCCAGTTCAACATATGTATTATGCACTTGGTGACCATGCATCAATAAATGTACAAGATGACTCTAGAATTGTCTTTAAACACTTCTTTCTTCCTTTGTTTTCTCTCTTCTCTTTTCAAAAAGGTGCTTGGCATTATTAGGATAGGGCAAGGACTGGTTGGCTCAGTGTCTGGATAATGTGACTGAGTGGGATATCAGGCCATGGTGGTGGAGACCTGGTCTCCCACTGGGGAAGCACTATAACTGTTAGGACCGTAGATGTTGCTAGGACGTAAAACAACAACAAACAATCAATAGATATTCTCATTTTTCCCAAGTCTACCACTCAAGTCACACACAAGCTGCCTATCTAAGAGGGCCTAATGGAAGCATCTGCGTCCTACTGTATTATCTGCGTAAGAACAGGTCATGTATTATTGAGTTCTATTGTATTATCTGTGTATGAAAAGGTCATGTATTATTGAGTTCTATTGTATTATCTGCATAAGAACAGGTCATGTATTATTGCCTCCTACTGTATTATCTGTGTAAGAACAGGTCATGTATTATTGAGTCATACTGTATTATGTGTGGAAGAACAGGTCATGTATTATTGAGTCATACTGTATTATCTGCGTAAGAACAGGTCATGTATTATTGAGTTCTATTGTATTATATGCGTATGAACAGGTCATGTATTATTGAGCCTGTATTATCTGCGTAAGAACAGGTCATGTATTATTGAGTTCTATTGTATTATCTGTGTTTGAACAGGTCGTGTATTATTGAGCCTGTATTATCTGCGTAAGAACAGGTCATGTATTATTGAGTTCTATTGTATTATCTGTGTTTGAACAGGTCATGTATTATTGAGCCTGTATTATCTGCGTAAAAACAGGTCATGTGTTATTGAGTCATACTGTATTATCTACGAAAGAACATGTAATTTATTATTGTGTCCCACTGTATTATCTGGTTAAGAACAGGTCATATATTATTGAGTCCTACTGTATTATCTGCATAAGAACAGGTCATGTATTATTTAGTCCTACTGAATTATCTGCATAATAACAGGTCATGTATAATTGAGTCATATTGAATTATCTGCATATGAACAGGTTATGTATTATTGAGTCGTACTGCTTTATCTGTGTAAGAACAGGTCATGTATTATTGAGTCATACTGTATTATCTGTGTAAGAACAGGTCATGTATTATTGAGTCATACTGTATTATCTGTGTAAGAACAGGTCATGCATTATTGAGTCCTACTGTATTATCTGCGTAAGAACAGGTCCTGTATTATGCACTTTGTGTTTATGTATTGCGACATGGTTCTTCTTTTTTCAATGATGCCGTTTAAATATGTTGGTGTTTTATTATTCAACATGAGATCCCCTTGTTTTATCTATGCACAGCACTGTCTCATATTAACACAGGGAGCAATAACTTTCTCTTTGAAAAACGGATGACATGGATGAAGGCGGTTCAGGAGCTTATTTTTCTAATCCTAGAACTATCACTTAAATGAATACAACACCTCAATGAATGGCTGTTAATATATGAGTTTGAGCAACACCTCAATTGCAGCTTATTTTAAATTGGAAATAACTCGCTCTGTTCGTAGACTAGTCCTTAAAGTTGCATAGTGCGATGTTTTTTTTAAGTTTCTGGAAGTTATCTGGGATAAATATATTGAATTGATTTTTATTATCGACATTACTTTAACTTGAAGTAACTTTTATTTTAATTTGCTAACTTTTGAGATATTTGAAGTGCAAATATGTGCAATTAATATTGCCTTTTTGTTTGTTTGTGTAACGACCCCCCAGCACAAAAAGTAAACATCGGCTATCGGGGGTGAAATTTTGTGCAAGCACGCCAAAACTCTGACACCATAGACTTCTGCAGTAACAGGTTCTATTAAATTGACTCAGTGTTCCTTCTATGTGGCAACAAATGGTTTATATGTGCATCTGGTTTTAAGTTAGATATATACAATCAAATATAGATCATTGTTTTCTGTTTTGAAAATGTGATGCCTCAACAAATTATGCTGCTTTAATACTAAGCCGAAAAGGGAATCAATAATGACCCAAATATAAAAACAAAGAGGCAACCCAAGTAAGAAGGTGATATGTCATCAAAGGGACAAGTCGTGTTTGCGGAAAAGAGGTGTATTCACTCTGCCAGGATAGGATGGAGTAGGAGGTGCAGACATATTGATATGGCTTTGATACAGGCACCAGTTCTTTCGTTGTTCTTGGTAACTGGAAGTGGCTTAGTATGCATTATAAACCAAGATGACATGACAAACATCCTTCTTAAAATATAACCCAAGGACAACAGTAACACACATTAAAGATTATTCGACACTCCGTAAGAGACAACATAACATAAGTATTTGGTTGAGATCAATACCTCTAGCTGGCCAACAATTTAGCCTACCGTTAATTATTTGGTCAAAGTTTCCAACGGGAGTGTGAGTGATAGTGGCGTTTGTGCCATCTTGGGCTGCGACTCACAGTGAGGTTGCCTACCTGTGTACAAACCAAAGTCACCCAGCCCACTGCATTTCCACTGGGCAGGTGGTAGCTTTATGGAGTCGAACGCTATTGAAACTCTATTAAATAATGATCATCATGCTGTCGGTCGCAATCTGACAAAGACTGCTTTTATTTCTTAAGCATCGCTATTTTGTGCGGTTGTGCATTTCATAAAAGCTGCTTGCAAAGTGTTGAAGTGCTGCTGGGTTTTGCAAGTTAATAGCAGCACTCTCTCGGGGAGCAAATAGAGGTCTCACACCGGCAAGAACACCTCAAGACAGGCGCAAACTATTTGTCCCTGCAGGAGATGTTGGGAGTTCCATTCATCACCCCCCCTAATGCTGCCACAGAAGCATAGTTTTCTGTTAGGGTTTGCTCCCTTAGCCTGTGGTTCTATCAAGAACCTGTACCACAATGCAGTGGTCTATAACTTAATATCTCCTATGTTAAATAATATTGATATAATATAATTGATATTGCACAAATCATAAGCAAACAAAGCAAATAGAAGCACGGCATGTGGCAGGAGTTTTGGATCCGAGCAACATCGAAGGTTGTATCAGGATGAGTACTGACTGACACACTCATGGCAACTATATAGTGCTGCCCCATTGGGAGACCAGGCCACGAGAACCATTACCCAATATCCCACCTCAGTAAGATTAAATTGACGATGAGCTAACAAAATCTTTGCCATATCCTATTAATGCCAAGGGCCAGGCTAGGTAGCGACAAGTATCAAGTTTATAAGTCATTGGTTTCACGCAACCCGTAATCAAACTCCCGACCTTCCCCACACACGGGAATCTTGCGCTATATCGATTCAGTCAGTGCAATCTCCAATGGGGCAAACATTGGTCGACGGTGCAGAGTTTGCAGAGTTAGGCCTCGAGGTGGGGAGTCTGGAGCTGGTGCCCAGCTCTGGGTCAACAACCTCGGTGGAAGCAGGCACCTATTAGCCGCCAATGTTCATCACCCACTACTTTCCCCCTTCCCCCGGTAACTCCCCTCCTCCCGGTACCCCCTCACCCAGGTCCACCTCACCCAGGGACCCATCCTCTCCCGGCCCCCCCTCCGTCCCCGCCTCATCTCCCGGCTCCAACCCCCTTCTTCGGGTGCCCTTCTCCCCGGCAACCCTACTCTCCCTTAGCCCTCTCCACTCCTGGGCTGCTACCTCTCCTGTCCCCTCTTCTCACGGCCCCCCCCCACCTCTCCTTTCCCCTCCTCTCCCGGCCCCTCACCTCTCCTGCTACCTCCTTTCCGACCCCACCTCTCCTGCCCCCCTCCTCTCCTGGCCCTCACCCCCCACCCCCCCACACCTCTCCTGCCTTCTCCTCTCCCGGACCCCTCCTCTTCCGGACCCCTCCTCTCCCGGACCTCTCACCCGGACCACTCCTCTCCCGGACCCGTCGTCTCCCGGACCCGTCGTCTCCCGGACCCGTCGTCTCCCCGACCCGACCTCTCCCGTACCCGTCCTCTCCTGGACCCGTCCTCTCCCGGACCCGTCCTCTCCCGGACCCGTCGTCTCCCGGACCCGACCTCTCCCGGATCCGTCCTCTCCCGGAACCGTACTTTCCCGGATCCGTCATCTCCCGGACCCATCCTCTCCCGCACCCGTCGTCTCCCCCACCCGTCCTGTCTGGAACCCGTCCTCTCCCTCACCCGTCCTCTCCCGGAAGCATCCTCTCCCTCACCCGTCCTCTCCCCGGCCCGACCTCTCCCGGATCCGTCCTCTACCGGACCCGTACTCTCCCGGACCCGTCATCTCCCAGACCGGTCCGCTCCCGGACCCATCCTCTCCCGGACCCGTCCTCTCCCGCACCCGTCCTCTCCCGGACCCGTCCTCTCCCATCACCCTCCTCTCCCGGACCCCTCAGCTCCCGGACCCGTCCTCTCCCGGACCCGTCCTCTCCCGGACCCGTCCTCTCCCGGACCCGTCCTCTCCCGGACCCGTCCTCTCCCGGACCCGTCCTCTCCCATCCCCCTCCTCTCACGGACCCGTCCTCTCCCGGACCCGTCCTCTCCCGTCCCCCTCCTCTCCCGGACCCCTCATCTCCCGGACCCGTCCTCTCCCGTACCCGTCCTCTCCCGGGCTCTCCTCTCCCGGACCCTTCCACTCCCGGACCCGGTCCTCTTCCGGACCTGGCCCCCTCTCCACCTGTCCCCTTCTCCCCCTGGCTCCCTCTCCACCTGGCCTCCTCTCCTTACAGGCCCCTTTCCTTACCCGGCCGCATCTCCTCTCCCCTCCCCCCGCATCCCCCGGTCCCCTTCCTCTGCCCTCCCCCCGGCTCCCCCAGTCCCTCCAGCTGACCGGTCTTGGGGACGCTGGCAAATAGGCCTTGCGGGTGTCGCGCTCCCCCCCCCCCCCCTCCCCGTCCGCCTCCGCACCCCCATACTCTCTCACACTCAGACAACCGTCCCTCCCTACCCCCCCCCCCCCCCTCGCCCGGGACATTCTTGTAGCGTCGCTACAAACGCAGCGGTCGCCGGGGGCCGGCGGGGGGCGGCCCGGCAATGGGATACTTAAACTGTCCGGCCGCCGGACATGGCAGCACCAGCGCCCGATGAAGCTATCATAAACCCCCCCCCCCCCCCCATCCCCCGCCCTCACCCCACCCCACCCCACCCCACTCCCGCCAACCAGCTGCCCTCTGGCGGCGACTGGATGAGGAGTTGAACGCAGCCATACTCTGATATCAGAAAACGACGTTTTGGGCGATTTGCTTACATCTTGTTGAGGGATGAAAGATCTCCGCGGTTTTGCAGACTTCTACCCTTTTTTATATTTACCGATTAAATAACATTAATAAAAAAACTTGAATGTATGTCATTATGTCAACAGTTGGATAGTTTGAATCCTGTTATTATATGATCTTAAACGTTGCTAGAACATAAAGTCCAAACAAGATTGTGGTATGTATGGGTGATAATACAGTCACAATAAGGCTAGTTAAAACCTGACTTCCGACATTTTCCATGAATCCCTAACAGTGGTAAGTCTATGGCAGGAGATCTGTGTGGTTTTCGCGTAAATTTGCCGTCGATGTAATAATCGCGGCTTGATTCCCAAGGTTTTTTTTGGTGGATACAACTTTCATCCCTGCCTTGCTGTGTTTGTACAGACTATTGTCGGCTGATCCAGTGACGTTTGAAGACCAGGAGAATTGATATTTTAGATAAATGAGCTGCTGATAGAAGTGTTTAAAGCTGCATAGTCCAATGAAATATCAAAACCAAACCAATTATTTAGATTTGATTTTACATATCTAACTTAGATACTGATGGCCTTATTAAGCATTTGTTTCTGAGTAGAAGGCAATACTGAGTCAATTTAACAGAACCTGTTACTGCAGAAGTCTATGGTGTCAGAGTTTTGGCAAGCTTGCCAAAACTAATTTTCCATGTTTGCATTCTAAGTATCTCAAAAGTTTACCTTTTAAAATGAAAGTAACTTTGAACTAATGTAAAGTAGATACGAGTGATCGAAATAATATATTTATCTCAGAAAAAATAGAGAAATTCAAAACCATCGGACTATGCAACTTTAACTAAGAATAGTCTTGAGTTACCATTTCTTAATCCTAACATTAAGTTAAGCATGTAGCTGTGTCTGCTAAACGCCAATGGATTGATTGATTGGGGGGTTTCTTTACGCCTGGTCGGCAGCATAGGCCATATTCACTGCAAGAATTGTTGTTCTTTATTCAACTATTGCATTTCATCATCATCGTCAGGATGTCGGTCGCGATGCGACAAAGACTGCTTTCATTACTTGACTGCCACTCTCCATTTAGCTCTCTGCTGTGAGAGTGACGTCCATGAGTTGGTCTTAATGTCTCTCAGCTTCAGGTTTCTCTTGATGGTATCCTTGAACTGTAGATGGGGGCGCCCTCTCTTTCTGTAACCAGAATACAGTTGAGAATAGAGGATCTGCTTTGGTAGCCTGTCTGATGACATCTTCATGAGGTGTCCAGTTCACCGGAGATTCTTTTTAATCAGAAGATCTTCCATAGAGGGCAGCCCCGTCCGTTAGAGTACTTCCTTATTTGTCACTTTGTCCTTCCAGGTTAGCCTAATGATTGAACGCAGATGTCGCATCATGAAGGCATGCAGCTTTTTCACCTGTCTTATGTACACTGTCCAGACTTCGGCTCCGTATATTAGGGTGGATAGCACGATTGCACAGTAGAATTTACACAAAATGTAAAAGCATACATTCAATCATGTGTCAATATACTGTTATGAATTTTAAGAGCTCACAAGTATGTCATTTGTGACCAAGGGAGATACAATTCTAGATATAAATTAAAGGTTCGATTATTATTAATTGATAAAGATTGGTTGAGTAAACTATATGAGGTGGGACAGACCAACTGTCCTCAAAACGGCAAAAATATCTTCTTGTTTTACCTTAGTGAAGAAGACATGCCTGCTGTAAAAGTGTTGGTGCAAGGCCACTAACCACTGGAAGGTTGAAGGGTCAATTGTTGGTTGGTTGTTGGCGTTTTTATATCCTGGCAACATCTACGGCCATATCATTAAGGGTACAGAGACATTTGAAAGTGCACACTCATGGCAACTTCATAGTGTTGCCCCACTGATAGACCAGGCCACCAGCACCGTGACCTGATATCCCACTCAGTCATAATATCCTCACACTGAGCAAACCAGTCAGTGCCCGGCTAGGAAGCAGGAAGCGACAAGTATAAATTTGTATGTCATTGATTTGACTCGACTAGGGTTCGAACCCGAGGTTCGAATCCCAAGATCTACTAAAACAGGAGACAGACGCTCAACTCATTCGGCTATCCCGTCTGGTACCAGCGACCTGGTCCTAGTCTCCCAGTATAAAGTCGCCATGAGTGCACTCTGGAACAAGTGAGTACCCATCCTGATATGACCTTGGATTTTTTTGTATTCACCGATTAATGTTAAATTCCACAAAATATGATATATGTATATGACCACAGTTGGGTGATTCGAATCCCTTTCTTATAAAGTTATATGACCTGAGATGTAGCTAGAACATGAAGTCCATACACGAAAGTGTCAGGCATTGGCGATAATAGTCACAACAAGGTTAGCTGAAACCTGACTTCTGGTAGTTTTCCGCGATTCCCTGACAATGCTAAGTCTATGGGAGAAGATCCGCTTTATCGCGGAAATTTGCCGTCGGTGTAATAATTTCGGCTTGTTTTCCACGTTTTTTGCTGGAAATCACTTTCATCCCTGTATCAAGACGCATACCGACTTGTGACAGTGCACACTCATGGTGACTTTATATTCCTGCCTCATTGGAAGGCCAGGCTAATGGCACCATGACCCGATATCTCACATTATCCTGACACTGTGCTAACCAGTCCTTTCCCTATCCTAATAATGCCGATCACCTGGCTAGGAAGTGACAAGTATCAAGTTTTAAGTCATTGATTTGATTCGACCAGCGTTCGAACCCGTGTGTTTGAATCCCACGATCTACCAAAACGGGAGACAGACGCTAAACTGGAAGCCAGGCGCAAGCATCTCTGCCGTATTGCTGTCATACGATGATGACCTTCATGCCATAATTCATTGATAATTGGTAATCGATACAGGTGTACAGGGCTCGGGGCTTATTGAGGTCAATAGGTCAACTATCAACATGGCCTACAGCCCGACTCACACCCACAATGCACTGCACCTGCAGCCTTGACAGATCAATGCCTATAGTTGGTTGGTTCTTGGGAGTTTTACGTCCTGGCTACATCTAAGGTCATATCAGGATGGGTATCGACTTGTGACAGTGCACACTCATGGCTACTTTATAGTGCTGTCCCACAGGGATACCAGGTCGCCAGGACCATGGCCTGATATCCCACTCAGTCAAATTATCCTGACACTGAACCAACCAGTCCTTGCCCTATCCTATTAAATGGCGGCTGCCTGGCTAGGAAGCGACAATTATCAATTCTGTAAGTCATTGGTTTGACTCGACCGGGAATTGAACTCCCGATATCCCGCACTGGAGGTCTGCACTCTACCGATTCGGCGACTGCACCCTGTCAATCAATGCATACATGTATGCCTGTGGTAATCGAGCATGGCATGCACATCGATATATGCCTGTGGTAACCGAGCATGGCATGCACATCAGTATATGCCTGTGGTAACCCAGCATGGCATGCACATCGCTATATGCCTGTAGTAACCAAGCATGGCATGCATATCACTATATGCCTGTGGTAACTGAGCATGGCATGCACATCGTTATATGCCTGTGGTAACCAAGCATGGCATGCACACCACTATATGCCTGTGGCAACCGAGCATGGCATGCACATCGCTATATGCCTGTGGTAACCGAGCATGGCATGCACATCACTATATGCATGTGGTAACCGAGCATGGCATGCACATCACTATATGCCTGTGGTAACCGAGCATGGCATCCACATCGCTATATGCCTGTGGTAACCGAGCATGGCATGCACATCGCTATATGCCTGTGGTAACCGAGCATGGCATGCACATCACTATGTGCCTGTGGTAACTGATCATGGCATGGACATCGATATATGGATGTGGTAACCGAGCATGGCATGCACATCGATATGTGCCTGTGGTAACCGAGCATGGCATGCACATCGCTATGTGCCTGTGGTAACCGATCATGGCATGCACATCGCTATGTGCCTGTGGTTACTAAGCATGGCATGCACATCGATATATGCCTGGGGTAACCGAGCATGACATGCACATCACTATATGGCTGTGGTAACCGAGCATGGCATGCACATCGCTATGTGCCTGTGGTAACCGAGCATGGCATGTACATCGCTATGTGCCTGTGGTAACTGAGCATGGCATGCACGTCGAGATATGCCTGTGATAAATGAGCATGGCATGCACATCGCTATATGCATGTGGTAACCGAGCATGGCATGCACATCGCTATATGCCTGTGGTAACCGAGCATGGCATGCACATCGCTATATGCCTGTGGTAACTGAGCATGGCATGCACATCGCTATATGCCTGTGGTAACCAAGCATGGCATGCACATCGCTATATGCCTGTGGCAACCGAGCATGGCATGCACATCGCTGACACTTGTGACAGCATTCCGCAAACGTTCGACGCCAGGTGAATGATGAGGTAGCCTTTACATCTTGCCTTTTTTTCATTTCTTCCTTGTTCTTGCCTTCTCTTGCATCTTTATTTAATTGTGATTTACAGCCTAGCAAATTCTAGGGTCAAATCTGGCCGGGTGCGCCCGCTATTAGCATTCGTGGTGACTTTATAGTACTGCACTATTGCGATGCCATGTAGTTCTGGCACCATGACTCGATATGCCACTCCCGTCCTGATATGACCTTAGATGTTGCCAGGACGTAAAACTCCACCCCCGATATGCCACTCAGTCACATTATCCTAACACCGAGCTAATCAATACTTTTTCCAGCCTAGCTATGTCGGGCTCGAGTTAATGTAACATCAAATATTACAATTCTGAGTTGCTACTTTGACTCAGCGTGGGTTAAATCCCACGAAAACCAGGAAGGGAACATGCCCTATTCTGATTACGCCATTCTGGTCAGGGTTGCCTTGTTTACTCTCTCCATGGTTGGTTGAGTTTTACGTCCTGGCAACATCTAAGGTCATATCAGGATGTGTACTGTATTGTGACAGTGCACTGTCATGGCGACTTTCTGGGAGACCAGGCCACCAGGACTATGGCCTGATATCCTACTCAGTCACATTATCCTGATGCTAAACCAACCAATTATTGCACCATCATAATAATGCTGAGCGCCTGGCTAGAAAGCGATAAGTATAAATTGTGTAAGTCATTACTTTGACTCGACTGGGAATTGAACTCCAGACCTTCCGCACGGGAGGCCTGCACTCTACCGATTCGGCCACAGCACCCGGTATATCTCCATGAGATTGGCTCGGGGTATTGGACTCCTGAGCGACGACTTCCTGACAAACAGTGTGCAGGTTGGGACAGTGGCACAACAACTTCCGGTCCCGTCTGCACTTGATGCGGAACAGAATTTGACCCCGATTTGACCCCACGGGACATTGGTGCCCATGACCGGATATTGTACCGGATGACCACCCTTATGGCCCACGTATAGAATTCATCATGGTTCCAGCGGCGCGGTGCATTGTGGGATGCATCAGAGCAAAACAAACCAGCGAGAAGCACATGGCACATGCTAAAAATACACTGGGTGCAGCTATGAAATGTCCTAGTTTCAGCTCATCTCAGCTCTTGTTTGAAACATAGAATACCAACTGAAAGAATATATATAATAAATTACGATATTAATCTTGTATCCAGCATTGCATTTACATCAATATAATCAGCACATCTTATGCCATGTGCATTTAGATTTAGACAAATCTGTGCACTCAGTCTAGTGTTAGAGCCATAGCCAGAGTCAGTTTTAGTTATTTTATTCATGTTTCTATTTATATCCTATGGTTAATGACATATGTAGAACCAGAAAATGAGTAGGGTTAATCAGATATTAGATATATATTTCTCTGATACAAGGGTATGTTGACACATTTGCCATTTTAATATTTAGAACAAGAATTAATAATGGTGATGTGGATATCACTGATTGTTTTGTGTGGAATTGTATGTTTCTTAGCTCAAATTGCTTAACTATGGCTAGTTTTGTCTTAGCTATATTCATCAGATCATTATATTGCATGTGTGCATACATGTTTATGCCAAATTGTTATGTATTTCTATTTATTTTGAATAAAATGCCAGTTTTGGCCTACCAGTATTGAATAGTTGAAGCCTGACTTCTGGCATTTTTCCACGATTCCCTGGAAGTGCTAATCATATGCAGGAAAATCCGCAATTTCACGGAAATTTGCCTTCAGTGTAATCATTTCGTCTTGATTTCTGCGTTTTTTGCTGGAGACCACTTTCATCCCTGTTTATTAGAAAACACCCGATGCATAGGGTGATAGATCAGATTGACTACCAAGGTCAAAATAATTAAATACTAATATCAATGCATATAAACTAAGCCGAGCAGGTTGGCTAACAGGATAGGCCATCCATTTCCTTCGCTGTGTCAAAGTGAAAATTCACAACATTGCTCTTCTTCGGGGTTGTCCATCAGTGGCGATGATGACAGCAACTCATCAATTTGTTGTGAACTCGTGGACGGCTGATGAGTCCAATTTGTGCTCGAAATGTGCGGTGGCATGTCGGACATGTGCGTGGAGCTGCAGTCTGAGTGTCCCGGTGCGTAAAAGAACATTTTCCTCTGCTGACGCTTTTGTTTATCTTGAGGCATATGCCCGGTGTTCAGCATTACTAGGATAGAGCAAGGATGGGGTGAGTCAGTTCCTTGGAAATATGACTGAATTAGCTGGTTGTATTGCTAAGAAGAGTCGTACATTGGAGGAAAACTATGAAGCTACAAACAAGCAGTCAGACTGGAAACTCATATTACTCACTCGCATATAAATCCAGAACAACAACCATAGTTCTGTTGTGTATGTCAACATTATGCATACTACATTATTTATTTAACAGACGGAATGGCTGAATGAGTTGAGCATCCGTCTCCTGCTTTGGTTGGTTGTGGGAGTGAAACCGATGGCTGCAAACCCATCATCATCATCATGCTGTCGGTCACCATGCGACAAAGACTGCTTTCATTACTTGACTGCCGCTCTCCATTTAGCTCTCTGCTCTGAGAGTTGCGTCCATGAGTGGGTCTTAATGTCTCTCAGCTTCAGGTTTCTCTTGATGGTATCCTTGAACCGGAGATGAGGGCGTCCTCTCTTTCTGTAGCCTGAAGACAGTTGAGAATAGAGGATCTGCTTTGGTAGCCTGTCTGATGACCTCCTCATGAGGTGTCCAGTCCACCGGAGATTCTTTTTGATCAGAAGATCTTCCATAGAGGGCAGCCCCGTCCGTTCGAGTATTTCCTTATTTGTCACTTTGTCCTTCCAGGTTAGCCTCATGATTGAATGCAGATGTCGCATCATGAAGGCATGCAGGTTTTTCACCTGTTGTCTGTACACTGTCCAGGCCTCGGCTCCGTATAGTAGGGTGGATAGCACGATTGCACGGTAGATCTTGCCTTTGACCCGAATGGACACATGGTGGTTGTTACAGAGTCTCTGGCGTAGTCGGCTGAAAGATGTACTAGCCTTGGCCATCCTCCTCTGTATTTCAGCATCAATGCGTCCATCACTTGATATAGTGCTTCCGAGGTAGGTGAATTCGGGAACAGAGTTCAGCTTGTTTCCGTCAACCATGATCTCCTCCTCTTGGGTTCTTGTAGAGTTGGGTTGGTACAGCACCATGTCGACTCAAACCAATGACTTAGAAATTGATACTGGTTGCTTCCCAGTTAGGCGCTCTGCATTGTTAGGATAGGGTAAGGACTGGTTGGGTCAGTGACTGACTGGAATATCAGGTCATGGTGCTGGCAGCCTGGTCTCCCAATGGGGCAACACTATAAAGTCACCATGAGTGTGCACTGCCACAAGTCGGTACCCGTCCTGATATGATCTTAGATGTTACCAAGATGCAAAACTCCAACAACCAACCAACGTTATTATATCCCATAATTAAGATAACTTTTAACCATTTGCCACACTATATAGTATTGCTATGTATGAGCTAATAGATCAGAAGTACTTGCCCTGAAACCTAAATTGATAATCGATGAACACATTAAGTGGTTGATATTATCTCATGCCTTTAGCCTGTTGATCTCCTGAATCTCTCACATAATTTTCTCTTGTTTCCCAGGTTTAGTAATGGGCATCGATTGCTACTCCTTCAGTCATTGCTCTTCACAGCGCCACCTGGATGCCAAAGGCCAAACCTTCAAAAGAGCCCACTGCCTTATCTGCCTTTGCGGCCTTGCTTATGGGCTGCCAAAGGGCTAACACAGCACCAGAAGGTTGTGGCTTGACACCCCATGCACCAGCATCAGGCCGCACTCTCTTCACAACAACTCAGAAAATAACAAGAGCAAAAAAACACACAAAAACATAATGGATTTTTCACAGGCTTGTGTGCTTATCCCCAGAGAGCTGCTCCACGGTCTTACAGTGCTACGGTTCTGCAGCCCAACTAGACGATTGGTTGGTTGTTGCACTTGGCAACATCTAAGGTCATATCAGGATTGGTATCGACTTGTGACAGTGTGCACACATGAGGACTTTGTAGTGCTGCCCCACTGTGAGACCAGAGCACTTGCACCATGACCTGATATCCCACTCAGTCACATTATCCGACCCTGAGCCAACCACTTATTGCCCTATGCTAATATTATAATGCAAAGCACCTGGCTAGGAAGTGACAAGTATAAATTTGTAAGTTATTGGTTTGACTCGACTAGAGTTCAAACATGTGGGCTCGAATCCCACGATCTACTAAAACGGGAGACGGATGCTCAATCATTTGGCCATCCCGTCTGGTCAAAATATAACATATAATACATCTGGTCCCCATCATCATGCTGTCGGTCACAATGTGACAAAGACTGCTTTTATTTCTTAACCGCCAGTATTTCGTGCGGTTTTGCATTTCATAAAAGCTGCTTGCAAAGTGTTGAAGTGCTGCTGGCTTTTGCAAGTTACTAGCAGCACTCTCTCAGGGAGGAAATAAAGGTCTCACACCGGCAAGAACACGTCAAGACAGGTGCAAACTATAGATGAATATATGTCCTTTGTTGTTAGTATGATTCGCTTTGTGGTTTTGGTGTATTTTAGCAAAGCGGGAAAACACACACACGCCAAAATAAATCCATCATCAAACCCTAACAGAAAAGGGAAATTATTTTTTTAAAAGCCAGCAGATTCATCTAAAAGGGATCTAGGGGCGCGGTCCCGAGTGTGGTATTGGAGCGCCACCTTCTGGAGACGCGCCAAACGATTGTGGTCTGTAGGCTTTACTGAGCCTGTGCTATTGGGTGCCCGGATGGTCGATGTTGGGATGCTAGGATTGGCTCTTCAAAGAGATAGAGAAAAAAACATATGAAGAGAAGAGCCAACAGACGAGGTGTTGGGTTAGTGAGCGGAGGCGGCTGGTTGGTTGGTTGTTAGGTTTACTTCCGGGCACCATCTAAGGTCATATCAGGACGGGTACCGACTTGTGACTGTGCACTCATGGCGACATTATAGTGCTGCCTCGCTAGGAAATCAGGCCACCGGTACAATGACCCAATATCTAAATCAGTCACATTATCCTGATATTAAGCTAACCAGTCTATGACTATCCTATTAATGCCAAGCGCAAGGCTAGGAAGTGGCAAGTATAAATTTGATAAGTCATTAGTTTCACTCGACCGGGAACCAAACTCCCGATTTACCGTATGCGAGGCCCGCGCTCTACTGATTCAGCCACCGGGCCCAGTCCGCGGAGGAGGCTCAGCGGCAGTCAGGGGGGCCTTTGGGGGTTTGGCGGCGGGGTTATTGGGTGGTGGCATGTTGATGGTTGCCTGGAAGTGGAGCCGCTGCAGTGTGTTGCGCAGTTTGCCCAGCATTCAGCTGGCCAATGGCAATGCATGGGAACGCAGGAGGACACACACCGCCTTCTATAATGCCCATCTGGTGAAGCTGATTTCAAACAGGCACCATTAAACCCATTCAGGGGTATTATTAATACCCCCATCACACCAAACTAGTTCTCACTATGTTCTTGAAAATGTTGCTGAACGGGCTCAAACTGTGTGTGAACAGAATGGATGTACTAGCAACTTGTACAGTCTGTTTACAAATGCAATGGATGGGCTAGAATGGAATGGTGCTCCAGAACTTTGAACATGCCCAAAATTGTCTTGCAGCCAAATTCTACCCCAACCACAGCCCGTTTTAGAATGGGGTCGCATGGTTTGAGAACTAGTTTGGTATGCTGGGGGTAATGCACATAGGATCAGTATAAAAAGTTGAAAATAAAAACCATTCAACTCTGATATATGTAGACTATGCAAACCGTAATTTACACCATTGATTTTGTTATTCTTTCTAATTGTCTTCTATTATTCGGAATCCTTTTACTCTTGGTTTTCATGTCGCAAAAGTGGTACACAGTTTCTGAGAACCGCCCATGTAGATTCCTGCTTAGTAGTTTGTAGTAGTATATTAATACGGTATGTATATTTGTATATGAGCCTGCCTCAAAAGGTGATAACTCTTCTTTTTTTTGTCCATTGTAACAATGGACAGCACAGAAACGGTTACACTGAAAACACAAGGACATTTGCTTCAAATCGATATGTATTCTATTGGGATTATGAAACACCATGTAAAAAACAAATCAGTTTATCCTCAGCAAATGCATAAGCAGATAGTATGTTGATCGTTACAATGGACAAAGTTTTGTCCCATTTTGCTTAGCACCTTTTGAGACTGTCTCATATATTAATATTCTCGCAGGTTAAAGCCCATGTGTGCATTAACGCCCAACCCCCATTTGGCCAATATTTTGTAAATAACTAACTACCCCTTGAAGACCCATGGGTGGGTAAAGGCCCGCCTACCACTTCAGTGATTTTCCAACTTAAACGCACAGGGTGTTAACCCAAAGGAATACGGTATATACATTTAAAAAACCGACCGGCAGATGCAGCTGGTATCAGGGGGGTTGGGGGCAGGAGCCACTCACAGGTGGCGCCACTATTTACTAACCCCTGTGGTAGTAGACAGTAGAAAATAAGTAATATAGAGAAGGGAGTAATAAGTGGTAATGTCCTCGTTTATATTCCCATAATAGATTATAGAGCACATTTATTTATACATACAGAAACCAAAATACTACCATCAAATAGAGACCAGACGGGATGGCCGAATGAGTTAGAGCGTCCGTCTCCGGTGTTGGTAGATCATGGGGTCGTCGGTTCGACCAGACGGGATGGCCGAATGAGTTAGAGCGTCCGTCTCCCGTGTTGGTAGATCGTGGGGTCGTGGGTTCGAAGCCTGGTCGAGTCAAACCAATGGCTTAAAAATTGATACTTGTCGCTTCCTAGCATCGCGCTTGGCATTATTAGGATAGAGCAAGGACTGGTTGGCTCAGTGTCAGGATAATATGACTGAGTGGAATATCAGGTCATGGTACTGGCGGCCTGCTCTTCCTCTGTGGCAGCACTATAAAGTCGCCATGAGTACGCAGTGTCACAAGTCGGTACCCATCCGGATATGACCTTAGGTGTTGCTCGGACGTAAAACAACAACAAACAAACCATCAAATAGAAGATAGAAGGCATGCTGCATTGCTAGCTGGCTCGCTTGCCGCTGGGTGGTGTCATGTTTGGGACGCCTGTGCAGGAACAATCAGATATGAGACATCAACAATCACTCAAAGTGACAGAATGTAATCAACACTGTTGTACTGGGGGCTACACGCTGGCAGCCATCGAGGTTCCTTGTGTTCTTTCATATACACAGACGGAGAAGTTTCTCGCTGAATCTCATTATTAACCTATTCACCATTGTTTCAAACATACTGTCAGACATGTCCTGGTATTATCCCGTGGGCGCAACCTATGGGCGCAGGTTATGCCCGTGTTCTATGGTTGTGTATAATTATCAAATTATAATAGATGCATGTTTATTTGTGCATGATTTAGTAACTAGTAAGGTTTTTTAACATTCAATTTGAAAAGCCAGAATGGCCGATTGAGTTGAGCGTCCATCTCCCGTTTTAGTAGATTTTGGGATTCGAGCCAACGGGTTCGAACCATGGTTGAGTGAAATCAGTGTCTTTAAAATTTATACTTGTCACTTCCTAGCCAGGTGCTCAGCATTAGTAGGATAGGGCATAGACTGGTCGGCACAGTGTCAGGATATTGTGACTGAGTGGGATATCAGGTCATGGTACTGGTGGCCTGGTCTCCCAGTGGGCCAGCACTATAGAGGTGCCAGGATTATGCACTGTCACCAGTCGGTGGCCGTCCTGATATGACCTCAGACGTTGCCATGACGTAAAACTCCAACAACAAACAAACAAACATGGTTTCTCAGGTACATCCACGTCTCAGCTGTGAACATTGGCCTCATTTCGTGTAGTGACAATGTTGAGGCATAGCAATCTTAGTTACATTGCTAAGAGTATTGAAGCCCATAATTTAGCCTTATACAATACGTTCCTTGTCACCCCTGTGAAGCCCCTAGTCTTTGCTTTTCCATCTGTGTTGTCGCTTTTGGACAAGTCTTTGATGCTCGGCTGTCTACGCGGCATACTTTGCTACATAGTCACAATGTTAATTATCAGTGGCCTACCGTAACGAGCCACTAACCAGCCACTAACCAGCCACTAACCAGCCACCAACCAGCCACTCACTAGCCACTAGATAACCACTAACCAGCCACTAACCAGTCACTAACCAGCCACTAACCAGACACTAACCAGCGACTCACTAGCCACTAGACATCCACTAACCAGCCACTAGACAGCCACTAACCAACCACTAGACAGCCAGTAACCAGCCACTAACCAGCCGCTAAATGGTAAATGTCCAGGCACAACTCAGTCATCAACCATCAATCAATCAATCAAACAACTCAGCCACTAAGGTGCCACTACCCAGCGACTAAAGCTCTACCAATGCTTTCCAAATTAACTCTGCAAGCTTACATCAGATTGCCTCCACACAATTACCCTCCTCTAAGTACATGCCAATCAGTCTCTTATCAGCCAAGCTTCTGTCTTATTGTGATTGTATTTGTTCACAGTGTAAAATATTCCGGCTTTTTGGGTCCTTATCACAAATAATATAAGAGTAAATAATTTCTTTTAAACAAAAATATTCTTTTTCATGACATCAATATTAAAACCATTCTGAGGGCTAAATCACTAAATCCTGGTATGCATCCATGCATATAGCATTCAGATTATTCTGGGTAAAACTAATCTATGGCCCAGAGAGGGTTTACAACAGGGTTGTAAAAACAAGCAAGGGGAGTCCCGAAATACTGCTGGTGCCCAACATGAAAGATCCCCTAACTAATACTCCGAGACAACTACCAACAATGAAACTATATATTCAGAAAACACAGAAATACAGAGAATCATACAATCAACTTACTTCAATGCATTTGTGCTGGCATAAGTTTTACTGATGATAATCAAATTATGATGTAAAACTATTCTAATAATATCTAAATCATTCAATCCTCCTTCTATGAATCAAATCATTACATAAAACCACTCTTGTGATCTCTAAATCAGTCAATCATTGTTATAAGCCACATTAATAATATTCAATCTATTGTTGCACGTACACTAAAGTAGGTGCTGTGTGTGAGTCTAATTAATGTCAAATTGTCCAATGCTATGCATCAAATATCACCACTGGATATAATAACTCTGGAATAAGAATGTATGGGTGTATTTAAATGTAATCGATTATCTGGACTTATGTATGATATTATGTGCATTCTAAAGTGTATCTAGATGCTAAAAACTGGAAAGATCATATATAATTTGTTGGTTTGGATTTTCCCAACCAGGCGGACCTGTGTGGAGAGGTCTCCAGGGGTAGCCAAATTGAATTGCACCCCAATTGTCGGGCAATTAGGCCTTGTATAAGTTAGGATACCATATAAGTTGGGATACCGAGACCAGCACAGATGTGTGAAGTGACCTAGTAGGTATTTCCAGCCTGATGTGTGAAGTGACCAGCTAGGTATTTCTAGCCTGATGCATGAAGTAACGGAGCATGCTGGGTAGACCTGGCGGGGGAAGCAGGTGGGAGTGTTAAGCCTGGGAGGAGGTAGGGGGGGGACGGCTAGGTTTCTCTCTACCACCAGGGCAGCACCTGGCCCAGTGAGACAGGTTTAATGTGTAACTACTAGGTAAATATGTATTAAATGATCTGATGTTTGTATGTTCCCTAAAACTATTAGAGATCATGACCACTTGGTGTTATAGTGAGGAGTGTGTTGTAGATCTCCTATTATTGTGAAACCTGATAATTCATATGTGCTGAGATGAAGTTGGCTGTGGATGGGTGGGTCAGTTCCCTCCCCATGACCAGCAGGAGGAGGCAGGTGGGGGTCAGTGGGTCACCACACCTCTCCCACGTCCAACACCCTAGATTGACAGGTGAGGTCTGCCTAGTGAGGTTGACCACATAATTTGCTTGTTGTGCTTGGTAAGACTGTCCAATCAGATTTGTATTAACTACAATGGCTGAAAAGATACAATCCACGAAGCGTACTGGTATTGTGAGGTAGGAAAAGCAAGATGCAAGTAAGAAGGTAACCAAGGAGAGAGAGAAGCAAGAGAAGAAAAGGAAGAGCACCATACTTCCATCCCTCATTTCCACACTGTTATTTTGAAGGGTTTGAGTTCATTTTGTAATAGCCTGCAGAATAATACATGTGTAGTGAGTAACATTAATAGTAATTCTAGACCTGTTGGCTCATATCAAACAGGGTTGGGTGTAAATTAGAAATTGATTCCGATAACTGAAGAGATAAAATCGCAAGTTTATAACAGGCTGCGTTACGCAACTGTATCGATGCTAGTCTAATCAGGCCATGTCAGGACGGGTATCGATTTGTGACAGTGCACACTCATGGTGACTTTATAGTGCTGCCCCACTGGAAAATCAAGCCCTCCAGCACCATGATCCGATATCCCACTCAGTCACATTACCCTGGCACTGAGATAACCAGTCCTTGCCCTATCGAACATCAGGCTAGGAAGCGACAAGTATCAATTGTATAAGTCATTGGTTTGACTCGACTGGGAACCTAACTCCCGATCTCCCGCATATGAGGCCCGCGCTCTACAGACTCGGCCACCGCGCCCGGTACACAAGACAGTGGGCAATTTGCTATCATTCAAAATGCCTTTAGAACCTCCCACCTCCAGAGGCTAAACTGCGACCCGACCGACCACTCATCACTCACCACTCATCACTCGTCACTCATCACTCATTACTCAATCCCACCTACTGCTCATAGCGCCCCAGCCGCTACCAGTGCCTCAGGCTCGCCTAGACGGGCGCGATTTAGGTGTGGGACGCTGGCGGCCTGGTGCCCGGTTGATGGAGCGACTAGTCGGACCCGCCCCCTCCCCCCCTCCCCGCCCCCCTCACACACACACATCCCGGTAACACAAGACCAGGCCGGCCAGTGTCTGCATGGGCGCCGTGGGAGGTGCCAGTCAAACACCGCGAGCCATGTCCGCGTGATAATACTGTCATGGGGTGATGAAAATGGGAAATATTGCGCCTAGAGCAGGAATCGAAGCCATACCGCTTGCATTCCAGGGTAGTGTGCTGATCATTTCACCACCTAGGTTCCCTGATGTCATCACCATATCCATACCCACCTGTTTATGTGGATTGTTGTCTGAGAGGTCAGTGCAGACCACTATGCTCGGCAGCCTGGAATTTATAAGTCTTTTAAATGGTTTATGTTCATATGTTGATGCCACTGCCTTATGCTTGTGTTTACAATAGACTACATTGCGGTTCCAACGGCACGGTGCATTGTGGGATGCATCAGAGCAAAACAAAGCCGCGAGAAGCACATGGCACATGCTAATACACTGGATGCAGCTATGATATGTGCTAGTTTCAGCTCATCTCAGCTCTTGTTTGAAACATAGAATACCAACTAAAAAAATATATATAATAAATTAAGATATTAATCTTGTATCTAGCATTGCATTTACATCAATATAATCAGCACATCTTATGCCATGTGCATTTAGATTTAGACAAATCTAGGCACTCAGACTAGTGTAATACCCCTGTCACACTATGACGTAACGAGCCAACGTGAGCCTAACGTGACGATTTTTCGTCATTACGTTGCCGTACGTTGGGTTACGTTATGATGACGTCATAATGACGTTAGAGTGACGTCGAGCTACGTCATGTTACGTCGTGTTACGTCGGCGCGTGTCAAGGTTTTGAACCTGTTCAAAACTTTCGACGTATCTCGACGTGAAGCCGTTACGTCGGGATGACGTGACAATGACGTTAGGTAGACGTTCCGCGATCGTTATAGCAGCGTAAATGACGTTAGAGTCACGTTATGTCACATCAGACCGACGGCCTGTGTGGGAGCAACGTGTGGCCAGCGTTTTGCACGTTACGGTCACGTTACGGTGGCGTTACGGTGGCGTTACGGTCACGTTACGTCCACGTCGCACCCGTTACGGCGACGTTACGCTCACGTTACACTAACGCCCGGTCACGTCGCCAATTACCCCTCCCCCCTAACGTTGTCACGTTACAGCTAAGGTCATGACGTACACCAACGTTACTTTCATGTTACGCTCACGTCCACAATTTGCATATTACGCCCATAACGTCGACGTAATATAATTATTTTCACGTTCTGCCTACGCTGACGTAGTCACGTCGTAGTGTGACAGGGGCATTAGAGCCATAGCCAGAGTCAGTTTTATTTATTTTATTCATGTTTTTATTTATATTCTATGGTTAATGACATATGTAGAAATAGAAAATGAGTAGGGTTCATCAGATATTTGTTATATATTTCTTTGAAACAATTTTGGTTGAAATATTTCACATTTTAATATTTAGAACAAGAATTACTTCTGGCTAATCAATGGTGATGTAAACATCAGCCTGTAAAGTGACTGAAATTGTAAGTTTCTTAGCTCAAAATGCTTAGTTGTGCTTCAACATATTCATTATATTATTATATTGCATCCTTGCGTCCATGTGTATGCCAAATTGTTATGTATTTCTATTTATTTTGAATAAAATGGCAGTGTTGCCCTTCACGTATCGGCAAACTCAATGGGCGTATGCCTTTGCTTTGCTCACAATGCCGTTTTCAGCGCATGTGCAGTCGGAACTGTGATGTAGTCTATCACATATATACACAGGCAAGGCACTCACCTATGGAGAGTGAGATTATTTAATGTTCGATACATTATATGCAACATAGCTTTTGTGTTGGGGCCTTACAAACCTAGATTTCTCTAATTTGGAAATGTGTACAACAAAGGTGAATAAATGAATCTTTAAAACCTCATAATTTCGGAACTTTTCAAGAGACTTATATACATTTTATATCACTGGAATCATATTTAAAAGATGTATACACCTATATCATTTTAAACACTGAAACATTCAAATAAAAAATCACCTTGGAGTACCTACTAACAGCATCATCATTGGTGGCGGAAAGGGGACACGGTTAGTTGTTGGAGTTTTATGTCCTGGCAACATCTAAGGTAATATCAGGATGGGTACCGACTTCTGACAGTGTGCACTCATGGCAAATGTATAGTGCTTCCCCACTGGGAAATCAGGCTGCCGGCACCATGACCCAATATCCCACTGTCATATTATCCTGACACTGAGGTAACCATTCCTTGACCTATTCTATTAATGCCGAGTGCCAGGCTAGGAAGCGACAAGTATCAATTTTATAAGTCATTGGTTTCACTCGACTGGGCACCGAAAACCCGATATACCGCATGCGAGACCGCCGCTCTGCCGATTCGGCCACCATGCCGGTTGGTAAGGGGACACGCCTCCCTCCCACATTGCAGCTGAACCCTGATCTGATAGCAGAGCAATAAGCCTAGTGTGTTTCACTGAACCTGGTTCAGCTTTCAAAACTTCACTTCAGTCAGACTGCTTTGCTAAGTGTCAGGATAATGTGAGTGAGTGGGATATCAGATCATGATTCCGACGGCCTGGTATCCCAGTAGGTGGGACCGCACTCTGATGATGAAGTCGCCAGGAGTGCGTACTGTCACACGTCGGTACATCTCCTGATATGACGTTAGATGTTGTTAGGACGTAAAACTTCAAGAAGCAAGCAAATGTCACTTCAGTGTCACGATCAGACGGTAGAGCGTCTGTCTCCCGTGTTTGTAGATTGTGGGATTCAAACCCATGGGTTCGAACCCTAGTCTAGTCAAACCAATGACTAACAAATTGGTACTTGTCACTTCTTAGCCATGCATTCGGCATCGGTATTATTAGGATAGGGCAAGGACTGGTTGGCTTAGTGTCAGGATAATGTGACTAACCAGAATATCAGGTCATGGTGTTGGCAACCTCGTCTCCCAGTGGGGAAATACCATAAAGTTGCCATGAGTGTGCACTGTCACAAGTCAGTACCCATCCTGATATGACCTTAGATGTTACCAGGATGTAAAACCCACCAAACAAATAACAATTTCGTCCGTTGATACTCATGGTGGACTCCCGCGGGTGTCAAATCCTATATCCAGCAATAACCAGTTAATACACAATCTGTCACCGATATATTGCCCATAGGGGATAAAAGCCAATATATAATACAAATATAGCATCTTTTATAGGACCAGCAAAATGACTCATTTTAAGGAGCATCTTTACCAGATGCGATGGCCGAATGAGTCTCCCGTTTTGGGGGATTCAAAAAGAGGTCATGTCAAACCGATGACTTCAAATTTAATACTGTTTGCTTACTAGCCAGGCACTCGGTATTATTACAATAAGACAATAACTGGTTGGCTCGCTCTCAGGATGATGCGTAGCAAGGAAGGACGAGGAGGCGTGAGTGGATAAAAGGGCACTTTATTCAGAAGTGCCAGAACATTCAAGGATAGTACAATCAAGCATGAACAATTAGATATGTGAAAAATACAAGGCCTCAATGTAATGAGGTAAGTAGAGTATAATGCATGAGGCATGTCTTGATAAGTGTCAATTGTCAGTTGGATAATGGTAATAAAAGTAAGAGATATATAAAGTATAATGGTGGTATATAAAGTGTCAATGTCAGGATATGTTAGTAGTTGGGCTCGGGAGGTGGGCCCGAGGAGCCCTCGACCCTATGGTGGAGAGTTGGTGTTTAGGGATGGTGGGTGGGGAAAAAAGTGTATAGAGGCTCGCGCCCCTTTTTGCTAATACAGACGGCCTCGGAGTGCATTGTCAGGAATTTTCTGACATTTGCGCAGATGGTAACATCTAAGGTCATATCAGGATGGGTACTGACTTGTGACAGTGCACACTCTTGGTGACTTTAGAGTGTGTCCCCAACTGGGAGACCAGTCTGCCAGTACCATGTTATCCTGGCTCTGTCATGTTATCCTGACACTGAGCCAACCCATTCTTACCCTATCCTAATAATGCTGTGTGCCTGGCTAGGAAGCGAAATGTATCAAGTTCTAAGTTGTTGGTTTGACTCGACTAGGATTCGAAGCCACGGACCCATGTATTTGCACTTATTGTAGCCTCTACCTGCACTATGACCTTTGACACATTGAGGACGCCAGCTGCATTAATGGATCCCGCAGCTGGAGAACATCTGCCTCAGTGACCCTGCAAGATATGCCACTACCTTAATTTTTGCCGTTTGTAATTAATACGGTTGTTGTTTTTGGGGAGTTTTCAGTCGCTGTGGTGCAGTGAAGGCTGCAAATCTGCAGCACTGTATGGGCACCGCTGAAAGCGATCCCATGTGGTTGGGAGTTGGCTTCCGATGGGTAGTGGTCAGAGAAATTGGGGGCGGGGAGGAAGGAAAAAGGCAGCCGAAGAGCCCAACCACAGTTCTCTGAGAGGGCCGGTGGTTGGTGTAGTTTTACACCCCAGTAAGACCGGAAGTAATACTAATAGGCGGCTATTTTTGTGCATGGATGTATAGTAAATGAGCCGCCGTTGGCGGTGGGCTGGCTGGTGGCTCGTCTATGGAGAACCTGTTGGGTTGAATTATGGCGCGCTGCGAATGTTCCTCACTCCCCGCGTCTGGATGGTCACGTGCTACACAACCCACCCTAGACGCCTCGTTACGGCCACCCCAGACTCCCCTAGAGGGACGCGCGCAATTTGATTTGTGACCAAGGCGAGGTGAGCGAGCCTTTAGATGTCGCCAAGCTATCCATTCTCCCACGTCTAGTGTCCTGTGAGGGCTCCCTGCACTGAACTGTAGCCGACACACACAGCCGCCATTGGGTACTTAAATACTCCCACACAGGTTGCTTGGTTGTTGGAGTTTTATGCCCTGGCAACAGCTAAGGTCATATCAGGTTGGTTGTTGTTGTAGTGTTATGTCCTGGCAACATCTACGGTTATATCAGGTTGGTTGGTTGTAGTTTGACGTCCTGGCAACATCTACTGTTATATCAGGTTGGTTGGTTGTAGGTTGAGGTCCTGGCAACATCTAATGTCATAACAGGTTGGTTGGTAGTTGTTGTAGTTTTACGTCCTGGCAACATCTATGGTTATATCAGGTTGGTTGTTGTTGTAGCTTTATGTGCTGCCAACATCTACGGTTATATCAGGTTGGTTGGTTGTAGTTTGACGTCCTGGCAACATCTACTGTTATATCAGGTTGGTTGGTTGTAGGTTGAGGTCCTGGCAACATCTAATGTCATAACAGGTTGGTTGGTTGCTGTTGTAGTTTTACGTCCTGGCAACATCTATTGTCATAACAGGTTGGTTGTTGTTGTAGTTTGACGTCCTGGCAACATCTACGGTTATATCAGGTTGGTTGGTTGTAGTTTGACGTCCTGGCAATATCAGGTCATATCAGGGTGGGTACCGACTTGTGACAGTGCACACTCATGCCAACTTTATAGTACTGCCCCATTGGGAGACCAGGGACCAGTGCCATGAACTGATATCCCACTCAGTCATATTATCCTTGCACTGAGCAAACCAGTCCTTGCCCTATCCTAATAATCCGAAACACCTGGCTAGGAAGCAACAAGTATACATTTATAAGTCATTGGCTTGACTCCACCCATGGATTGGAATCCGTGGGTTTGAATCCCACGATCTACCAAAACGGGAGACAGACGCTCAACGCATTCAGCCATCCCGTCTGGTCCAACACAAGTGGTTACGGCACAACGTGGTGCATGTTGATACAATCTATCGCGAGTCCTAGAGTTTCTAATGGGAAAACAGGCAGTCTCCACATTTATTGTGATCATCATCATCACCATGACGGAGAGCTCTTCCGGAAAAAACCAGCGACAACGACTGGGTACTTAGAGATTCCCACACCAGTGGCGACAGCACAGTGTGGCACGTGATACAATCCATAGCGAGTCCCAGTCTTCTATAATGGGAAAGCGGGCAGTGTCCTCATTCTTTGTTATTATTACAAATATCATTATGATCATCATAGTTCTCGTCATTGTGATCATCACCATCGCCACCACCATCACCATCATTATATTTAACAATACCACAACCATTGATTTTATCATGACTCGAGACCCACTACACCTACTCGAGACCCACTACCACCACTGAATAACTACATCTTCAACCAGCAATGCACACAATATAAACCACTATACATGCACAACATGGCACTATTAAAAGACTAACCATTATTAAAACCAAATCTAACTGATATACAAACACAGAATATCATTTAACCACAAGTGTATATTACTGCACACTCTATCTTGATGCGCATACCTTGCACTATGTTGAGTACCTATGCAGTACACTGTGCAGCGTAGGCTGCTCCCCCACTTCTTGTTATGTTCAGAATGGGTTGTGCTGCACACAATGCAACACATTCCACTTCCACTATGTACAGATCAAATGCGATCACTCCAACGGCTGGATGACCAGTGCCCCGGCGCTGACAAAATATGTATTCAGATGAATAAAATATTTACAAAAAAAACAAAAAACACCGTTGTCATCATCGTTTTTCGCTCAGAATTGGAACATGTCTGTTATAAATATTATTAGTGTTTCTCTTATTATTGATTTAAGTATGATAATTATGATAACAGAGCTCCTAGCAAATTAAGACATGTAACTCAATTAGCTTGAGTACCAGTTGGGGCTAAAATGGTGGATGTCCTATTTTTAAATAGCCCGTTCTGATATGACCGTAGATGTTGCCAGGTTGTAAAACTCCAACACTCACCTATTTTTAATAATAATGATAATCCTACGTGTATAACAATATCATCTGTTATTCTATTATTGTTAGTTTGATGCATTACCTGTTTAAGCAGAGGAAATTTCAATCGCAGACGATTGGTCTCCCTCATTTCACTGCTCCTTGCCCTATCTTAATAATGCCTGAGCGCCTGGCTAGGAAGCGACAAGTATCAATTTTTAAGTCATTGATTTGACTCGACCAGGGTTCGAACCCACAAACCCTCGATTTGTTAGTGACAGTTTCAGTTTTTAGGTATTGGGGCGCATACAACTAGAAGTGCTTGCTTTACACATCTTGTATTTCACATCTAGCTGAATTTTGCTGATCAGACAGATGTGCTTGCCTTCCTGGGCAATAAAGTGTAGTCAGAGCGTGATTAGGATCCGCAATATGGGAGCCGCTTCCGGTATATATAGTACCGATGCATTGTGGGGAAGCAGGAAGCCGTGCTACAAAAACGCCTTCATCTCGCAAAGCTCATTTATAAAATGAACCAACTGGCAACGGCTGGGTATGACATCCACCTGTGCTGGGTGCCTGGCAATGCCGGCATACAAGGAAATGAACCAGGTGATCTGGCTGCTAAGAAGGCCGTGAACCGTTATATTGAACCGTGTCTGATCCCTCACTATGATCTGAAACCACTAATATCCTCCAACATCAAATCCAAATGGCAGCATGAGTGGGATGAACGATTAATAAACTTAAAGAAATTGAACCATCTCTGGGAAAACCACCACAGACTCATGAGGGAGGTCAGCGGGACCAAGTGGTCCTTAGCCGCTGCCGTATTGGCCACTCGTGGCTTACACATGCTTTTCTGCTCAAGGGGGAACCTCCCACTGAATGTATTGGGTGTCAGTCCCCGCTGACACTCAAACCCATTTTACTAAGTTGCGTTGATGTTTTGGCCCTGCACCAACAATTCTACACTGCACACAGTATGCATAACCTTTTTACTAAAGTAAACCAAGAAAACATTTTAGCCTTTTTGAGGGCAGCTGGACTGTACCACTTCATATAGTTTACTAAATACATTCTATCAATTATTAATAAAACTTTTCTTTTTCTATGGGAATTTGTTTTCCTTGACCACAAATATATGATTGTGAGCTTTCTAATTTAATGAGTGTCTATTGGCACATCATTGATTGTCTGCTTTTACATGTAAAAGCACTGGTTTGAACAAAAAACAAACATTTCTCACTGTGAATATGGCCTATGCTGCCGACACGGCGTAAAGCAACCACCAATCAATAATCAATATCTGTGGCGGAGTGGTTAGAGTGTTTAACTTTTTTCTAGGTCAGACTCTTAATCTGAGGGTTAGCGGTTGGATTCCCCGTTCCCCCAGCTCTGCCAATTTGGATTTCCACCGCTGTGTATAACCTACAGCGTCATCAAAGGCCGGTTGCTCTCATACCTTGTCTATGTGGTGTGGGAAGTTAAAAATCCCTTGGGTCAGTAAAAGTGTAGGCTTGGGCTTTCTATCGACCAGCAGTGGAATGAGGAAGACCATTCGTCTATGACTGAAATTTCCCCTGCTTAAACAACTAATGGACCAACAAAAATTGTTTTTAAATCAATCAATTATCTCGCAAAGCAGTGTACTTAATGACAAAGCAGTGGACTGAATGACAGTGTACTTATATACATATATATAGATATATATATATTCCTCCAAGCTAGTGGAGGAGAGGTCCCACGAAGGAGGCGGAGAGATGCATACTGGTATCCACCCCCACCGAGGAAGGGGGGGGGGGGTGAAACCCACTCCATGTCTTATTACATGCGATAACGGGTTTATCATTATCCAGAAAATACAGCCAGTCAGCAATATTGCAGATATGGTTGGTTGTTGCTTGTTGGAGTTTTACATCCTGGTAACATCTAAGGTCATATCAGGATGGGTACTGACTTGTGACAGTGCACACTCTTGGTGACTTTAGAGTGTGTCCCCAACTGGGAGACCAGTCTGCCAGTACCATGTTATCCTGGCTCTGTCATGTTATCCTGACACTGAGCCAACCCATTCTTACCCTATCCTAATAATGCTGTGTGCCTGGCTAGGAAGCGAAATGTATCAAGTTCTAAGTTGTTGGTTTGACTCGACTAGGATTCGAAGCCACGGACCCATGTATTTGCACTTATTGTAGCCTCTACCTGCACTATGACCTTTGACACATTGAGGACGCCAGCTGCATTAATGGATCCCGCAGCTGGAGAACATCTGCCTCAGTGACCCTGCAAGATATGCCACTACCTTAATGAAACACAAGCAGTAGGACACCACCTGCATTAATGACCCTGCATCAGATGTGACTGCCTTAATGAAACACAAACATCAGCACACCACCTGCATCAATGACCCTGCACCATACACCACTGCCTTAATGAAACACAAGCAGCAGCAGACTACATGCATCAATGACCCTACAACATATGCCACTGCCTTAATGAAACACAAGCAGCAGCAGACCAGATGCATCAATGACCCTGCATCAGATGTGACTGCCTTAATGAAACACAAACATCAGCACACCCCCTGCATCAATGACCATGCACCATATCCCACTGCCTTAATGAAACAAACAGCAGCACACCACCTGCATTAGTGACCCTGCAACATATGCCACTGCCTTAATGGAACACAAGCAGTAGGACACCCCCTGCATTAATAACCCTGCATCAGATGTGACTGCCTTTATGAAACACAAACAACAGCACACCACCTGCATCAATGACCCTGCAACATATGCCACTACCGTAATGAAACAAACAACATCACACCACCTGCATCATTGACCCTGCAACATATGCCACTGCCTTAATGACACACAAGCAGCAGCACACCACCTGCATCAATGACCATGCAACATATGCAACTGCCTTAATGGAACACAGGCAGTAGGACGCCACCTGCATCAATGACCCTGTAAGAGATGGCACTGCCTTAATTGAACACAAGCATGACACCACCTGCATCAATGACCCAGTAAGAGATGGCAATGCCTTACTTGAACACCAGCAGGACACCAACTGCATCAATGACCCCGTAAGAGATGGCACTGCCTTAATTGAACACAATCAGGACACCCCCTGCATCAATGGCCCTGTAAGAGATGGCACTGCCTTAATTGAACACAAGCAGGACACCACCTGCATCAATGATTCCGTAAGAGATGGCACTGCCTTAATGGAACACAAGCAGGACACCACCTGCATCAATGACCCTGTAAGAGATGGCACTGCCTTAAGTGAACACCAGCAGGACACCAACTGCATCAATGACCCAGTAAGAGATGGCACTGCCTTAATTGAACACAAGCAGGACACCACCTGCATCAATGACCCAGTAAGATATGGCACTGCCTTAATGGAACACAAGCAAGACACCTCCTGCATCAATGACCCAGTAAGAGATAACACTGCCTTAATGGAACACAAGCAGGACACCACCTGCATCAATGACCCCGTAAGAGATGCCACTGCCTTAATTGAACACACGCAGGACACCACCTGCATCAATGACCCTGTAAGAGATGGCACTGCCTTAATTGAACACAAGCAGGACACCAACTGCATCAATGACCCCGTAAGAGATGGCACTGCCTTAATTGAACACAATCAGGACACCACCTACATCAATGACCCTGTAAGAGATGGCACTGCCTTAATTGAACACCAGCAGGACACCACCTGCATCAATGACCCTGTAAGAGATGGCACTGCCTTAATGGAACACGAGCAGGACACCACCTGCATCAATGACCCTGTAAGAGATGGCACTGCCTTAATGGAACACCAGCAGGACACCACCTGCATCAATGACCCTGTACGAGATAGCACTGCCTTAATGGAACACCAGCAGGACACCACCTGCATCAATGACCCTGTACGAGATAGCACTGCCTTAATGGAACACCAGCAGGGCACCACCTGCATCAATGACCCTGTACGAGATAGCACTGCCTTAATGGAACACCAGCAGGACGGCACATGCATCACCCGATCCCAACACCAGCTTCTTCTGTGTATTAATGCTGGCATAAATATTTGTTTTACCAAAATATGCATTCATTTATATTATTAATATAAGATGATATCGAAAACTAGCTTATACGGATAACCTATGAAATGTCGGGAAATGTATGAGATATTAACAACGTGTATTAATTATTAGCGGCCTGGAGAAATGTATCGGGAATTAAGTGGTTGAAGTAGTACGGTGCCGAACCGATAAATGGCATTGTAGAAACATTTAGTGGTGAATAATACGAGGCCTTGTCGGGCCTGACTCTATTACCATTCTTCACCTAGAATATATATATACATGATGTGTAACGCATTATACAAGTATCAATGCTCGGGGAAGATATATTTTCTCACTATATTCCTCCTTCGGCGCTTGGTGGAGTGGACCCCCCCCCCCACCAACTGTCAGGGAAATGCAGCGGGTGCCTCTCCCCTCCCGCCGCACACACTGGAAGAATATCGTGCAATGTCCTTATAAAGTGCAGTATGGCTATATAGTGCAATATGCAGTCCAGGTGAGGTATATGTATATATATATATATATGTGATGTATAACGAATTATGCGAGTAGAAATTCTTTGAGAATAATGTCCTATTCTGAGTCCTCCTTACTGCGCATTGGTGCGGTGAATGTACTCTAGTGCCACTCCCCCCCCCCCCCAAACGCCTCTCAGACAGGGGGCATCTTTTCCTTCTGTATCTTCTTATTGTCCTCCTATATTAATTTCCTCCGTTTATGTAATATATATATGTCTAATGTATAACGGATTATGCGAGTATAAATATACGGAAGGGAATATTACTTATTATGATTATTGTTATACTCGATAAGATGCAACACTGTACCGGTGGCGCCATCTCGGCCCACCTCTCCTCAACCGGATGTTGACCAGTGTATAAGCCTCCCCTACAAATTGAAGATAGAGACGGCAGATTGGGTTGGTTCGTTTATTGACTCCGGGCTGAGCGATAAATGCCCTACCTAATAAAAAGCAAAAAACAGGAGGCAAGTGACGATTCAAACCGATAGGGCCGCGTCGAGGGCCGCAGCAACGCAGCAGGGGACGGCGGACGACGGCGATTGGCCAATATTCAGTCGGTTAGAATCGACACTAATAAATAATAAATAATTCTCCGAGCGTTTATATGTATATAATAGATTATATATAATATAAGCCTCCCCTACGAATTGAAGATAGAGACGGCAGATTGGGTTGGTTCGTTTATTGACTCCGGGCTGAGCGATAAATGCCAAAGGGTGCCGCACGACTCCCACCCAAACCAATCAAGCTGTCTCGGAGCACAAGGTGGCTGCCACCCTCATGTCGTCCATAATCCGAACAGATAAGGGGGTTTTCAGATATGCGTAAACTGTGTCGGATGCCCAGTCCCCCCGTACCTTAATTTCCTCTACCGTGGCCCCACATAAGGCTAAAAAGGTGCAGCCACCTCGGCGAAGTGAATGTGATGATAAGTCATCGCAATCAATACCTGCCCTTGCTGCAAAGGTCTTTAGAGTCTGCTGGTAAATAGCATATGTCATTGGCGTAGAGCCGCCCGACCCATCAGGAAGCCTGAATGCTTCCTCCCTGGGTCCAGCGGGAAGCTGGGCAAAGTGCAGTTCAACCCAGTGGACTGCGCACATCCCTGGATCGGCACATCGAGCAACAGGGACTTCCAATAGTCTCTCAGCGAACTGAATGGTCTTACTTTTCCTAATCGTTATGACCATGCCCCAGTCAAATATTTTGAAATCCCCCCTCCGAAGCGTTGAGTCCGAGAGGGTGACCTGCGCCTTCCGCAGAAGGGCTCTAAAGGAAACTAGTATAGCCGCTCTCCACGATGTATGGCTCGGGGACGAGCGCAGCATAGCAAATATCTTCCTCATCATAAAAGGAAGCAGAGGCCTGGCCCGACGTGGGGCATCACCCTTGACCCGCTTAATACCCCTCAGTGTAGAAGATATAATGAAACTGTTGTAGTCAATTGGCTGAGCACCAGTCTGTTTTAGAAAGTAGTTTAAACCGCTCAGGTAGTTAGTGATTGAGCTATACTTCATAGAGCGGGCGAGCCAAGTTGCGTACAGGGCGACTTGCTCATCCGAACATGGAACAGGAGCACGAGTAGAACTAAAAGTCTCAACAAAGGCCAAGTATCTCTTGACTTGGACAGCCCTTGTTGTTATCGAGTTTGGCGCATAGAACTGCTCCTGAAAGCTCTTTTCCTCCCTTCTCAGCTGAGACCTTTCTGTAAGAGAATAGAGTATGAACAAGTTTAGCCCTACAGCAGAGCAAACCCTCAGGGTCAGCTTCTAAGATCCTGGTGTTGCTAGCACTGTCGTCGAGGCGGCTCAGGGAGTCACAGATCACATTATCCTTACTACGAATGTAAACAGACTTGAACTCACCGCCATCCAAAACAATCTCCTGAGATAATACATGATCCCCCCAGACCTTGATCTGCCTGTGCTCAGGGCAGCCTGAATGACAGCGCTATCAGTAACCATCACAACAGTTGCATCAGCCCACTTATGTGACCACCTCTCGCAGGCGGCATAGACCGCAGCCATCTCCCTAATATTTATATGGGAAGCAGCTACATGGCCCTCAGGACTAACGTAATGGTGACCCACATAGCCAGCGAGCAATCTATCGTCGGCCTCAATGAAAGAGCCGACCAGCCAGTCGTTACCGTGAAGGGCACCCAGACCCCATCCCGAAGCATCACTGTAGGAGGCAATGAGGGGGGCAAAGCGACCAAGACTTTTGGCCTTGCCATTAAACTGGGCGGAAAATGTGATCCACCATTCGAGATCTTCGCGTACCCCCTTAGTTAGCCTAACCCTATGGTGGCCCTCCTTGAGTGCTGCTGACATATCAAATATCCTCCTAGTAAAGGTTTGCCCGCCCCTGATCACCTTTGCACAGTGGGCTAGGATTCCCCCGACTTGTTCGAGCTCCCTCTTTGAAGCTTTCTTGCGATCCCTCATTGTTACAAGTGTCCGTCTCATTTTTTCCAACTTATCTATAGGAAGGGTGAGTTCCAAATTGTCCGAATCAATGATGATTCCAAGGAACCAAACTCTCCGTCCAGCCTTGCTCACCTTCTTGTAGCTGACATAAAACCCCAACCTGCAGATAATGCCTAGAACTAACCTCTGGGCCCTCATGGCCTCAAACTCACTCTGACCTAAGACACAGAAATCATCGAGGTAATTAATGACTCGAGTAACGCCCTCCCTTACAGCACATCTTACAATAAAGTCTGATATTTTTGAAAATATGTAAGGGCTAGAGGAAAGGCCCATGCTAAGTCTATTGTCCAGGTAATAGGCTCCGTCATCACCAAGTGCCCTAGCGATAGCAAGCCCCTGACGAGGCCTGTCGCACGGATGAATGGAGACAGCTCTATAAGCATCCTTAATGTCTATGGTGGATAGAAAATCATCTCTCTCCATGCAGTCAGTAACGTTATCAATGCTTTTATAGCTGAAGGTAGTGGCTATGCCATGTGTGTATTGGTTGACAGAATTCCCTTTCGGCCTGCTACAATCGATGACGGTTCTACCACCGCCATCGTCTTTCGGTACGACAAAGACTGAATGTGTGCACTGAGGCTTGTCAAGGACCCTGGATATATTCCCGTCGGCTAGCTCTGTGTGAAACTTCTCAAAAATTATCTCGCGCTCCCAGTTGTTCCTAGCCTTCCTCTCCCTGGTGTTATAGGAGGTAACACACTCATCATTTATTACCCTGAAACCGAATACCACTCCTAGCAATATAAATATAGCGTCGGGATCATTATCCCCCCTGAAGAATAGTTCTACAACAAATCTACAAGGCTGCAACTGGGAGCGGTTTGCTTCAATAAAGTGGGTACAGTCACAATTGCCCTCAAAACATGATCGATATACTTCAAATTGGAATTTGTTACCGTCTATCCGCTCGGAAAGCGAGACCAATATATGATCTCCCACATCCCGAATGTGTAAACGACCATCGGCATCCTTTATATTAACAGTGCCCCATAATGTAAGTTTCTCAACCCCTCCCTCCTGTACATTGGAAGAAAAACGATGAGTAATGTTATCGATGGGCCCGATTTTGTCGCCGCTACCATCGGCTCGAGTGTCAATCACCCCTCCGTCTGCAATGCCATTATTGACCACCATGTCCTCATTAAGGTCCACTCGTATCTCCCCGTCATGAACGGTGCTGCCGCTCTCCGCGGCGATGTCGGTCGATGTATATTTGTCCTCGCATGAGTTGCTGCTCCTCCGTTCGGCAACATCTCTGTTGACAGTCTCCCTGTCAACATCGACCCCCCTGATGACAGTCTCCCTGTCAACCGAGTCCCCGATCAAAACACCTATCTTCTGTCGGCTCGAGGGCTCGTGCTCCACTGCCACAGAACTTGCCCCGGCAAGTCTTGTGAACTCTTCCCCACAAAGTCACTCTTTGCACTTATAGCGTTTGTGCCCCTTTCCGCCGCACTTCGAGCAGGTGTGCCTGAACCTGCACTTGTCTTCCTTGCGGTCGCATCCAGCGTCGGAGTTCCAGGCATAGCAGGAGCGCTTACCAGGTCCCAAAGGCGATTTTCTCCTGGATGCCGTTGAAGTTCCGTAGCCGCCCTTCCGTTGCCTACGGTTCTGGTCACTGTAGTGTAACATGCTTTCGCTTTGGTATTTCGACGCGAACGCAGCGAACCCCAATGTCTCGGCCAACTTCCTGATCTCCAAATCGTACTCGACATGAGCTACGTCTTTGTAGTGATCATCCCTCGCGCGATTGGTGACAAACTTAAGATGTTGCAAGAACGCCTTATAGTCTTGGACGGAGAGGTCCGGTAAGGTAAGGCACCAGGAAGCGCTAGCGATAATCAGTTCGTAACCGTTTAGCTTCCTCAAGTCCTTTCCCCCCAAAGTGTGTTTCTTGAGAGACCACTTACTCCGTCTTCGCCTGGACGCGCTGCTATCACTCCGTGATCGTGTCGTCCGGCGTCGGCGTCCGGCGTCCCTTGAACGTCTACGCGAACGGCTGTATGAGGAATGGCCGTCGTCTTCGTTGTCCCTCGTCTTTACTTCTGATCTTGTATCATCCGGAGCTGTACGAATGACCTTAGCCAATTCGCACCTCTCCGTGTTGTCTTCGAGCTGAGGTTCGTCCCGAACGAGTGGTCGACCGGTTCTCCTCCTGTCCCTCTCTATTTCCAGCCCCCTCAACCTGTCCTGTAAGTCTTGCAATCTCAGCTCTGCCTCCAGCTCAGCGATTGCTTTCTTCACAGCTTCCTCCTTGTCGTCATACGACAAGTCCCCGACCGATGTCGTATCTTGGCCCGAATCATCTTTCGTCTTCACAGTGGCCATCTTGGTCGTACTTCGTGTACGCACTGTAACGCGATCCCTCCAGTCTTCACATGCCTCCTTGTCATTTTTCCTGTGGTTGAAGCCGCAATCACTACAGTAGGGTAGCGGCATCCCCCACGGTCGTCCGTTATGCAAAGTTTTTCATGGTCGTCCGTTGGCCCGATAAGTCGATCAAGTCGATCAGTCCGTCGTCCGTTGGCCCGATCAGGGGTCAATGAAGAAATCGATCGTTGAGTTCGGGTGGTTAATCGTCCGTTAAACTTGCAAAATCGAAGGAGTCGTCCGTTGGCCCGATCGGGCGATCTATGGTGAACGACCGTCAGTACGGACGTTTCAAATCGATAGAATAAACGACAAGATTCAAATCGCTCGTTGATAACGATATTAATATGCAATTAACCTATGTAACCTGAACTGACTGATATAGTCGTCACTTGGCCCGAGTTTAAGCAGTTCTTAGCAGTTCCAAATCGATAAGAATAAACCGAAGATTCAAATAGCTTGTTGAACGATATTAATATGCAATTAATCTATGTAACTTTGAACCGACTGATGTAGTCGTCAATTGGCCCGAGTTTAAGCAGTTCTTAACGATCGATAGGTATGTGAGCAACGTCAAGCGTTTTCAACGTCGATCCGTCTATTTGAAAATCGACAAAGAGGAATTATTTTGCCAGTCGTCCGCTGTCCCTGTTGGATTAAGGTTTAGTTATGTGCACGATACCGTTATTCTGTGATTCTGGCACGATCGTCCTTGTTATTGCTGATAGAGTTCACAGAATCAGCTGAAGTCGTCCGTTGGCCCCAGGTAAAACAACAGGTAGCGCAAGTAAACAAAGGAAGCACAGGTAGCAGGTAGACTGTGGTCCTTCCGAAGCAAAAAACAGGAGGCAAGTGACGATTCAAACCGATCGGGCCGCGTCGAGGGCCGCAGCAATGCAGCAGGGGACAGCGGACGACGGTGATTGGCCAATATTCAGTCGGTTAGAATCGACACTAATAAATAATAAATAATTCTCCGAGCGTTTATATGTATATAATCAATCAATCAATAGTTCCATCCTCTAGTCGAGGGTTGGATGCAATGGTTCTCCACTTGTCCCGATGTTGTGCTGTTCTGATAGACTGTGAATAATTCAAGCCTGTCCACTGTGAAATATTTGTAAACCATGATGTTCTTGGTCTCCCTCTCCCTCTGCTGCCATTCACCTTCCCTTCCAACAATGTACGGTATATTGAACTCTGACGAATGATGTGGCCAAAATAAATAAGTTTCTTTGTCTGTATAGTGGCAAACAAGCTTTTCTTATTTTTAATTTTTCTGAGAACTTCTTTGTTGGTGATCTTCTTTGTCCATGATATTTTCATCATCCTTCGATAAGTCCACATCTCAAATGCTGCTAAGCGTTTGTACATTTTCTTAGAGATTGTCCATGTCTCTGCCCCATACATTAGAGTAGACCACACATAACACTGAAGAATACGCTTCCTTGTTTGTATTAATATCTTACTTGATGTTAACACTCTATACATTTTGGAGAATGTTGTTCGGGCTATTGTTATCCTTCTTTTAATTTCTTCCTCACATCTCCCATCATTTGTAATCTTTTGTCCGAGATATATGAATTCGGAGACTTGTTCTATGTTTGTGCCATCTATTGTTATATTGACATTTGGTTTATCTGTCTTTTTACTTATAACCATTGTTTTGGTCTTCATAATAGATTATATATAATATATATGAAGGGGTCAGGCACAAAAACCGACAAACGCCATCCAAGCGAACTATGACATTTGAGCTGAAGCTGCTGTGATTCTGACAGTCAACTCCTTTTTTTCACAAAAGCTGCCACATCCCCTACATAATGCCCTATTCAATATGAAATAGACTACATCACGGTTCCAGCGGCGCAGTGCATTGTGGGATGCATCAGAGCAAAACATACCCACGAGAAGCATATGGCTAATGCTAATACACTGGGTGCAGCTATGAAATGTGCTAGTTTCAGCTCATCTCAGCTCTTGTTTGAAACATAGAATACCAACTAAAACAATATATATAATACATTAAGATATTAATCTTTTATCCAGCATTGCATTTACATCAATATAACCAGCACATCTTATGCCATGTGCATTTAGATTTAGACAAATCTATGCACTCAGACTAGTGTTAGAGCCATAGCCAGAGTCAGTATTATTTATTTTATTCATGTTTTTATTTATATCCTATGGTTAATGACATATGTAGATATTGGAAAATGAGTAGGGTTAATCAAATATTGGTTATATATTTCTTTGAAACAGGTTTTCGTTGACACATTTGAAATTTTACTATTTAGAACAAGAATTACTTCTTGCTAGTCAATGGTGATGTAAACATCAGCCTGTAAAGTGACTGAAATTGTATGTTTCTTAGCTCAAAATGCTTATTTAAGGAGATTGGGTCTTAAACATATTCATTATATTATATATATTGCATCCTTCTGTCCATGTGTGTGCCAAATTGTTATGGATTTCTATTTATTTTGAATAAAATGCCAGTTTTGCCCTATGCGTATTGGTAAACTCAATGGCAGCACACCTTTGCTTTGCTCCCAACGCCGTTTTCAGCGCATGTGCATTCGGAACCGTGATGTAGTCTATTGATCAACTTTAACTGAAAAGCAGAGCAATACATTCAAGTTTATGGAAATCATATAAAATGGATTTGTCAGATTTTGCTCCTGAACCCTTCATATCTATCTATCTATCTATCTATCTATCTATCTATCTATATAGAGTTCAACTGATTGGACATGAGGTCAGGACTTGCAATGGACAGTGAGGCCCCCCCAAAGCCCCGGAGCACAAGTTGAACATGGCTTCATTGCATGCTGGCCGACATTGTGGGGGGGAGGGGGGGGGGCGGAGGGCGGGGGCGGGGGGTCAAACCGCGTCTCTCTAGGGGGACATTATTACTGAAAATAACGATAAATAAACAGGTCTATTGCAGAGTACGTTAAATGGACATGGTGGCTGAATCAGTAGAGTGCAGGCTTCCTGGGCGGCAGGTCGGGAGTTCCAATCCCAGCCGAGTCAAGCCAATGACTTACACAATTGATATGTGTCGCTACCTAGCCTGGCACTTACCATCCCTCAGTTACTGGGATAGGTTGGCTCAGTGTCAGGATAATGTGACTTAGCGGGATATCAGATCATGGTGCTGGTGATCTGGTCTGCCACTGTGGCAGCACTATAAACTTGCCATGAATGTTCACTCTTACAAGTTGGCACCCATCGTGATGTGATCCTGTATGTTGCTAGGACATAAAACCCAAACAAACAAAGCAAACAAACTTTTCTAAATGTAATATTTTCAAGTTTAATCCATAGGAACTGCAGTCTGGAATTGCTCATTATTAACAAAAGTGCTTCCAAATTTGAATTCCACAACTTCAGGCCCGAATCATTCCATCAGATTAGGTTTTAATATTTCCCATCACATGTAGGCATCTAGAATGTAAATAAACTTCCATTTAACATTACCGTCACTACATTTTCGCGGCGAGAGCTGCCTGATGTGCTCACGAAGCATCTATAATGGCTGCTATATATAGGCAGCCATCTAAGGCTGGAGGCGGTATTGGTACTAAATCTACACATACCCCCAAGAACTAAAATATTCACTCATTGCTCTTGCTGGTAATTGCTTGTTAAAGTCCAGGTTCAGGACTCTACATGCATCCCATATTGTTGTTCTTTGTTGTTTCATGTCATAGCAGCATCTAAGGTCATATCAGGATGGCTAGCGATTTGTGACAGTGTGCACCCATGGCAACTTTATAGTGCTGCCCCACTGGGAGACCAGGCCACTGGCACCATGATACGATATCCAACACCATCACATTATCCTGATACTGTGCACACCAGTCCTTGTCCTATCCTATCCTATTAATGCCGAGCGCCAGGCTAGGTAGCGATAAGTAACAATTTTTTTAAGTCATCAGTTTAACTTGGCTGGGATTCAAACTCCTGAGCTTCCGCACGGGAAGCCTGCGCTCTACCGATTAGGCAACCGAGTCCGGTAATGCATCCTAGAAGACCTTGGATGCGTCCTCAGATAGGCAGTTGTTGCACCTGGTGGTGCACCATGTGTACCGGTCGAAGTGGCCGAATCGGTAGAGTGCAGGCCTTGTGTGCGGCAGATCAGGAGTTCAGTTCCAAGTCTAGTCAAACCGATGACTTATAAAATTGATACTTGTCACTTCCTGGCCTGGCGCTCGGCAATAATAGGATAGGGCAATGACTGGTTAGCTCAGTGTCAGGATAATGTGACGGAGTGGAATATCAGGTCATGGTGACGGTGGCCTGATTTCCCAGTGGGGCAGAACTATAAAGTCACCATGAGTTCGCACTGTCACAAATTGGTACCTGTGCTGATATCACTTCAGATGTTGCAAGGATGTAAAAACGCCAACAACCAATCAACAATCAACAACCAGCGTCCATGTGTAGTGTTTGCGGTATTGCTCGACGAATTGTTAGCTGCGCAGCTGCAGGGACCCGCCTCTGCGCGGCCCATAACGCGATAGTGGGGCCCCGTTCCGCTGATATATCGCCGAATGCAGCAGCAAAGGAACACGCCTCCAGGCTTTCCCCAGCAATCTGTGAAAGCGACTCCAATGTGGGAGACAGCAATATCAGAAACCAGTGTCCCGCTAGGCAATTAACTGAAAATGTGAGTGGCAGTAATAACGGAAACCAGTCTCCCACCAGGCAATTGACTCAAAATGTGGGTGGCAGTCATAACGGAAACCAGTCTCCCACCATGCAATTAACTGAAAATTTGGGTGGCAGTAATAACGGAAACCAGTCTCCCACCAGGCAATTAACTCAAAATGTGGGTGGCAGTTATAACGGAAACCAGCTTCCCACCAGGCAATTAACTGAACATATGGGTGGCAGTAATAACAGAAACCAGTCTCCCACCAGACAATTAACTGAAAATGTGGGTGGCAGTAATAACGGAAACCAGTCTCTCACCAGGCAATTAACTCAAATTGCAGGTGGCAGTAATAATGGAAACCAGTCTCCCACCAGGCAATTAACTCAAAATGTGGGTGGCAGTAATAACGGAAACCAGTCTCCCACCAGGCAATTAACTCAACATGTGGGTGGCAGTAATAACGGAAACCAGTCTCTCACCAGGCAATTAACTCAAAATGTGGGTGGCAGTAATAACGGAAACCAGTCTCCCAACAGGGAATTAACTCAAAATGTATGTGACAGTAATAATGGAAACGAGTCTCCCACCAGGCAATTAAGTGAAAATGTGGGCGGCAGTAATAACGGAAACCACTCTCCCACCAGACAATTACCTCAAAATGTGGGTGGCAGTAATAACGGAAATGAGTCTCCCACCAGGCAATTACCTCAAAATGTATGTGACAGTAATAACGGAAACGTGTCTCCCACCAGGCACTTAACTGAAAATGTGGGCGGCAGTAAAAACGGAAACCAGTCTGTCACCAGGCAATTAACTCAAAATGTGGGTGGCACTAATAACGGAAACCAGTCTCCCACCAGGTAATTAACTCAAAATGTGGATGGCAGGAATAACATAAACCATCTCACATCAGGCAATTAACTCAAAATGTGCCAATATGGGTGAGAGCAATACCATAAACCAATCTCCCATCATGCAATTAACTCAAAGTCAAAATTCGCCACCCGACAGAAGCGGTGGCTGAATCGGTTAGAGTGCAGTCATTAATAGGATAGGACAATGACTGATCTGTACACTGTCAGGGTACTCTGACGGTGCGAGGTCAGGTCATGGTGCCGGAGGTCTGGTCTCCAAGTGGGGCAGTACTATAAAGTTGTCATGACTTCACACTGTCACAAGTTGGTATCCATCACCCATTTGCCTAAGATGTGGCCAGGATGTAAAACAACAAACACACTAATGTGCAATTTGTGTGTGATGGATGTATTTACTCAGTGCATAATGGATAACTGTCCTACACCTTATTTTCCACACTGAGCAGCACTACTCCTATTTGATTCAAATTGTTTTGAATTTAGTTTTTAGTAATTCTTTTTTGTTTCCTTGTTTCTTATTGATGGGTTGTTGTAGCTGTTTAGGACAAGGATATCACCGTATATGTTGCCAGGACATAAAACCCCAACAAACAGCCAACCTGGTTAGCTCAGTATCAGTATTGTAACAATTGGGCCTTATTTATGCTGGCTTTCTTTTCAGCAGGAATTGGCAGTGAAAAGAGACTTGTGGTGAGGATCTGACCCAATTCCTGCTATCACCAAGTAACAGGTCCATCTTTCTGTAGTACTAACGGTGTTTATTCCACTTAGTGTCGGGGCTTCTACGCGCGTTGTTGAATATGGGCTACATCTGGGTATCAAGACATGTCTGCCTTCGTTCAAGCCTTCATGAGGAAGACCAATAGACTACATCACGGTTCTGAGTGCACATGCGCTGAAAGCGGCGTTGGGAGCAAAGCAAAGGTGTACGGCCATTGACTTGCCAATATGCGCAGTGAAAAACGTCAGTTTTATTCAAAATTAATAGAAATCTAAAACCCGAACATTATGTTTAAATAGAATCTTTTTGTTAAACATGTTTTCTATATGTGTTCCAAGCGGTTTGTGTCTAGGTGGTGTGGTTTTATCAATATTTTACTTTTTCTGTATGGAGATTGCTCACTGCCATTGACAATGCATTGAGTACGGCGTACGGCCATTGAGTTTGCTGATACACCTAGGGCAAAACTGGCATATTATTCAAAATAAATAGAAATACCTAACAATTTGGCACAAAAATGGAAGGAAGTATGCAATAAAATAATATAATAAATATGATTAAGACACAACTCTCCATAATTGCATTTTGATCTGATGTTTACATCACCATTGATTAGCCACAAGTAATTCTTGTTCTAAATATTAAAGTGTCGAATGTGTCAACAACAACTTGTTTCAAAGAAATATATAACCAATATCTGATTAACCCTACTCATTTTCTATTTCTACATATGTCATTAACCATAGGATATCAATAAAAACATGAATAAAATAAGTAAAACTGACTCTGGCTATGGCTCTGACACTAGTCTGAGTGCCTAGATTTTTCTAAATCTAAATGCACATGGCATAAGATGTCCTGATTATATTGATGTAAATGCAATGCTGGATAAAAGATTAATATCTTAATGTATTATATATATTTCTTTAGTTGGTATTCTATGTTTCAAACAAGAGCTGAGATGAGCTGAAACTAGCACATTTCATAGCTGCACCCAGTGTATTAGCATGTGCCACATGCTTTTGGGTTGTTTTTTTTGCTCTGACGCATCCGACAATGCACCGCGCCACTGGAACCGTGATATAGTCTATTGTCCGCGATTAGAATTCGCCCTGCTTAATCACCTAATGGAGCCGTGTGTGATAAAAGGGAAGGGGTCCTATTGTAGTAGTCTGCACTGAGCTGCATAGACAGGTAGGCGTGGGTAGTATGGTTATATCAGGGCACCTAGGTGGTGTAATGGTTGGCACACTGACTCGCAATGAAAAGAAATGTGGTTTCGAGTCTCGCTCTAGGTGCAATATTTCCCATTTCCCATTTTTATCAACCCCCACGACACTAGTAATGCCCAACAGTAGTACATTCGCTCAGTGAACACTGCATATATAGGGCGATCTTTCTGTAAGATGGACAAGCGCGGCAGTTGCTCATGCAGGATAGATATATATATATATGTATGTGCTCTATAATCTATTATGGGAATATAAACAAGGACACTACCACTTATCAGTTCTCTTCTATGAATTAGGTATCACCTACTATCCAACAGTCAGAGAAGTTAGTTCCTGCTTCCGCCACTATGGCGCCACCTGTGAGTGGCTCCTGGCCACCTTGATACCAGCTACGTCTGCATATATATGTGTGTAATGCATAACGTATTATGTGTGTATAAACATATGGAAGGGAATATTACGTATTATCATTATTGGTATTCTTTGTAGGATGCAGCACTGTTCCGGTGGCGCCAGCTGCGGCCCAGACGGGATGGCCGAATGAGTTAGAGCGTCCGTATCCCATGCTGGTAGATCGTGGGGTCGTGGGTTCGAGTCCCGGTCGAGTCAAACCAATGACTTTAAAATTGATACTTGTCGCTTCCTAGCCAGGCGCTCGGCATTATTAGGATAGGGCAAGGACTGGTGGGCTCAGTGCCAGGATAATGTGACTGAGTGGGATACCAGGTCATGGTGCCCGCGGCCTGGTTTCCCAGTGGGACAGCACTATAAAGTTGACATGAGTGCGCACTGTCACAAGTCGGTACCCGTCCTGATATGACCTTAGATGTTGCTAGGATGTAAAACAACAACAAACAAACAACAAACAAACAACAAACAAACAACAAACAACAACAGCCACCTGCGGCCCACCTCACCTGCATCATGGATCTTGATCGGTTTAAGTCGCACCGAAGGTGACATCATCACTGGTCATGGTGAGGAGGTGGATGTGGCAATACACAGAATAATCGGTCCTATATAATGTGATGTATAAGCAATTATGTGAGTATAAAGGCGCAGAAGGGAATTCCTGTTATTATTACTTATCGCTTCACTTCGGTTCGAGCCTGAGGGGTGTCCGGGATAGTGCACCACTGCCCATAAAATCAAGTCATGCCCATCCTCCTGGTGACACACCGGCGTGAATATGGCCTATGCTGCCGACATGGCGTAAAGCAACGACTAATCAATCAATCAATCACTGCTGACCAGACGGGATGGCCAAATGAGTTACAGCATTCGTCTCCTGTGTTGGTAGACTGTGGGATCGTCGGTTCGAACCCTGCTTGAGTCAAACCAATGAATTGAACATTGATACTTGTCGCTTCCTAGCCAGGCGCTCAGCGTTATTAGGATAGGGCAAGGATGGGTTGGCTCAGTGTCAGGATAATGTGACTGAGTGGGATATCAGGTCCTGGTCCTGGTGGGCTGGTCTCCCAGTGGGGCAGCAGTATAAAGTCGCCATGAGTGCACACTGTCATAAGTCGGTACCTATCCTGATATGACCTTAGATGGTGCTAGGACATAAAACAACAACAAACAAAAACAAAAACAATCACTCGTAAGACTATTCAAGATGTTATCCTTCCTATCGGCGACCCCAGGTCATGTTCTCTGCAATACACCGTGGGTTACACTCTCCCCGCCCACCCCCGTCCTGATATGGCCTTAGATGTTGCTAGGACGTAAAACAACAACAAACAAACAAACAACCCCCCCCCTTTTAACCATTTCAGGACTGATACCGACTTGTGATAGTACACACTCATGGTGACTTTATTATCCTATCCCACTGGGAGAAAAGCCCGCCAGCACCATGACATGATACCCCACTCAGTCACATTTATTATCTAATTCCATGTATCGAAAAAGATGACTAAATTGCCTGCGTAACCCCATACAGTGTTCCACAACCGGATTCATTAATCCACGTTTCTTCCTCAATGTATTCAAGGGAGCAATCTTCAAAGCCCACCACACCTCTCTCTACCTACGCGATAACTTCTAATCCTCTCACACCGCCCACAACAATGCGCATCTGAAGCCCCTGTCACACTACCACGTGCAACTACTGACGCCCACTTTGTGGTCACTGACTGGTCACCAAGCTATGGCAATTGAGGGTGACCATTCTGGTCTCAAGCAGGTTTTTCATGCAGCAGCTGCAGCCTCCTTGCGACAATCTAAATGGTCGCCAGGTACTCAATGGCAACTGAAGATCACTTTGCGACCATTTTGGAACCACTTCCGACCATTGTAGGACCACTAGAGACCATTTTGTGATCACACGTTCTTTGCAGTCGCAACCTGGGCGCACGCAAGCATAGTGTGACTAGCGCATGACGTAAATCGGAAGATGTGGGGGATGTGGTGCAGTTGTAGTGTCCCACTTTCCGCACACAACTCTCGCGACAGCGTTGCTGAATCTCGCGAGAGTTGCTGAAAGCGATTGCTGGTTGGCCTTGATCTTGAGACAGGGAGTTGTTTATTCCAGTCAGCAGTGAATGTAACTGCTTAAACAACAGGGTCCATCGGCCTGGCCATTGGTTGCCCACCGTCACTGCAACCAGCGCCATTCAGCGGCAATGGGCGTTAATAATGCAGGCGTACAACAGTTTACAGGGCAGTGATGATGTCCCCAAACTGGCTACCACTGGGAGAGCTCTATCGCACAAGTTTCAACAGCGACAACAAGGCATTGTTGTTGTGACCACGCATTACTTCTTCCAGTTGTGGTGGCTTTCGGTTATTTTTTTATAAAAATTCACCTGAACACATTATTTTGTCAGCGCCAAAACACTGGTCTTCCAGCCATTGAGACAATTCACATTTGGGTTTGTACATGGTAATTTACATACGGGAACAAACTGGAGACAAGACATACGTGGAGATAACAACAATTTACTGGAGAACATAACCTGCAGGCAGGTCGATCTTGGCTGGAGAACATATCGGTATCGTGTATCGTGTCATGAGTTGAATGAGAATGTTGTTATCGAGGTAATGTATAGAGTACCAGTTGGGTTAAATGACATCGTGATAGTTGTCAGGCATATCAAACAAGGATTAGTAATTAGAGATGAGACTGGTTAAATGTTGTTATGTTGAGATGAAGGTATGTCAAGAACAAGATGCCATACCTGACTAGCACAGACCAGCAGCCCTCAACCCCTACCCCTTACCTCCTGTTTATCGGGCAGGTGGGTGGGTGAAGCGACTTGCAAGGAGAAAGACTGGTGTGAAAGTGAACTGCAAGACACCGGTGAGTATGTAGTAACTAGTACAAGAAAGTAGTGCAGAGAAAGTAGTGCCTGTGTTCCCGCCAGTAAATTATCCATGTTGACAAGCCAACATGCGTAATGTGGGAGTGGAATGTGCTGCATTGTGTGCAGCACACTCCACTGAGAAACGATACAATGTTGACCTTCGTTGTTGGTTGTTGGAATTTTATGTCCTAGCAACATCTAAGATAATATCAGGACTGGTACCGATTTGTGACAGTGCGGACTCAAGGCAAATTTATACTGCTGCCCCATTGGGTGACAAGACTGTCAGCACCATGACCTGATATCCTACTCAGTCACATTATCCTGACACTGAGCTGACCAGTCCTTGCCCTAGTCTATTAATACCGAGCATTACTTAAGCTGGGAAGTGACAAGTATCAAATTTGTAAGTAATTGGTTTGACTCAACTGGGAATCAAATTTCAATCTCCCACACGGGAGGTCTGTGCTCTAACGATTCGGCCATCGTGTCTGGTCTCATTGTTTGTAGTTGCACTTGGTACTTCATATTTAGTGAGTTATTTACATTGTATACGTGTCGCTTATGAATAAATGAAACTATGTTAGTAGTGTTTCATAATATTATACTCCAAATTGAAGCAGCAGCAGAAATAAAAAGGCTGAAGGGTTTCTGAAAATAGCATAATCTCAGTTAACAAGCAAACCAGGTTAAGCTAAGATTCCTTCTACGCGGTATGCGGTATGCGGTATGCGGTATGCGGCATGCGGTATGCGACTGGGAGGATTCCTTCTACGCGGTAAGCGGCAAGCGTCTACCCCCCACCACCACTACCATATGTTTCCACTCAGCACCCCTGTGTGTGAACGTTCCATAATGATGAGTCGCCTCTCCTAGTGTAAGACTAATGGACAAGTGTGACTTACGTTTCTATTCGCACACCATGTGCCGCATACCGCATGCCGCACCGATGGCTACAGGGACCGATCGAGTTGACGCATTCGCATTCACGTTCGCATTCGCATTCGCATACCGCATGTAAGGAATGTAGGCCATTGACTTCAAGGCATTTCGATTTGTTGTCACATTCGCATTCGCATACCGCATGCCGCATACCGCGTGTAAGGAATCTTAGCTTAAAGGGCGCATTCCATATACGCGTAATGCGTAATGCGAATGCGAATGCGAATGCGACAAAAAATCGAAACGGCTTGAAACCTATGAGCTACATTCCATATACGCGTAATGCGTAATGCGAATGCGAATGCGAATAAAATCCATTATCCCGATCGCTCCATGTAGCGATCGGTGCGTAATGCGTAATGCGTAAAGGTGCTGCGAATAGAAAAGCATCAGTCGCATTTGTCCATTGATATAAGGCTGGAGGAGGCGACTGATAATTATGGACAGCCGTGTAGGTTTATGCGGCGGACCTGTTAGGAAGCAGTCTTCATATTTGGGACGGTCCTAACATCCCTCAAAGCAAGCTAAACTGAGCCATGTTTGGACCGTCCCATTCTGTGTGTGTGTGTCTCTGTGTGTGTCTCTGTGTGTGTATCTGTGTCTGTGTGTGTCTCTGTGAGTGTGTCTCTGTGTGTGTGTCTCTGTGTTGTGTCTCTGTGTCTCTGTGTGTGTATGTGTGTGTGTATCTGTGTGTGTCTGTGTGTGTCTCTGTGTGTGTCTCTGTGTTGTGTCTCTGTGTATCTGTGTGTGTCTGTGTGTGTATCTGTGTGTGTCTGTGTGTGTATGTGTGTGTGTCTGTGTGTGTGTCTCTGTGTGTGTGTCTCTGTGTTGTGTCTCTGTGTGTGTCTGTGTCTCTGTGTCTTTGTGTCTCTGTTGCTGTGTGTGTGGCTGTGTGTGTATCTTTGTGTCTCTGTGTGTGTCTCTGTGTTTATGTGTGTGTGTCTGTTGTGTGTGTGTGTCTCTGTGTCTGTGTGTGTCTCTGTGTGTGTGTCTGTGTGTCTCTGTGTTGTGTCTCTGTGTGTGTCTGTGTGTGTCTCTGTGTGTGTGTGTCTCTGTGTGTGTGTGTCTCTGTGTTGTGTCTCTGTGTCTGCCAACAGAAAAGCATCAGTCGCATTTGTCCATTGATATAAGGCTGGAGGAGGCGACTGATAATTACGGACAGCCGTGTAGGTTTATGCGGCGGACCTGTTAGGAAGCAGTCTTCATATTTGGGACGGTCCTAACATCCCTCCAAGCAAGCTAAACTGAGCCATGTTTGGACCGTCCCATTCTCTGTGTGTGTGTCTCTGTGTGTGTTTCTATGTGTGTATATGTGTTTATGTGTGTGTGTGTCTCTGTGTCTGTGTCTGTGTCTGTGTCTCTGTGTGTGTGTGTCTCTGTGTGTCTGTGTGTGTGTCTCTGTGTTGTGTCTCTGTGTCTCTGTGTGTGTCTCTGTGTGTGTCTCTGTGTGTGTCTGTGTGTGTCTCTGTGTGTGTGTCTCTGTGTTGTGTCTCTGTGTCTCTGTGTGTGTATGTGTCTCTGTGTCTTTGTGTCTCTGTTGCTGTGTGTGTGTACTTTTTATATACTTTTTATATACTTCACTGCATAACGCATAACGCATAACGCAATACGCATTACGCGTATATGGAATGCTGGCATTCGCATAACGCATAACGCATAACGCATTACGCATTACGCGTATATGGAATGCGCCCTTTACTCCAAAGCAAAATTTCCAGTCGAGTCAAAGCAATGACTTATGAAATTGATACGTGTCATGACCTAGACTGGCACTTCACGTTAATAGGATAGGACACGGACTGGTGAACACGGCATCAGAATAATGTGACTGGGTGGATATTGGGTTATGGTGCTGGTAGCCTGTTCTCCCAATGGGACAGCACTATTAAGTAGCAACGAGTTTGCACCCATCTGGATATTACCTTAGATGTTGTTAGGATGTAAAGCAACAGACAAACAAATCTCTCAGAATCTGTATGATAGCTACACTATCTGATAATCCTATTCTATTTATAGGATTATTTTATGTAACATTAGTGGTCTCTAATCTACAGATGCATATGATATTTGGATATCAATAAAATATAGTAAAATATAGTAAAATATAGTAAAATATAGTCAAATATAGTCAAATATAGTCAAACATAGTCAAATATAGTCAAATATAACCTAAGACGATGTTGCTAAACAGAGGAATTTGAGGTGAGCTCATATGGATGGAAGGCTCAGCCATCTTCAGATGATCAGAATCATATACTTCAGTCACGTGACCCCTGCATCTTCCATGCATGGAAGGTTTGTTTGTTGCGTTTTCTAATCAGTAGCGAATCAAATTCCCCAAATGTACGAACATGTCTTCAGTAACCGTTTTATCTCAGCGCAGATCGAAAGATGAAAGCATCGAAATAAAAAAATACCGCAAAGCAAACCCTGCTGGATTGGCAGCCAGGAAGGGTGCCAATGCGACTACTCACATTTCACGGTGCGTCTCTCGCCCGATTGGTGTTTACTTGACTAGCCACACCTTTTATTAGGATTCCATCGACGAATATTGTGGCAAAAAGAATTATACATATTTGGATCTTTAAACACTCATCCTGCTGCTGGAGTCAGAAAACTGACCCGCCAGTCATGAGTGCCGTCCACATGGATCTCTCAACCACTGCGTTTATGAGAGGATGGGTGGTTGTTGGAGTTTTACGTCCTGACAACATCTAGGGTCATTTCAGGATGGGTATCAACTTGTGACAGCGCAAACTCATGGCGACTTTATCATGCTGCCCTACTTGGAAATCAGGCCGCTGGCACTATGACCCAATATCCCACTCAGTCAGAGTATCCTGATACTGAGCTAACCAGTCCTTGCCCTATCCTAATAATATTAAGCATCAGCCTAGGAAGCAACAAGTATCAATTTTGTAAGTCATTGGTTTGACTCGACTGACAATTGAACTACCAACCTTCCGCACTGGAAGCCTGCACTCTACACATTCGGCCACCGCGTCCAGTCTATGAGAGGATGAGTTGTACTCGAGGATAAGACCAAAAGAAGCACAGTGAAATTACTAGAAAATAGGAGAATAATCCACTTGAAAACATTAGCATATAGCTATAGTCAAAACAATAAACTCCTAACAAAACCACAAAGGCTACTAGAGCAAATAATGCGCCATTACTAAAGCAGACCAGAAGTAAAATAAAAGCTCATGAGAGAAGCATGCTGGAAATGGCTGCCAAGGTGTGGAATGCCGAAATGGTAAAGGAACGACAAATTCCTGACCTAAAAACTTACAAAAATTATCTGTGCAAAATAAGGCTAGGAAACCCCCACTAAGCTGCATTGCAAAGGGGCATGTGATATATCACGGCCCACCAGCGGGACACCCAATGGAAGATAACCATGTCAAAAGTAGCCAGATAACACACCACACAGCTACGTACAAGCCTATGATATGTATATAGGAGTAGGCTAGTCTAGTAATAAGAGTAGAACAAAATCAAATTACTTATCAGCAGCTAATGTGTGGTAAGATAACACCAACACTACAACTGGCCAGCATTGAAAACAAGCCTGGGTACCCGGGCTTATATGCTATGGACAGTATAAATACAGCCTCAATACAAATTAAAAAAAATTTAAAAAAAATTCATTTGGTGTAAATCTAACGTGTTATTTGTTAGTGAAGTGGCGGCGGGACGCGCTTTCCGGCTGTTCGCAGGTTCGCCTGCTGACTTTAGTCTAAAAGCCTGCCGCTAGGAGGCGCACGCCACTTTTCTGCCCACGACAAGGCCTGAGGCAAGGGGCGGACATTTTCTGCACCCCACTCCCCGCACCCCGCACCCCGCACCCCGCACCCCGCACCCCGCACACCGCACCCCGCACCCCGCACCCCGCACCCCGCACCCCGCACACCGCACCCCGCACTGCACGCGGTGACCGAATCGGTAGAGCACAGGCTTCCCGTGCGGAATATAAGGAGTTCAATTCTCAGTTGAGTCAAACGAATGACTTACAAAATTGATAATTGTCGCTTCCGAGATTGGTGCTCGCCATTACTAGGATAGGGCAAGGACTGGTTAGCTCAGTTTCAGGATAATGTGACTGAGTGGGATATTGGGTCATGGTGGGGCATCACAATAAAGTTGCCATGAGTGCACTGTCAGAAGTCGGTACCCATCCTGATATGACCTTAGATTTTGCCAGGGCGTAACACTCCCAACAACCAACCCATCAACCCACACCCCACACACCGCCCCCGACGGTCAGTGCTAGCTCGGTAACGAGTGCACATCTGCTCCAGCCTGAACTGGTGACAGGTTAGTTTAAGTTTGAAGATATTCGGTGTGAGGAGCCTGGGGTACCCAGATATACCGGCAAAGGCCCTGTCACATTACGACACATCTCGCAAGTGTGCAGCCAACATGTAAAATCACTTTTTTACGTCGAGAAACATCAAAACTATTTGTCAAAGTTGGACGTATGTATACCGTATACATTGCGTATGGCCAACGTATGGCTAACATGCCTCTAGGCGAAAAATGCTCGAATTACGCTCATGGTACATTCTTAGAATGCCGCTGAACATTATATACATTATTCAATCACCAGAACTATATGTTAGATGTACGTTATCCATATGTTGTATGTACGGTGCCTGTATGTTCCCACTGCTTTTAATGAAGGTCAACGTAGTGTAATGTAGGTCAACATAGTGTAACTTAGGTCAATGTAGTGTAAAATAGGTCAACGTAGTGCAACGTAGTGAACAACGTTTGTCTAACGTACATCTAATGGACATCGACGTCTGCCTAACGTATACATAGCATATGGCCAACGTAAATATCACACGTTGTCGAACGTTGTCGTACATCGAAAGCATGCACAAAATGTTGCCAATGTGTGCCACCGTATCTCAATGAACATCAACATACATTGATGTATAGCAACGACCGCCTAACACACACATAATGCATAACAACGTATCCTGATACTTTGGCGCGATGCATCATAATGTGACAGCCCCTTAAGACATTCACCATGGAAGGAGTCGGCCGTGAGATGACTCCTTCCCCTCTAGAGATCAAACAAAGGTGGACAGATCAAATAAAGATGCACAGATCAAACAAAAGTATTTTTCTTCAGCAGTGGTGTCGGGTTTGGCTTAATTTAATTCTCTCCTCCATCTTAATTTCATCTTCATCTTCTTTCATCTTCCTTCCTCCACTTGTTCTTCAACATCTTTAATTCTGTTTCCTTTTCCTTTTTCTTCGTCTTCTTCTTCTTCTGCTTTTTCTTCAACGGGGCACAGTGGCCGAATCGACAAACCACATACCTCATGGTCAGGACCTCGGGAGTTCAATTCCCGGTCGAGTCAAACCAATGAATCACTAAATTCATACTTGTCGCTTCCTAGCCAGCCAGTATGCATTATTAGGATAGGGAAAGGGCTGGCTGGCTCAGTGTCACGATAATGTGACTGAGTGGGATATCAGGCCATGGATTTGCAGCCTGGTCTCCCAGTGGGGCAGCACTATAAAGTCGCTATGAGGGCACACTGTCATGAATCGGTAACCCGTCCTCATGTGATCCTCGATGTTGCTGGGAATCTCACAATCTACCAAAACGGGAGACGGATACTTAACTCCGACTGTCTCCTAGGGAAAACAAGATCACCAAGTCCACCACACTCACCCGGCAGAACTGAGCCTACTTCCGGTGCAGGGTCCCTGTCCTCCCCGCCGACCCTTCCCCCGCCCGGCGAGCCGTGCCTAAGCCGACCTCAGCGTCCCGCAGGTGGTCCAACATATTCCCCAGCAGTGAAACACCGGACGCCGTGTGGCCGAATCGGTAATGTTTAATTATATAATGCCAGGTACACACCTACCGTTTACGATTCGCGCACTAAAACTCGTGACCCGATCCAACCCGCTTAAAACTGAAAACGGGCCGATTCATTTTTCGAATCGCGAATCGCAATCGTAAGAGGGCAGTTTTAGCCCTAAAAAGTTGTGGATCGCAATCGGTAGGAGGAGCATATGCCAGCGTATGAGAATCGTTTGAGTAGCGTATGAACCATACACTCCCATAGGTCGAGATTTTTTTAGCATGCACACAACAATTTGGATGGACGGATGGGAGAAAGCGCATGGCGGCGTACAACAGCATAAGCCGGCATAGGCCAGCACATGATGGCGTATGCGTAGCTTATGCATAGCGTATGGCGGCGTATGCCGACGTATATGACATAATGCGCCTATGCCGCCGTACGCTCCCGCAAAAAACCCTAAGGTGACAGCCCCTTCAGACAGTATAAGTGAGTGACATACTTGAACAATATTATACAATTCTCATGAGTGTGCACTGGGTAACAAGTTGGTATTCATCGTGATGAGACCTTAGATGTGTCTAGGGTGTAACACCCCAACAAGCAAGCCCCCTACTCAGCACATTGTAAGACACATTGCGAATTCTGCTAATGGACCTACTCTCACTGTGGGGCGTTTAGCTGCAAGTGTCATTCTTACATATTGAGGTAGCAGCAGTGTGTGCCTACTAGCTCTCTGAACAGTCTCCTTTTTGACATCCCTCCCCCCCCCCCCCCACCAGCCCCAATCACTGAGAATGTACCCACTGTAGACAGCGACATGTTTTACATTACAGGTGCCATTATGGCAGAATCATCAAAGATTACCGACCGGTTGGCTCAGTGTCAGGATAATGTGACTCGGATAGCAGGTCAGGGAGCTGGTGGCCTGGCCTGCCAGTGGGGCAATACTATAAAATCGCCATGAGTGTGCGCTGTCACAAGTTGGTACCCGTCCTGATATGACCTTACATGTTGCCAGGACGTAAAATCCGACAACCGAGGAATCAACTAATCAAAGAATATGATACAAATAAAGTGACTGCATGCAGCCAGAGTGAACCTACTACATACTACTAGTACTCGGAGGAAGAATATGACGCAGACAGACATTTGATATCCTTCAACAAAATTATAGAAATGCAATTATTTAGCAACATTATCAGATATTACCTTATATTTATCGAGGGAAACAACAAATCGACATCGGGTACTGTGTCACTTAAGGCCCTGTCACATTACAACACATCTCGCAAGCGCACGGCCAATGCGTAAAATCACTTTTTTACGTTGAGAAGCATCAAACTTTTCGGCGTGGGAGGCAAAGTTGGAGAATACATATTGTATACATTAGCATATGGCTAGCATATGGCCAATGTATGGCTAACATACCACCCAGCAAAAAATGCTCGAGTTATGCTCACAGTACATTCACAGGACGTCGGTCAATGTTATATATGTTATTCGATCGCCAGAGCTATGTGTCATTTGTTACAGACCTCAAGACATGCTGGAGAAATGCTAAATGTACACTAGATGTACATTAGGCATTCGTTATTCATATGTTGTGAGTATGCGGACTGTACGTTCCCACTGCTATTAAAGTAGGTCAATGTAGGGCAATGTAGTGCAATGTAGTGAATGTTTGTCTAACATACATCTAACGTACATCGACGTATGCCTAATGTATACATAACATACGGCGGAAGTAAAATCCACACGTTGTCCAACATTGTCGTACGTCAAAAGTTTTGCACATGCGCAAAACTTTGTCGACCCCCTGACGTGCGACGACGTATCTCAATTAATGTCAACGTACATTGAGGTATACCAACAAGCGCCTAATGCATGCATAATGCATAACAACGTATCCCGACGAAGCGGCCAAAAATCACATACCTTGGCGTATGTTGGCGCGATGCGTCGTAATGTGACAGCCCCTTTCGATTATCATCAGGATGGCTATCTAACACAATGTCTCCAATGTTACAGGACGCATTGGCCAAATCGAGATAGCACAGGCTTCCCGTATGGAAGGTCTGGAGTTTGAAAACCCAGCCGAGTCAAGCCAATGGATTACCAATTTGATCCGTGTCAACACCTAGCCTGACGATCGGCATTAATAGGCTAGGACAAGCATGGTTAGCACAGTATCCGGATAATGTGACTGTGCGGGATATTGCTTAATGGTACCAGCAGCCTGGTCTCCGAGTGTGGCCGCACTATAAAGTCGCCATGAGTGCACACTGTCACAAGTCGGTACCAGTCCTCATATGCCCTTAGATATTACTAGGATAACACCCGACCATCTGAAATGTTAAATTCTATTTTCTACGACGATCTAAAAAAAACACCCCAAAAAACATGTTAGATGTGGTAATGCATATCCTCACTGTAACTAGGACACCATTACTATATCTTCCCTCAGCCGTCACACACTGCTCCTTACTGGCTGGATGGCAGGAGCTGGCATTAGTCCCCCCTCAACCCCCCCCCCCTCCCCCCTCTCCCCCACACGCCGACCTGGGGATATATCACCTAATGGATGATGGTGGTTTCTCACTCACTCCCGCCGCCCTGTGCCTCACCGCCGTCACCCCCCCCCCCCGTTAGCCCGCCCTCACTCCCCTTCACAGCTTCACACCCTCACCCCCTAACCCTGCTCTCACCCCCTCACCCCTATCAGCCCCTCATCACCCCCCTTTCACACCCGCTCATCCCTAATGACCCCGCCCCTCACACCCCCTCACCCGGCCCTCAGGCACCCTCACCCACCCTCACCCCGGCCTCAGACCCCCTCACCCGGCCTCACCCGCCCTCATACCCCCTCACCCACCCTCACCCGCCCTCAGACCCCCTCGCCCGGCCTCACCCCGCCCTCATACCCCCTCCCCCACCCTCACCCCGCCCTCAGACCCCCTCACCCGGCCTCACCCCGCCCTCACACCCCCTCATCAGCCCTCACTCCACCCTCAGAACCCCTCACCCACCCTCACCCCCGCCCTCATACCCCCTCACCCGGCCTCACCCCGCCCTCATACCCCCTCATCAGCCCTCACTCCACCCTCAGACCCCCTCACCAGGCCTCACCCCGCCCTCACACCCCCTCATCAGCCCTCACTCCGCCCTCACACCACCTCACCCTGCCCTCACACCCACTTACCAACCCTCACCGCGCCCTGAAACCCCCTTACCCAGCCTCACCCCGCCCTCACACCCCCTCACCCGCCATTGCACCGCCCTCACGCCACCTCACCCCGCCCTCACACCCCCTCACCCCGCCCTTATACCGCCCTCACGCCACCTAACCCCGCCCTCACACCCCCTTACCTGCCATCACCCCACCATCACACCTCCTCACCCGCCATCACCCCGCCCTCACACCCCCTTCAGTCACCGCCCTCACACACCCCCTCATCAGCCCTCACCCCCGCCCTCACACCCCCTCATCAGCCCTCACCCCGCCCTCAGACCCCCTCACCAGGCCTCACCCCGCCCTCACACCCCCTCATTAGCCCTCACCCGCCCTCACACCCCCTCATCAGCCCTCACCCCGCCATCACACACCCTCACACACCCTCACCCACCGTCACCCCCACCCTCACCCCGCCCACACACCCCTTCACTCACCCTCACGTCGCCCTCACACCCCTCGCCCCCCCCCTCTCCCCCCTTTCCCCCTCTATTCACCCCCCCCCCCCCCCCCCCCCCTCCGCCCCCATGGCTCGTGTCCTTCTACCGGGGCCTCATTGACACGCACGGCCCGATCCCCCGCCTCACACTCCACTAACACTGAACAGCTCAGCTAATGCACCCACTCCCTCCAGGGGGCGCCACTTGCACGGGCATTTGGCATTATTAGGATAGGACAGGGACTGGTTGGCTCAGTGTCAGGATAATGTGACTGAGTCGGATATCAGGTTATCGTATTGGCAGCCTGGTCTCCCAGTGGGGAAGCACTATAAAGTCGCCATGAGTGTGCACTGCCACAAGTCAGTACATGCCCTGATATGACATTAGATGTTGCTAGGACATAAAACAACAACAACAAAACAAACAAACCCATCCTGTCTGGTGTTAAATATCACAGTATATCATACTATATCAATATTGCACATATTATATCCTAGTATAATGTTACATTTAACATGGCTACTATAGCATTACAATAGGAATTACATATTAAGGCTGTTCCAATTGATAGGACCCAACTTCCACTACTACCGAATGAGGAGGCCGAATCGATAGAGCGCTGGCCTCTCGAACGGATGGTCGGGAGTTCAATTCCCGGTCGAGTGAAACCAATGACTTACAAAATTGGTAGTTGTCGCTTCCTGGATTGGCTCTCGCCATTATTAGAATAGGGCAAGGACTAGATTGCCTCAGTGTCAGGATGATGTGACTGAGTGGGATATCAGGTGCTGGTGCTGGTTGCCTGCTCTCCCGGTGGGGCAGTAAGTCGATATGAGTGTGCACTGTCCCAAGTCGGTATCCGTCCTGTTATGACCTTAGATGTTGCCAGGATGTAAAACTTCAACATACAACTAACCATCAATCAATTAATCAGCTTAACTCGTCTACTATACCATACTATATCAATAGTGCATTAGAGTATATCATGTTATATCGTAGTATAATCTTAAATTTAACATGGCCCCTATAACATTACAATAGGCATTATACCAGACGGGTTGTCCGAATGAGTTAGAGCATCCGATCTTGGAAGATCGTGGGGTCGTGGGTTGGAACCCTGGTCGAGTCAAACCGATGACTTAAAAATTGATACTTGTTGCTTCCTACCCTGGCGTTTGGAATTATTAGGATAGGGCAAGGACTGGTTCGCTCAGTGTCAGGATAATGTGAATGAGTGGGATATCAGATCATGGTGCTGGTGGCCTGGTCCTCCAGTGGGGCAGCACTATAAAATCGCCCTGAGTGCACACTGTCAGAAGTCGGGACCCGTCCTGATATGACCTTAGATGTTGCTAGGACGTAAAACAACAACAAACAAGAAACAATAGACATTATATATTAAGGCCTTTCCAAATGGAATGGACCCATGTTGTGCTACTCTGATGACGTTTCCGACGTGAATGTCAGGGATTTGTTAGTGATGCGCTTTCCCTGTCAACATGCAGTACTGGAACGATGAGGTTCTCTGAAATCTCACACAGAGAAAGATGGACAGACGCTGCCATATGAAATATGCATTAGGCCAATCTCTTCCTCGCTACGCTAATATATGTAGTATACCCACCGGCATATATGTATATATGTCATTATGCGAGTATAATATGCCCGGAGAACCCATCTACTCCACAGTCACTAAGTCATCGGCTGATTCCCTCCATCTATAAGGTCATCTACTGATGCAACCTCAGCTCTCTATGTGGCGCCATCTACTTTCCCAAACCTCAGTGACCATTATGCTTACTCACTGTTCCGCTTAAAATTATCTACAAAATTGTGTTATTTGTAAAGGGTGCCTCAATAGTCAGTATAAATAATTTGCGTTATGAAAAACTGGTTTCAGACATGAAAAATATGTTTATTTCAAAGTATACACCACAAAGAATTATTGATCCACATGTTGACCATCAGTGTCTCTACAGAGCTTAACGCATCAATTTATGCTGTCATCATGCACAGATCCAGTTTTCTGAAATTGTGTTAACAATTCAAGAATAGCCGTGTCTGTTGGACCTTTCCTCTCAAAATGTTCAATAATTGTCTTCTATTTCAAACCTGTTTATCTTGCATGTTATTGTTACCCCAAACTATCATTCATCATCAGTGATATAACCAGATGTGTTGTGCAATCAGTAGAACGCAGGCCTGCCATGCTGAAAGTTGGGAGTTCGGTTCCCGGTCGAGTCAAACCGATGACTTAGAAAATTGATACCTGATGCTTCCTAGCCAGGCGCTCAGAATGATTAGGATAGGGCAAGGACCAGGTTGACTTGGTGTCAGGATAATGTAACTGAGGGGGATATAAGGTCATAGTGCTGGTGGCCTAGTGTCCCAGGGGGGCATCACTATGAAGTCACAAGGAGTGCACATTTTTACAGGTTGCTAACCATCCTGATATGATCTTAGATGTTGCCAGGACCTAAAACTCCAACAACCATCCAATCACCAGTGAAATGGGCCTGAAATGGAAAAATTGAAAAATTACACAAGATTTGACACAAACCAATTAAAGTTATTTGAAATACACATATTTGCACTAAAGATACATATCTTTATATGGCATCCAATGTCACCAAGGAAGATAGTGACTTTTGAGACACACTATGTATATGAGAATGTCTCAAAAGGTGCTAAGCAATATGGGACAAAACTTTGTCCATTGTAAGAATCAAAATACTATCTGCTTATGCATTTGCTCAGGATAAACTGATTTGTTTTTTACATGGTGTTTCATAATCCCAATAGAATACATATTGATTTGAAATAAATGTCCTTGTGTGTTCAGTGTAACCATTTCTGTGCTGTTTTGTTTCAATCGTTAAAATGGACAAAACAAAGAAGTGTTATCACCTTTTGAGACAGGCTGATATACATATATTGGACATGCATACACACATATATATAAATATATTTTTAAATAGATCCAATTGTATATATACAATGTATAACCCATTATGCAAGTATGAAAATATGTAAGGGAATTATTATTATTTGTATACTCCGTAAGACCCGACACTATACCAGTGGCACCACCTGCAGGCTCCTCGCCTCCACCGGATGTAGACCAGTGTCATTCGTACCGGAGGATTTATATATATATACGTGTGTGTAGGACCAGGCGTGTGTCCACTGAAGGCACTCCCAGTCGATCTGGGCTAATGGCCTCGTTAAGGAACCTGAAGCTCTTGTGACGTCATAAGCGGAGAGTTGAGTGCTTGGAATGTGGCGCAATTAGGGACCCAGAACGCTGCCCTGTGAGGCATTACGTGCCGAATGGCTGAATCAGGAGCCGGCCTGGGTAACTTTGTCAAATTAATTTACATATAAATAAATAGATGGCGGTTCATGTTCCTAATCAATGCTAGCGATGTTAATAATGTTACACAGTCTCGCATGGCTAACGGTGTTTGGCTGTTGGAGTTTCACGTCCTGGCAACATCTAAGGTCATATCAGGACGGGTACATTTAGACCACATGTAACACCCCCATCACACGAAAGTAGTTCTCAAAACGTCCGACCATGTTCTTAAACGGGCTATGGTCGGGGTAGAATATGGCTGCAAGAAAATTTGAGCATGCTCAAAGTTCTGGAGTAGCATTCCGTTCTAGCCCGTCCATTCCATGAGTCAATCAATCAATCAATAGTTCCATCCTCTAGTCGAGGGTTGGATGCAATGGTTCTCCACTTGTCCCGATGTTGTGCTGTTCTGATAGACTGTGAATAATTCAAGCCTGTCCACTGTGAAATATTTGTAAACCATGATGTTCTTGGTCTCCCCCTCCCTCTGCTGCCATTCACCTTCCCTTCCAACAATGTATGGTATATTGAACTCTGACGAATGATGTGGCCAAAATAAATAAGTTTCTTTGTCTGTATAGTGGCAAACAAGCTTTTCTTATTTTAAATTTTTCTGAGAACTTCTTTGTTGGTGATCTTCTTTGTCCATGATATTTTCATCATCCTTCGATAAGTCCACATCTCAAATGCTGCTAAACGTTTGTACATGAGTAAAAAAGACATAAAAAGTTGCTACTACGTCCATCCCGTTCGCACACAGTTTGAGTCCGTTCAGCAACATTTTTAATAACGTAGTGAGAACTAGTTTGGTGTGATGGGGATATTATATGGGCGATGTGAGCTGGTACATATTCAAGCAGGCTTCCCATGCGGAAGGTCGGGAGTTCAAATTCTAACCAAGTCAAACCAATGCCTTACCAAATTGTTGCATGTTGCTTCCTAGTCTAGCGTTCGGCATGAATAGGAAATGATAATGACTGGTTGTCAGGATAATGTGAGTGTGTGGAATATCGGGGCATGGTGTCAGCGGCTTGGTCTCTCAATGGTGCAGCATTATAAAGTTGCCATCCCTGTGCACTGTCACAAGTCGGTACTTCCCCTGACATGACCTTAGATGTTGCTAGGAAGTAAAAAAAACTAACAAGCTCCCACGCTCAGTGATGTGCAGGTCGGCAGAACTGACCCTGGTCCCTGAAGGCTGATGATCAGGGGCTCTCTGAAGTTGAGAGACTGTCCTTAGTGTCAAGATTGGCCAGAGTCCACTCTGCTGATTGAATTGCCTGTCCTCACCCTATGAGACGCATGCGCGAGATGGTGAAGTCCACATATTCACGCCTGATTACACCAGCTTCCACTGGTACCAGCAAAGACAATATATAGGAATTTCTGAAATAATCATGCAGTGGCGCCATCTCATGGAAAACAAGGCGCATTGTCTTTAATCCCATGCAGTAGTACTTTTCTTATGGGACATAATCACAAATTCTATTCATGTATGGCACAGATTAAAGTGTGTAAAGTATGTTTGAAATTTACTATACTATATTATTTTCTTTATTAATCATCATCATCATCATGCTGTCGGTCGACATGATGATGATGTCGGTCATTGCTGCTCTGATACCACCATAATTGATGATGATGGGGTGGAGGCGCCTGAATAAAAGCCACCTCTTCCCAACCTAATGGCCCTGTCACACTACGACGCTTCTCACCGGCGACCCGTCAACGTGTGGTGTTTTGGGGCGATAATGAGTGAAATATCGAGACGCGCTGGGGGCGCGTTATGCGCGCGTCGGTACACGTCGGTACATTATCGTTGACGTTGATGGTCGGCGCGAAACGCCGGCACGCGTTCCCTATCGCCCAAGGTTTTGAACATGTCCAAAACAACCCAACGACCGCCAGCGCGCGCAAATATATGGGTAAGGAGGTTAGGCGCGCGTCGCGCTGCGTTGGACGCGCCGGAATAACGTTATGGGAATGGTAGGAAGACGGCGCACGCACGGGAGGGTCGTTGCTCACGCGTTGCGCAAACTGGGCCGTTTTTGTTTTACGCCCTAGCATCATTTAAGGTTAAATGAAGACCTCGCACCAAACCTTTTTTTTTTTTCCCCCAGCGCGTAGACACACGTTGGCCGCGCGCGCATAACGCGCCGTGCTGACGCCGATCTTTTCCCCCAAACCGCTGAAAAGTTTGACGTTTCTCGACGCGCAAGATTTTATTTTCAACGCTGACGGATCGCCGGGAGAAGCGTCGTAGTGTGACAGGGCCATCAGCTTCCACGTCTTCTGTGCCCGAGAGCAATGAGCTGTACTGCTCCACCAGGCTATACTACCCTGACATCCGGTGTAATGCGTACGGTTCATAGCTCCTCTTTTCTCTCTGTCTTATATCAATTATATATTAGAGCTTACCCCATAATAGATACAACACACGTCACAACACGCGATCTGAGGTCAGCACCAGCAGAAGTGTAGATTATAGATGATCCTGAATGCTTAGTTTTATTCACTTATATAATGTTTTCAGATAGATACAACACTGGATGTTATAGACCTCCTTATTGGCTATTACACTCTTGCACACCAGTCATTCCTCTCCCGCATGATCTCTCACTGACATCGTTCACCATTGGCTTCCTTCAGGCCTCACCCTCCCCCCCCTCCCACCCAGCTCCGGCCACCACCTAGCCATCATGGGATTACCACATAACATAACGTGACCATGTGGCTGGGCGAGATATGGGGGAGGGATTCTGTTTAAAGGGGCACTTCTTCCCTCCCCCGGTGTGAGCATTATAAAAGGAGTACTGTTTCCAATTTAGCGAACTCGATACTCAATACACACTTAATTGGAGAATGTTACAACAGTGCATCTCCAAACGAGTTGGAGCTGATCTTGATCTTTTTTCCCCTTATATGTTGTTTATTGAGGCCTCAGAACCTCGGATGTTAAACCAACGAGGACAAGACGGGATGGCCCAATGAGTTGAGGGTCCGTCTTTCGTGTTGGTAGATCGTGGGATTGGAACCCACAGGTTTGAACCGTGGTTGATTCAAACCAATTACTTACAAAATTGATACTTTTCACTTCCTAGCCAGATGCTCAGCATTACTAGGATAGGGCAAGGATTGGTTTGCTCGGTGTCAGGATAATGTGGGTGAGTGGGATATCAGGTTATTGTGTTGCTGGTCTGGTCTTCCAGTGGGGCAGCACTATAACGTTACCATGAGTGTGCATTGTCACAATTCGGTTCCCATCCTGATGACATTAGATGTTGCCAGGACGTAAGACAACAACAAAACAACCAACCAAGCAAACTGAATACTGGGAACACGTGATCATCCAGGAAGGCTCTGATTGGATCCTCTGCCTGTGGTTCTTCTGACCACCTGGCACTAGTAATGACCAGTATGCCCAGTGACCCTATGCAGACAGATGCTACTCAAGGTGTCTGTTTACTGCGGACATGGACTCGTACATAATATACTATGTAAGGAAGCTCAGACAACACGGCGACTGGGATGATGCATTTATTTATTTAGACAAGCTTAAACAATAGCTCAGACTGAAAGTTTCGTAGTCTGATGCTTTGAGTGTCAGTGATTTTCTGAGATAAATATATTAGGTTGATCCTTATAATCTCCCTTACTTTAGTTTGAAATAACTTTTATTTTAAATGGCTAACTTTTAAGATCTCTGAAGTGAAAAACATGCAACATTGATGTTGACAAGCATGGGAAACCTCTTGACACCATCGGCTTCTGCACTGACATATTCTGTACCTGGCTTGGCAAACCGCCCTAGCCAACAAGTAATACACAAATTGGGATTAGGACGGAAGGGTCGGAGGCGCCACCTAGCGGGTTTGAACCCGCACATACATCAGTTAACATTATTAACCCTAAAGCCCCAGTCAGACCTCACTGGATTGAGGAACTGTACATAAACCGGACACTGTCTGGTGAAATACGGCAATGTACGGTTTATATACGGTACCCATCCGGCTCGTCCATTCTATCTCTGGTGGTGTCCGGCGGTGTCCGCTACAAGTTTTGAACATGCACAAAACTTGTACTGGACACCGCCGGACTGAGGTGTACGGTTGGTGTCCGTTTTAAGCCCATTTAGACTGTTTTGGCCGGTTCCTGTCCGTTACCCATATGTTATGTCTCCGGTTTGCTTCCTCCCTAGTCCGTTGACAGTGTTTTTTTTTTTTTTTAAATTGTTTTTTTGTAATGCGGGAATTCGGTCAGTATAGGTTTTCAGCGCGTCCATGAATATATCTGGTACGTCCGTTTGATATTCGGTTTTCGTCTTGTTAGCGTCTGGTGGATATTCGTTAATGTACATTCCTTGTCCAGTTAGCGTCCGTTTAGCATCCGTTTAGCATCCATTTCATCCGGTGGCCATTGAAGCATTTCAACACATTTCGGTACATTTTGATACCAAACACCACCGGACTAGAACATTCTTTGTCTGGTGGTGTCCGGTACTCAGTCTGGTGACGTCTGACTGGGCCTTAAGGGAATCCATTGCACTCTTCCCACACATGCATAGTGTATATACGCGGGTATATAATATAGCTACCGGACGCGGTGGCCTAATCGATAGAGCGCAGGTCTCGCAGGCGGAAGGTCTGGAGTTCGGTTCCCGGTCGAGTCAAACCAAGACTTTAAATTTGATACTTGTTGCTTCCTAACCTGGCGCTCGACATTAATAGGATAATGCAAGTCCTGACTGGTTGGCTCAGTGTCAGGTGAGATATCTCACTCACAAAAGGAAATAGGCCCCAGGGATCGTAACAAAGGCGGGGGACAATGAAACAAGAAAATACGTAATACTGAATCGAAACAATCTAAGGCTAGTATGAAACCAAAAGCATATATTCAAGACAAGGCAGGAGCAGGATAATGATCAACAACTCAACCCGCACCCACCACAAAACCCATAAACCGAGACAGAGAGCGAGTGCAGGGAGCAAAGGGCATATACAACCAGGCACGGGCGCAAAGTAAAACCCGTACAAAGGCTTGGCTATCAGTAAGTAATAAACACGTCAGGTTTATCGGTAAGCCGGGCACGGTCCATCAACGAGCATCGTGAACCGGTGCATGAAAGACCATTATACATGTTACTGAGTGTTAGTACCTAGATGCGTTATATAACTTGACGATTTGCAAAACCGGAACATCAGTCACTCAGGGGAAGTTGATTGAAATGCCCAAAACTGCAGAGTGTAAATAAAGTTAAAAGCAGTATTACAGAATTGTGCATGCCTCACATATACTAAAACACTGTAAGGGCTATGTGGAAAAAGGTATAGGGATGTGCATGCGCGCCGGCCGGGACATACTCAATCAAGAAGCAATGTAAACTTGAGTTAATAAATTTATTGTTGTGCGTTTCAATACATTATGAAAAGGGAGATGTGATGTATGTACTAGGCCGCGACACACCCGAAACCGAAACCAGGAACGGGCTGAGCAGCGCCGACTGCGAGGCACTGGAATAAAGCATTATGAAACTAGACGTCGTTGTGTAGAGTCGGTTCATGATCACAGCATTACACAAGTCAGGACCCGTTCTAATATGAATGTCAATGTTGCTAAGACAAAACCTGAACAATGAAACAACTCTTTAAGGACATCATCCATGTAAGTTCAAAGGCTTCTAATTCCCCCAGTGGGGCGACACTCTCACAAGTCGGTACCCCTCCTGATATGACCTTAGATGTTGCTAGGCCGTAAAACAACAAACACAAAAACAGTCCTGTTTGGGTAACTCTGCATGTGCTTTTATGTGCTACCTCTCCGTCCTGATATGACCTTAGGTGTTTCCAGGACGAAAAACCCCAACAACCAGCCAACCAACCTGCTAGCTGTGATCCCCATTGACTATGAAACATTACTTTACATCGGTGATAGCAAAACGTGCTCTAGCCTTGCTTACACGGTCTTGCATATTCACAAGCCAAATGGAAATTGTTAGTATATTTGTATATGTCGGTACAAGTTAATCATTTCAGAGTTAGCTAGCTCTCACCTACTTTAAGGAGGGAGGAATCTCCTTTGAAGCGAAGTTAATCATCTTCACATGGATGGAAAGTTGTTGATTTTGTTGGTGAATTATTTGTATATATCTTTTGTCAGCTTCTACCGGCCCACAAACCTGATGGGACGAATGAGTTGAGCGTCCGTCTCCCGTTTTGGGAGAACGTGGGATTCGAACCCTGGTTGAGTCAAACCAATGACTTATAACGGTGATACTTGTCGCTTCCTAGCCAAGCGCTCAGAATTAGGCCAAGGACTGGTTGGTTCTGTGTCAGGATAATGTGACTGAGTGGGATATTCGGTCATGGTGCTGATGGCCTGGTCTCCCAGTGGGGCAGTGCTATAAAGTTGGGATCAGTGTGCATTGTCACAAGTCAGTACCCGTCCTGATATGACATTATATGTTGCCAGGATGTAAGACTCCAAAAAGCAACAAGCACCCAACCGATGTGACTAGATGTGACTAGATGTGATTAGATTTTAATTTCCAGGGAATGGGTAGGCTAGTTAATGCGAGAGCCTCTCTTGTAAATGACATTTCTCAAATAAATAGATATCAACAATTTAAAAGAGAATGTCTACAAAATGTAGCAGGTGAAATCTCAAGTTCGTTCAGTGCAGACTTGCATTGGTTCAATTATAATATAGAACACACAATGCTTACATCATGGAGTCAAAAACCAGGGGAGAGTATAGAAATAGACCACACTCACCAAACTAATCAGTATTTGTAATATGAGGACGGAAGACTACAAATATATAAACATAATCAGTCAAATATTTAAAAAAACTAGCTGGTGATGACAATGTCAGACTACATATATATACATATATTGTAAATAACTGTAATGTCACATGGCTGGAAGACCAGTGCCACTGCGCTGACAAAAGGCTTTATTCAATGTATAAACGATATTTACAACAACAACAACAGTCAGTAGAAAACAGCACTCAACCTAGTCTTGGTGAACCTAATTACATTATTTTTATTTATTTACTTATTTACTTTTTTTTCATTTCATTTTCAAAATCTTTCATCTAGATCCTTGATCTTAGAGGAATAAAAAGCCAAGGGGAGGGTGGGTGGCACCCTCGTCATTGACTTTCTATTTGTAAGATGACTCATTCCTGCACTACGTTGAGTACCTATGCTGTACACCGGACATCATAGGCTGCTCCCCCACTTGTAATGTTCAGAATGGGGTGTGGTACACACAACGCAGCACATTCCACTTTGCCATTACCATGTACAAACCTAATCTGATCACTTCAATAGCTGGAAGACCAGTCTCTCTCAGCGCTGATAAAATATGTGTTCAGATGAATAAAATAGATTTGTAAGAATCTAAGTGATCTGTCAACTTACCATATATATGTCCCAATAGACTTGCAGTGCGCGAGTGCAGACACATAGATGCAGGTCTATTCAAAGTTAAAGGATTTCATGGATTTGTTTTTGTTGTGCCTCTGAAATAAAGTGGGATTGTCTTATTTTATGTGCATTCCGTCTGAATCTGATTGAAATTTGAAACGGGGTGTATATCTATTGGGTAGTGTATTTCTATTGGGACATATACGGTACATGTAAATTTATTTAAACTAATATTCGTGACAAACTCCAGCTATTGTGTAGCACACAACTATATCAGATATAATACACAATAAATATATGTATATACCCGAGTATATACTCCTATATGCCGATGTAAGAAACCGCATGGTGCTGCCCCCCACAGCTTTTGCTTTGTTGGCGGGTGGCTTGGTGCTTGCTCCGCATATACACTGCTGAGCCGCGCCGATTGCGGCATTCATCATTCTCCACATCGGCATACTACTACTGCCTTTTAATTTTAATTTTAATTTCATGTGATTTGGTAGGGCGTTTTCAGCCCAGCCAGATAATTTGTGATTTATATATATTATATTTACACTGATTCAATAAACAGTGTATCCACCATTACAGCTTCTTTTAATGCGTTCTTACATATATTATATATATTGTATATATGTATAATATATATATAGATAATATATATATATATATAATCAAGAGTTCAGGCGCAAAACCTTGTAAACATCGATCCAAAAATTGAATTAAAATAAAACATTTTTACTTGAATCTAATTTTAATTCTCATTAATTCCACTTTGCTTGTGATGAAATGTTTATGGAGCAATGAACACACAAATAGGAATGTCCAAAAATGAACCTTTTGAAAGGTTAGGATCAATGTTTATGTCAATATTTGGATCGGCCTTGACCTCTTCATATGTATATATATATATATATATATATATATATACATATATATGTGGACTAACACTTGGGTGTTGCTATGGCAACGCCTCGTGTCATCTCGGTAGACTGCAGTAACCCCATTTACCTGCTATTCGTTGTAAATAGGATAGTGCAGCTGAGGCAGAACATGGAATAATCGGTATAATAATAATAATATATACATGAAGAGCTCAGGTGCAAAACCACATAAACAACAATCGAAAAATGTAGATAAACATTGGAATCAAATCTTCAAAAAGTTTATGGTTTTATATTCATACATTTTTGTTCATTTCTACATGTGAATGTGATCATATGAGAAGTGGAATTAGTGAGAAGTAAAATTATTGTCATGTACAAATCCTTTATTTAAACTACATTTTTGGATTGGCGTTTACATGGTTTTGCACCTGGATTTTTCATATGTAATATATATATGTGATATATAAATTATTATATGAGTATGCAGTGGCTGAGCAGGCTTGTGATATTAATTTTTATATTTATTTGTGCATGCTATTTATTATCCACGGCTGGTCGATTGTGCCATTTACTGCGGGCTGGATCCGCTAGGCGAGCCTGGCGCCACCACCACCTAGTCACGCGCCATTCGTATAGTGCAGGCGTCACATGAGCGCCAATTTTAAACTTTTGTATTAGGTAGGACGTGAAATCCCTCGACATTTTAGGGTTTCATGAAATTCCTAAGTGAAACAGGGATTTCGCGAAATCCCTGAAAGTTTTAGGGATTTCGCGAAATCTCTAATGACACAATCTTACTGTAATATATATATATACACTCATGTGATAGGTCACCTATGGCCGGTTACCCCTGGTCGGTGGAATAAATACAATGCGGAAAGACGACGAAAAGAAGAAACTTATGCTTCCAGGATTTATTCTGATCTCGCCCCACTGCACTGTCACAGAACCAAGTGACCCGCCCCCTGATGAGCAGAGTCGCAGATAACCTCTCAAGGTAGGGGGAGCCACTTGCCAGTTGCAGCAGGAGGCGGTCCACCCAGCGACCCACCCGGCAGCTCGCCTGCCGCCACCTGTCATGATGGACACGCAACAGTGGGCAGCGCAGTCCCTGATCTGAGGTTAGGTAGGCTGGAAAAATAGATGACTCCGCCAAGGATCCTACTGTTAATTACTGACGAAGAGAGAGCTGAGGAGGAGATGGAAGTTGCCGCTCTTATTATACTCGTATAATGGCTTATACAGCTTATACACCCATGTGATCCAGTCAGCTGTTAGATTAATACTCAAATGGGGGGGGGGGGTTGCAATGTTCGTTCATAACAAATCTTCGCTATGAAGATGAAGATCTGCACCCATACAATAATTGCATGATTTGGACCGGCGCGTTTCAGTGCCCTCATTACGGTTGCTTGTTTTTTCCCTGTTAAAGCAAACCGCTCCACCAACATTTAAACCCCACCTGAACTCAGCCGGTCATCTTCTCACTGCGTAAGGTGCTACCGCAGCAGCCCATCATCACCCACATCACCCATATCATTCACATCACCCACATGACCCACACCTCTCACATCACCCACATCACTCACATCACTCACATCACCCACACCACTCACATCACCCACATCATTCACATCACCCACATCACCCACATCACTCACATCACCCACATCATCTACGTCACCCACATGACCCACACCACTCACATGACCCACATCACTCACATCACTCACATCACTCACATCACCCACATCACTCACATCACCCACATCATTCACGTCACCCACATGACCCACACCACTCACATCAGCCACATCACCCACATCATTCACATCACTCACATACCCCACATCACCCACATCACGCATATCACCCACATCACTCACATCGCCCACATCACCCACATCACTGACATCACTGACATCACCCATATCACCCATATCAATGACATCACCCACATCACCCATATCACTCACCCCACATAACCCATATCACTCACATGACTCACACCACTCACACCACCCACATCACCCACATCATTCACATTACCCATATCACCCACATCACTCACATCAGCCACATCACCCACATCACCTCACACCACTCACATCACCCACATCACCCACATCACCTCACACCACTCACATCACCTCACACCACTCACATCACACACATCACTGACATCACCCACATCACTAACATCACCCACATTACACGCATCACCCACATCACTCACATCACCCACATCACACATGTAACTCACATCACACCACACCACTCATATCACCCACATCACATACATACCTCACATCACCCAGATCACCTCACACCACTCACATCACCCACATCACCCACATCACCCACATAACTCACATCATGCACATCACCCACATAACTCACATCACTCACATCACCCACATCACCCACATCACCCACATCACTCACATCACCCACATCACTCACATCACCCACCTCACCCACATCACCCACATCACCCACATCACTCATATCACTCACATCACCCAGATTAATCACATCACCCACTTCACTCACAGCACCCACATCACCCACTTCACTCACATCACCCACATCACGCATATCACCCACATCACCCACATCACTCACATCACCCACATCACTCAGGCCACACACATCGCCCACATCACTCCCACCACCCATATCACCCACATCACCTACATCACCCACATTACTCACATCACTCACTTCACCCACATCACCCACATCACCCACATCACTCACATCACCCACATCACTCAGGCCACACACATCGCCCACATCACTCCCATCACACATATCACCCACATAACCTACATCACCCATATTACTCAGATCACTCACTTCACCCACATCACCACATCACTCACATCACTCACATCACCCACTTCACTAACACCACTCACATCACCCACTTCGCCCACATCACCCAGATAGCACAGACACCCACATCACTCACATCACCCACATCACCCACATCACCCACTTCACCCGCATCAGCCACATCACCCACTTCACCCACATTAACCACATCATCCACATCACCCATATCACTCACATCACCCACTTCACTCACATCACTCACATCACCCACATCACTCAATGCACCCACATCACCCACATCACCCAAATCCCTCACACCACTCACATCCCTTACATCACCCATATCACCCACATCACCCACCTCACCCACCTCACCCATATCCCCCATCCTATCACATCCCCCACATCCCCACATTCCTCCATCCCCACGCCCTCATACCCCCTCATATCCCCTACATCCCCACATTCCCCACGCCCTCCGCGGTTCTCCCACATCCCCGCATCTCCCCACATCTCGTCACCATCACATCCCCACATCTCCCCACATCCCCTCACATTCCCTCACATTCCCTCACATCTCCCTACATCTCCCCACATCTTCCTTCATCTCCCCACCTCTCCTCACGTATCCTCACATCTCCCCACATCTCCTCACATCTCCTCACGTCCCGGTATCTCCCCACATTCCCTTACATTCCCTCACATTCCCTCACATTCCCTACATCTCCCCACATCTTCCCGCATTTCCCCACATCTCTCCAAATCTCCTCACATCTCTTCACGTCCCCGTATCTCCCCACATTCCCATACATTCCCTCACATTCCCTCGCATTCCCTCACATCTCCCTACATCTCCCCACATCTTCCCGCATCTCCTCACGTCCCCATATCTCCCCACATTCCCTTGCATTCCTCACACCCTCCACACCCACATCCTTACTTCACTCCCATCCCCAATACTCCCACAACCCCCACATCCCTCATATCTCAGTTACCCACATGTCCCACATTCGTCACCTCCCCCGTATCTCACATCCCTCCAATCCCCACTTGCCATCACATCTCCACCTCTCCTCACCCCCCCACATCTCCCACCCCCACATCTCCTTCGGTGCTGAGACGCTCGTCCTGCTCCAGACACACTGGAGTCGGAGCACATTCCTAGCTGGTTATCCATCGGCAATTACTCCATCGGCGGTATCAATTAGGTTGCCATGGAAATATACGTGTGTCTGGAAGTGCATAGCAGACGAGACGGGTGGGGCGGCGCGTACGGGTGGGGAGGGGTGGGGCGGGGAGGGGTGGGGTGGGGTGGGGGGAGGGAGGGGTGGGGTGGGGTGGTGAGGCCGCGGGTATCTGTCGATCGGGCGCCCTGTTGCCGTAAGGTCTATCGGTCGTAAGTTACTGGACACCTCCTCGCCTCCGGTAACCCCAGCATCCCGCCCTCCCCCCGCCCTGTCCCCGCCCTGTCCCCGCCCTGTCCCCGCCCTGTCCCCGCCCTGCCCCGCCCTGCCCCCGCTCGCTGCTAGCCCGATGCCCGCCCGATGCCGGCCTGATGCCGGCCCGCTACCGGCCTGGGCCCGTATTCATGTGCTGCAGTGCCTTAACCGCGGCTACGGTAGCCCCACTAACGGTGGAACATCCGTATTCATGTGCCTGTGCCAGCACTAGCCGCCGACCGTAGCCTAGGCTAATTTACCCCAGTTTCAAATCAAGTTTAACTGCAAGCCGCACTGGTTAGTGTGTGTGCGTGGGTCTCAATCTATTTGATGCTATCATATTTAACAGAATTACATACTCAATAAGTTTGATCAAATTAACCCTAAATTCGAAACGATATTAACGCCGCTGCCACATTGGCGGTGTTATTCATATTGTTGAATCGATGAATGTAAAGTAAACAAATCGCCACCGCCGCCACCGCCGCATCAACGTTGATATCCATACTGTCGAATATCAACAAAACAGGCTGCCGCCGCCGCCGCATCGGCGGCAATTTATTAGGCCCAAATCTATTCAATGCTGTCATATTTAACAGAATTACATATGCCATAAGTGAAATTTTATCAAATTAACCCTAAATTCGAAGCGATATTAACGCTGCCGCTGCATCAGCGGCGATATTAATATTTTCGAATCGATGAATGTAAAGTAAACAAATCGCCGCCGCTGATACGACGTTGATATCCATACAGTCACATATCAACAAAACACACATCTCCGCCACCGTCACCGCCACCGCCGAATATATTAGGTCCAAATCTATTCAATGCTGTCATATTTAACAGAATTACATATGCCATAAGTGAAATTTAATCAAATTAACCCTAAAATCAAACCGTTATTAACGCTCCCGCCGCATTGGCGGCGTTATTCATATCGTCGACTCGAGGGAATTCCCAAATCTATAAATAACTTCACGGTTAGCTATCCACGGCGGCTTGGACATTGGTCAATATGACTTGACCTATTTCTCCAACCCGCCGCTAGCCACGGATAGCTACCCCAGAGCTAGCGTGTAGCACCGGCTATGCCCGGCACCACTATATGAATACGGCCCCAGATCCCTGCCCGCTCTCAGCACCCTTCCCGCCCCTGCCCTCTAGTTCCCCGCCCGTCCCCAGTCCCCCAGTCTTCCTCTGCTCGTCGGGTCATGCCCCATCGTCTTGTCGCACTAAGTAAACACTCCCCGCATCCTCTCTCCAACTCACATCCCCGGGAGGCGCGGCGTCATAGATCACGTGATCGCTTCTCGTGGCGCCTGCGCCGACTACACCCGTCAGCCCCATGTCGTAAAGTCTCGCTTGCGTCACGTGACCCGACTGACCTACATAGTACTTGTAGCGGGTACGTTGCATCACTAAATCACCGCCCGGTTGTCGGTGAATTCTCAGTGCGAGGGTGCGGACGGAGAGGAGAGCGTGGTTTCATATAATATATATATACTTATAAATAAATATGAGTCTATGTATATATTATACGTAGTTTGTTGTTGGTGTTTTACATCCTAGCGACATTTAAATTCATATCAGGATTTGTGCAGACTTGTGACAGTGCACCCTCATGGCAATTGTATCGTGCTGCCCTATTGGGAGACCAGGCCAACAGTACGGTGACCTGATATCCTACTCAGTCACATTATCCTGACACTGAGCCAACCAGTCCTTGCTTCTAATAATGCCAATTCTGGCTAGGTAGCAACAAGTATGAATTCTGTACGTCATCGGTTTGACTCGATCAGGAATCAAACTTGTGCGTTTAAATCCCACGATCTACAAGAAGAGAGACCGACTCTCAAGTCATTTCGGCCATCATGTGTGGTCGGAAGAATTAGTCAAACATGGTCTCGTATGTATAATGTATGTATACTTATAAATATGAATGTATATTATATATGTTATATATAGTAAGGTAAAGCAGGTTTTATTTAACAACGCTTTTAGAGCACATTGAATTTCATATCATGGGCTATTGGAAGTCAAATATATGGTCATTCTGACATATTTCTTTGGAGAAAACCTGATGCCGACACATAGGCGACCTTTGCTGATAAGTAGCAAGCGTTCTTTTATATGCACTTCCCCACAGACAGGACAGACAGCACATACCACAGCCTTTGATGAACCAGGGTGGACACCTGTTTGGAACGGAAAATATCCCAAACTCCAAATGTATGTGTCCACTGAGCAGGATCGATACGATGACCGACACCTTCACAAGTGGACACTCTACTGCCTGGGCTACGTACCGCTTCATAGTATATATATAGTGTCATGGGGGTGATGAAAATGGGAAATATTGTGCCTAGAGCGGGACTCGAACCCACATCTCTTTGCACTCCGGGCCAGTGTGCTAACCATTACACCACCTAGGCTCCCTGATATCAACACACTACCCACGCCTACCTGTCTATGTGGTTACTTGCCTGAGAGGTCAGTGCAGACCACTACACTTGTCCCCCTGGAATTGTAAGTTTTGTAATGCTTACAATTACATACATACAGGCAATGCACTAACACATACATACACAGGGTAAGTTCAACAACCATACAGCGCGTAGCTTGTACAGGATCATGGTCACTGCAACCAGTGTCATGGGGGTGATGAAAATGGGAAATATTGTGCCTAGAGCGGGACTCGAACCCACATCTCTTTGCACTTCCGGGCCAGTGTGCTAACCATTACACCACCTAGGCTCCCTGATATCAACACACTACCCACGCCTACCTGTCTATGTGGTTACTTGCCTGAGAGGTCAGTGCAGACCACTACAATAGTATTACTGTGGTGCGACTATTTGCAGAGAGCTCGGCCGCTTTATTTATAGCCTGATCTGTCTGCGTCTCCTTTTAGTTATAGTCCTTATGTACTCAGACTACCTCCCTCCCTCCCTCCCCTCCCCCCCCTCCCCCGCCACCCGCCCGTACCCCTCTCCACCCTCCTGCTTGACGTTGTATTCCGTGGATATACACACCCTGCACATCGTTAAGCAATTCACTTTCCCCCAATCACATAACACATCTCATATTATGTATATGTTACTTTTGACTTAGCGCATAATAGAACATAATTATATATGTTATCTGATATTATATCATGTTATTATTATATGATTAAATATAATATCTAATAATATAAGACGAATCCTCCGGAGCGAGTGGCAGTGGCAGTGGCCCGGTAGTTACAGTGAGGCCCAGCGGTGGCGCCACCGTCCAGTGGCGGAGGTGGCAATATAACAATCAATACAATAATATAGACAATACCTTCCCTTTCACTACTTTATACTCGCCTAATTCGTTATACATCATCTGAAGAGTTCAGGCACAAAACCACGTACAAGCCAATCCAGAAATCTAGATTAAATAACATATTGTTAACGGAAAATGATTTGAAAGCTCACTAATTGCACTTTTCATATGGAGCAATGAACAAAATCTAATATTTCTGAATGCCCGGCCGCGTTTGGGACACCAGATAATATTAAAAACTCTTCCCCTTCATATCACCTGTGATGCTGTTATTCAAATACCGACTATCAACTCATTAGCCAATACTAAGGAAGAATGAAGACAAGTCACACAGATAAACAGTGGAGAAGTTGTGCTTTATTGGCATCAACTCCTGTCCACCTACCAGTGACCTATCATCCACACTCCTTACCTTCTGTCCACACACTATCTCATTACTACTTTAGCCTGTATGGAAACCAGTGCCTACATCCCATGGGACAGGAGTCCTATGGCTGTGTACACACTCAATTGGAATATATGAATTTTGCTAGTATCAGACAGAGAGTGTCTGGGGTTCCTGCTCAAGAGTAGTTGTGTCTCACTCAAGAGCCAGGAGTAGAGACATTTCTCTTCAGTGTGTCTGAAGCAGAGTCTTGAGTAATTAATGAATCTCAGAATGAGGCTAGTGTGGTCAGAGGGCCAAGGTAGTGTAGGTGACTGGGCAGTCCCACAGTCAGCCAATTAGGCACCCCCACAGCTGGTGTGGGAGCCAACCCCCAGTGGAGGTGGCTGTCACTCAACTCAGCTGCCCTGCACTCAACTCAGCTGCCCTGAGTGCATATGCAAATGAGGCTGTGGTGGGCCTGGGCGGGCAGGTAGTTGCAACAGTTACAATAGATCTCTGTTAATATGACTTATTCCCCATTGCACTCTTTATGGATGCATAGAGAAACATGTCAATAATCATGTACTGTCTTCTTATATAGAAACATCTCTTCAGTAATCTCAGGCATCATATATAACATATATTTTACATCACTTATTATCATGTACAATGGGAGTGGGATACTATCACTTTTAGTTTACATAACATTGTCCCCACTCCGTCGCCCAAGAATAATAATGTTCTCTGCCAATATATAATTCTTAACCGAAAATCCGTGTATTTTTACAAAAAGACTAGGGATATACTAAAATTAACTTTATGAAGGTTTTATTCCAATGTTTATCTCCATTTGTGGATCGGCATTTACTTGGTCTTTGCGCCTGAACTCTTCATATATGAGACTGTCTCGAAAGGTGCTAAGCAATATGGACAAAACTTTGTCCATAGTAACGATCAGCACACTATCTACTTATCCATTTGCACATGATAAACTGATTTGCTTTTGACATGGTGTTTCATAATCCCAATAGAATACATATCGATTTGAAGCAAATGTCCTGGTGTTTTCAGTGTAACCGTTTCTGTGATGATTTGTGTCAATCGTTACTATGGACAAACAAACGAAGAGTTAGCACCTTTTGAGACAGGCTCATATTTGCTATTGTTGGTTTAGTGCACTATAAAATATAATATCATATATATATGTCATATATATATAAATGTTTTATTTTATTTTATTTCTTTTAATAATTTGTATTAGTATATAATATCCAATTTGGTGTACGGTTGAGCTATACCGAGGCATCAGACCCGACACGCCCATTGGCGGATGTCTGTCACGTGACCGATCACTCATTGTTTCTCCCTTTAGACCTGCCTAATTACAAGCCTGTGCCTCCATGCCCACTGGCTTTCCGTCCATTAAAAGGCCGTGGGGAGAGGCAGGGGGGGGGGTAGGATGGGGTGAAGGGAGAGAGGGGGATGGCGTGAGACGGGAGAAGGAGGGGAGAGGGGGAGAGGATGGGGTGAGGGGGGAGAGGGAGTGGCGCGAGAGGGGAGAAGGAGGGGAGAGGAGGGGGTGTGCCCGCGGCCAGCTGCGCTTCGATGCCATTAATAATTAAAAGGAATTGCCACGTGTCGGTGGCGCCCCCTGGTGGAGATTTCTGCAGTAAGTGCACGCTGTTCCCTCAAGTAGTGAGGAGCGACGTCCGATTCTTATGTAATGGAGACCCTGCGGGGAAAAAACGGAAATCACAAAAAAGGTTGGGGACACCTAGCAGGGTCCAGTGCTTATACATGGCGTTATTCACAAGGATTGATACTGGTTAGTGTCGGTATTATATGTGGATTCGTGATATGAAGTTTGCTAATATTACTTTACCGTCTTTCATGGGTTTTTAGTAAACCCGATCAGAATGCTGCAGATAACCTTGCTTTGTCTAGTTAGTGTTGGTATTATTTGGATTGATTCAAAGAGCTATATATATATGTGTTTTTTTCGGAAGACATTTTCGATGTAGAAATGTGCTTAGGTTTGTTTGTTTGTTGTTGTTTTACGTCCTAACAACATATATGTCCATATCAGGATGGGTACCGACTTGTGACAATGCGCACGTATGGTGACTTCATAGTGCTGCCCTACTGGGAAACCAGACTGCTGGCACCATGAGACGATATCCCACTCAGTTGCATTATCCTGACACTGAGATAACCGGTCCGTGTCCTATTAATGACGAGTGCCAGGCTAGGTAACGACATGTGTCAATTTTCATTGGTTTGACTAGACTGGGAACTGAACTCCTGATCTGCCATGTGCAAACCGGCACTCTACTGACTCGGCCAACGCATCCAGTCAATGGGGATTAGAACAACCGAGTCTGTGCTGAATAGCTGTTCCAGTCACAGGGAGAGTTTTAAGTCCACAGGGTCCTGGGGCCATATGCATGGAGCAGTGTTAGCACGTGTGGTGTTATCCATGCATACCAACGTGTCTGCGCTAAACCAGAAATCCCGCGCTAAACGCGTTTTGCCTCCTAACACTGCTCCATGCATATGGCCCCTGGTGGCTTCTTCGGCTGTGTATCTATGGATAGTTCCTTGTGGCGTGTTGTGACATTGTGACACGACACACGGACAATGAACATGTTCATTCTCTATCTGCCATGCACAAGGCCATATGGTCCCTGGGTCCAACCTATGGGAACGGCCACTAAGCAAAACACAGGTGCATTGTATGTGTGGCACGTCACCAGGTCATGAGGGAACACGGAACAAGGGAACATGCCACAAGGGAAAATGCCACAAGGGAACACAGACCAAGGGAACACAGGCCTAGGGAACACAGACCAAGGGAACACATACCAAGGGAACCCATACCAAGGGGACACATACCAAGGGAACACATACCAAAGGAACACAGACCAAAGGAACACAGACCAATGGAACACAGACCAAGGGAACACAGACCAAGGGAACACAGAACAAAGGAACAATCGATGGAAACACGGCCATACTGAGGCCGAGTATTGGCTACTGCTTCTGTGTTTTCATCCTGTATTTGTACCTTGTCAGTGCTTTCTGTGGCATGTCTGAACGAAGATTTCCAATTTGCTCAGCAAAGTATGGCAGAAGAGCGTGAGCCACCCAGGAGAAAGCAGCTTAATTCCCAGGCACTGCTACATTAGCACGGCGACCGTATGTTGACAACTCTCCCCAGAGATAACAGGAATTTGTGAAATGTGCACCTACGTGCTACATCATCGGATAATCAAAACATGTTCCAGTTATTATTCTCAGGATGGAAAGAGGACGGGCGAAGTAATGAGGTGTTTTGTTAATTATGCAAAGCGCAAGCTTATCTTCAACTGTGAAATGTAGTACTTAATAATAGGACATGTGCAATGTCTTCATCTGTTATTTTAATGTCCACATTTTTCATTGATTGATACATATTACGCAGACATGGACGCGATTTCGAATCCAAGCCGAGTCAAACCAATTACTTATCAAATTGATACTCGTCGCTACCTAGACTGGCGGTCGACATTGATAGGATAGGACAAGGACTGGTTAGTGTGATATATGCGTAATAGACGTATAGGTGTGTGGCTAATATATGTTAATGAGATGCAGAGTTTGAGACAAAGGAATATGCTAATGAGATGACATCATGGAAAGTTTAGCCGGCGGGTTGAGCGAGCCCTAAGCCGTGAATAAACCATTCAGTATCCAGAAGTCAAAGTGTTCAGACATACTTTCACAGTTAGCACAGTATCGGGATATTGTCATATTCTGGCGCTCAACATTGATAGGATAGGACAAGGACTGGTTAGCACAGTATCAGGATAATGTGATATTCTGGTGGTCGACATTGCTAGGATAGGACAAGGACTGGTTAGCACAGTATCAGGATAATGTGATATTCTGGTGCTCGACATTGATAGGATAGGACAAGGACTGGTTAGCACAGTATCAGGATAATGTGATATTCTGGTGATCGACATTGATAGGATAGGACAGGGACTGGTTAGCACATTATCGGGATAATGTGATATGCTGGTGCTCGACATTGATAGGATATGACAAGGACTGGTTAGCACAGTATCAGGATAATGTGATATTCTGGTGATTGACATTGATAGGATAGGCCAAGGACTGGTTAGCACAGTATCAGGATAATGTGATATTCTGGTGCTCGACATTGATAGGATATGACAAGGACTGGTTAGCACGGTATCAGGATAATGTGATATTCTGGCGCTCAACATTGATAGGATAGGACAAGGACTGGTTAGCACAGTATCGGAATAATGTGACTGTATGCGATATATGTCCCCTGCTATGTGGCAACAAATGCTTACTAAGTGCATCAGTATCTAAGTTAGATATGTAGAATCAAATTTAGATACTTGCTTTGCTTTGAAAGATTTGATACTCCATCGAACTATGCAGCTTTACTTATGTTCCATTAATTAAGTATTAATATATGCATATAGCTTCATTTACACTTTAAATCTAAAGAAAAAAAGGACACATTATTGTACCGGTACCCGCCATTGTAAAGGTGTTGGAGAGGGTTGGGTGGCTCGCCGTTAAATACGTGATCACACCAGATTCATATGCGTCGATAACCACGGAGACATTCCACAAAGAGCTGACATGGTTAAAGCATGGCTAGATGGTTTGCTTGTTGTTGCTATGTGAACATGCTGGATTCATATGCATCTGTAGCTGTGGAGATATTCCACAAAGAACTGACGTGGTTGAAGCATGGCTAGATGGTTTGCTTGTTGTTGATATGTGAACATGCTGGATTCATATGCCTCTGTAGCTGTGGAGATATTCCACAAAGAACTGACATGGTTGAAGCATGGCTAGATGGTTTGCTTGTTGTCGATACGTGAACACACTAGATTCATATGCGTCCATAACCACCGAGACCTTCCACAAAGAACTGACATGGTTGAAGCATGGCTAGATGGTTTGCTTGTTGTTGATACGTGAACATGCTGGATTCATATGCGTCTGTAGCTGTGGAACAATTTCACAAAGAACTGACATAGTTGAAGCATGGCTAGATGGTTTGCTTGTTGTTGGTAGGTGAACACGCCAGATTCATATGCATCCGTAGCTGCACAGACATTCCACAAAGAACTGACATGGCTGAAGCATGGCTAGATTTGTTGTTGTTGTTTTACCTCCTAGCAACATCTAAGGTCATAGGAGAATGGGTACCGACTTGTGCCAGTGCACACTCATGGCGACTTTATAGTGCTGCCCCACTGGGAAATCAGGCCACCAGCACCTTGACCCGATATCCCACTCAGTCATATTATCCTGACACTGAGCTAACCTTGTCATTGCCTTATCCTAATAATGCAGAACACCAGGCTAGGAAAGCCATACATGTTAATTTTAAAGTCATTGGTTTGGTTCGACCGGGAAAAGAACTTCCGATCTTCCGTATGCGAGGCCCGAGCTCTAGCGATTCGGCCACCACGCCCGATAACAACAGGAATTTGTGAAGATTGCTAGATGACGGGCCCCTTCTCTGTTACTCTGCTCATTTAAATACTCTGATTGGGAATTACCAGGGGGGGGGGATGTTGCGCCGAACCGCACTGTCGATGCTAATCCACACATGTGGGAGGAGAGGGGGGAGGGGGATGTCGGAGGGGGGAAGCGTGGTGGGGTGGCAGGGATGCAGTAGGGAGGAGAGAAGGGATGGGTGGGGGAGGGCGTGTGCAGAAGGGTGAATGGAGTCAGTCAATGGTGTGGGAATGGATGGTGGGAAGGAGAGAGGGGGGGAGGGACGACTGTGGGAATGGATGGTGGGAAGGAGAGGGAGAGAGTGTGTTGGAATAGTGGGAGGGGAGGGGAGGGGGAGGGAGGGACGAGTGTGGGAATGGCTAGTGGGAGGCAGTGCGAGGGGAGGGGGAAGGAAGGAAGGGATGAATGGAGGGAGGTGGGGAGGGAGACGGGCGCGAAAATGGGTGGAGAGAGGGAGAGGGTTTGGTGAGGAATGAAGTGGAGGGGAGGCAGTGAGGAGGGGGAGGGGGAAGAGAGGGAGGGGAGGCGGTGTAGGAGTGGATGGAGGGAGGCACTATGAAGGGAGGGGGAAGAGAGGGAGGGGAGGCGGTGTAGGAGTGGATGGAGGGAGGCACTATGAGGGGAGGGGGAAGAGAGGGGAGGGGAAGGGGTGTAGGAATGGGTGGAGGGAGGACGGGAAGGGAGCTAGTCGGAAGGGGACGGGAAGGGGAGGGGGAAGGGGAGGGATGGGGAAGGGTGTGTGAGGGAATGGGTGGAGAGAGGCAATGGGAGTAGAATGGGGGAAGGGGAGAGCGAGGGGGAGGGATAAAGGAGAGAGCGAGGGGGAGGGGGGAAGGGGAGAAGGATGGGTGGGGGAATAGGTGGAGCGAGACAATGGGAAGAGCTGGGCGGAGGGGGGGATGGGTGTATGTGGGAAGAGGTGGAGGGATACAGCGGGAGGGTGGAGGAGGGAAGCGGGTAGGGGTGGGGGAGGGGGTGTCTAGATGGGATATGGCTCCTCACAGTATCATTTCGGCGTTACACTCGGCTCAACCCCTCCCAATTACCCCACTACTTACCATTTAAGGCCATGTCCACGGTTCCGTAGCATTTCACCGGTTATTTTCCGCCAATAACACTTACATATGCAAAATTCTACTCTGCTGCTGCTTTTATTCCGAATTTAGTTTGAAAGCGGGCATAATGACTGTTGGCTGACGGTGCGGAGGAGGCGGGGAGGAGAGAATGCCTGCTCGCAGTGATTAACATGGCGGTTATGGTGGACAGAGAGAAATTTCATGGGGGCTGCCGTTATTTATATCCAGCTAATAATTACAGAGTACACACAGACACACACCCATATATATATATATATATATATATATATATATATATATATATATCTATATATATATATATCTATATCTATATATATATATATATATTTACAAACTTTGATCCACTCTCTTTCAAGCAGCTCTTGCCAATCCGCTGGTTGGATAGCTTTAAAACCAACAGAAACTATTTATAATTTCAAGAAAATTTCGATGTGCCTATTATTCATTCCAGAGAGGCACACCACATCCCATTCCCCCCAACACAACCACCCCCCCACTACCACACAACTATCCCCCCCCCACACACACACAAAAGAGATGCCAACAAGTTTGCAATCAGACGCTGCCTTGGCTAATGACTAGTATTCGATGTAGCGAAAATACCACAATTGATCTCATCTCAAGTGGAGGCTGTGTTTGATTCATGCAGCTCGGCTCTGTCGCAAATTTGCAACTTTGGACTTTGTGGAGAAACGCTGATGCAGCTTCTCCATCCCCCAACGCGACGCCCGGAGCCTATTGCCATCCTCATCTACTGCAATTGACGCCCTGCATATTTTTAAAATGTATTTTGTATTCCTGCATCTCGGGTAAGCTGTGATGATACTGTGCAATCGAATAACACACTGGAACACACATCCTGAGCGTTTTCTATAGGCCAGATTACTGGCTCTCTCTTGATATAACAGGGATGAAGGATCTCCACCATTTCCTGGATTTCCACGATTAACCACAAATATTTACCTATTAATGTTAAAGTTGCATAGTTCGATGAAGCGTCACATTTTCAAAAACAAAATAATTATTTAGATTTGATCCTACATATCCAACTTAGATACATGTTTACTTATTAAGCATGTGGCACTACATATCAGGGAATGGTGAGTACATTTAATATAACCTATTACTGCTAAAGCCTATGGTATCAGAGTTGTGGCATGATTGCCAAAACTAATTTGACATGTTTGCACTTCAAATATCTCAAAACTTAGCCAATAAAGTAAAAGTTACTTCAGAGTAAAGTAAGGTAGATTATAACAATCAATTTAATAGAGTTATCTCAGAAAAATGATTGAAACTCAAAACCATCGGACTATTCAACTTTAAACTATTTGTTGGGGGGATGAATTTATATTTACTCTGCTCATATCGGATAGGGGTGTCAACACTTTTTTTCACCTCTGGGCAGCACTAGTCCAATTTGATTCAAATCTGTTGAATGTTGTTTTAGTAATAATGTTGGTTTTGTTGCTTCTTGTTTAAGGCTTGTAACTGTTTCTAGATTGCAAACAGTCCAAAATGACCTAAGATGTTGCTAGAGCATGAAACGCAAACAAGAACTAGTTAGAACTTGATATGTCACTGTCCTGGCACTGAGCTAACTAGCACTTGTGTTATCCTATTACTGCCGAGTGATAATATAGCCACAACACGGATAGATAGTTGAAATTCGCTGACAGTGCTAATCCTATGTCAACTGTCAGTACTGGTCCTGATATGACCCTACTTAGATGTTGCCACAATGTAAATCTCCAACAACAAACCATTCAACAAGGCCCCCGAGAGGACTTATCAAGTTTTAGGCATTTAGAAAGAATCACAAAAAGGCTTGTTTTATTTAACGACACCTCTAGAGCGCATTGATTTTTATCGTTGCCTATTGGACGTTAAGCATATGGTCATTCTGACATATCTTTTGGGAGGAAACCTGCTGCTGCCACATAGGCTACTCTTTTCCGATAAGCAGCAAAGAGTCTTTTATATGTTCTTTCCCACAGACAGGACAACACATACCACAGCCTTTGATGAACCAGTTGTGGATTACTGGTTTGAACAGTTAGAACGAATTGTGTGACCATGGTTAAGAAATGGCGTCGGACACAACCCATGACATATCCCACAAGTCATCTGCAGCAGTCGGTGTAGGCGCGCAGAGGATCATGGGAGGATGTGGTGGTGGGGGACCAGCCGAGTCTGCTAGTTCCTCCACGCACTGTGTGGAGGCGCCACCGTAGCGCTCTTGTATGGGATTTGGGTGTGAGCAGTATACCTGAGTAGTATATTATCTTTTAGATTTGGAGCAGGCATCCTATTGTTTTTTCATTATCTCTCTCTCTATCTCTATATCTCTCTCGATCTCTTTCTATCTCACTTGGTTGTCCATCGGTAGCGGCGATGACAGCAACTCATCATTTGTTGTGAACTCGTCGATGACCGGTGAGTCCAATTTGTGCTTGGAATGATCCATCGGTAAAAGTTATGTCCACCACATTGGACATTGGTAACCCCAAACAATTCTGAGACTTCCCCTCCAACACTAACATTCACCATCATTCCCACATGTAGAGCCTCGATCATATTTGTGAACTTCTCTGGGCATCCATACATCCTCAGTAGCTGCGATAGCCAGGTCCTCCCAACTGTATCCCCCATGACTGCCTTCATCTTATGGTGTTAGTCATCGTTAGATGTTGGTTGTAAATTTAAAGTTGACCTTCTATACGTATCATCCCTAGCATGTATACTTTCCAAGAATTTATTGAATCCTCAGTGTATTTTAATTAAACACATTTCTGTTATTTCTGTTATTCATTATTATTTATAGTAAGATGTCAGCGCAGACAACCCGACCATTCTGGCTCTCAATCGCTCTTTTATTTCATATTAATGCTCCACTGTTTGTTGCACAACATGCAGTTGCTGCGAACCCATGATCTGATCGTGATCGGTCATTTGGCCGACGGACATTTGGCCGACGGGCATTTGGTCGACGGGCATTTGGCCGACGATCATTTGGCCGACGGGCATTTGGCCGACGGGCATTTGGCCGGTGGGCATTTGGCCGACTGGCATTTGGTGGACATAACTTTTACCGATGGATCGTTGACCGACTATCTGGCTGGATGGACTTGACCGAATCGACATGGGCTTTTAAATGTTCTTAGTTTTTCTTTTTAATGTTGTTTATTATTCTTTCTTCTTTTTAGTGTTATTTGTTATTATTATTTTGTTAAAACATGTTTGTTATTTTGCTTAGTCGTTTTAATGGTGTGTTATTTTTGTATTTCTTCTTTTTAAATGTTATCTGTTATTTCTTTCTTTAATGCTGTTTGTTACTTTTATTTTTTCCTTGTCACTGATTAACAATTAATCATGATTGTTTCTTATCATTAACAGTTCATTGACGAGTATGAAATGTTATTAAAAGTCTGGGTGTTTTTAATCTAATCTCCTATTCCTAACACAACTCGTTTGTATTTGTGGTACAGGATAACCCCGTTAAACCAAACTTGAAGGGACCCTAGCAATTTGTTTGGATTAACCGATCATTGGTATAACCAAACTTTGACTTCAACTTTGACTTGGCTTTGGCAACAACTTTGGTGCATTATGAATGTAATATACAATGTGTGTCGACACTATGATTATTGTTTTTTTATTCATATACAGTTTAACCCCAGTAAACAAAGCTCGGTTAAATCAAACGATCGGTTAATCCAAACTTTTTTCGGCGACCCGTCAAAATACTACCATTTATCATATAAAAAACTCTCAGATGACCTTAAAACCACATGAAAGTTTGGTTTAACTGTACCAGAAGTGTCATGGGGCCGAACATTTTGTTTGGTTTAACCAATACTTCGGTTTAACCGACTTCGGTTTAACCAACTTTTATATAAGACAATGGTAGTATTTTGCTGGCCCGCCGAAAAAAGTTTGGATTAACCGATCGTTTGGTTTAACCGAGCTTGGTTTAAGGGGGTTGTATTGTAATAGGAACACAAAATTTGCCAGTTGTCTGTTTGGTCGTCTACTCTAAGATGCAATCTGTTCGCTTAAATGTTTGTCGGTGAAAAATTCATCGTTGAAATATCAGTCAGTGAAATATCTGTAGGCCAAATGTCCGCACCCTAACTGATGTAGTGACACCATTTTCCATACATGGTGCCCCCAGAGCCTGTCCATGGAAATGTCACTTAGAACTGGCTCTAGTCACTCGACCAGATCGCACTTGTAGAATACACAGTAATGGGATATCACCGTTCGTATAGAAGGCGTGAATTCCCTACGGATCACTTCCTCACTTTTCTTCCACTGATATAAAATCCGGTTTCTACTGCCAGAGTGGGCGCCATCGTATTAACTAACCCCTTCAACTCCCAACCCCTATTAACCTTGACCTGACCTCTTGACCTTTACACCCCAGACGCGATGGCAGAATCAAAAGAGTGCGGGTCTCGCGTATGGAAGGTCGGGAGTTCAGTTCCTGGTCGAGTCAAGTCAATGACGTTAAAATTGATACTTGTCACTACCTAGCCTGGCGGTCGGCATTAATAGGATAAGACAAGGACTGGATAGCTCAGGATTAGTATAATGTTATTGAGTGGGTTATGGTGTGAGCAGCCTGATTTCCCCATGGGACAGTACTATAAAGTGGCCATGACTGCACAAGTCGGTACCCGTCCTGGTATGATGTTAGATGTGCAAAATATCTGTGCAAAATAAAAACTGGGAACCCCAACTGAACTGCACCACAAGGGGGCAGGTGATATGTCATGGCCCACAACTGGACAGCCCAGGGCGGGATAACTGGAAATATAAAAGCCAGATAACATATCCAACAACAATATAAATCAAATCAATTTCAAACAAACATAACTCAACCACCTATTATGTACAAGACTATGGACATGTAAATAAAGTAGGCTAGTATAGAATTAAGTAGAAAAAAGCGGAAAGCTCTTCCCAAGAAAACCCCAAAACACTAACATAGAACCTTAAGAAAACAACTAACATAGTAATAAGAATAGAACAAAAATACAATGCCAAGAGGGCCCCAAAAAAACTAACATAGCCTACTAAACGTACCAACATATCTATCTGCTACTGAAATGCAGACAATCAAATAACTTATCAGCAGCTACTGTTTGGTAAGACAACACCAACACTACAGCTGGCCAGCATTGAAAACAAGCCTGGGTACCCAGGCTTACATGCTATGGACAGAATAAATACAGCCTCAATAAAAAAAATTTTAAAAAAAGAAACAACAAAAAGAAATTGTTGCCAGGACATGAAACTCCAACAACCAACTAATGTCCTTTACACTTGCTGAGGTGGTCAATACTCATGACACCCCCATTAAGCGCATAGTGTAAGTGGATCTCACAATACTCACAGACCGGATGCAGTGGCCTAATAGCTACAACGCCCTTCCGGAGTTGGTATCCCAGCAGAATCAAACCAATGACTTGTAAAATCGATACCTGTCGCTACCTAGCCTGATGCTCGGCATTAATAGGATAGGGCAGGAACTAGCTAACACAGAATCAGGAGAATGTGATCATGTGGGTTATCGCGTCTTGGTTCCAGCAGGCTAGTCTCCCAGTGTCACAAATCCGTACACATCATGATATGACATTAGATGTTGCCAGGACGTAAAACTTCAACAAACAACCCACCACCAACCACCAAGGCAGTACCCGTCCTGACATGACCTCAGGTGTTGCTAGGATGTAAAACAAACAAACACACACGCAATGGCCACCCCCCAATCTCCGATAACCTGAATATTACTAAATGAATTAATCTGGTTTAGCTAACATAACCATCGCACTAATAGACATGTTTTTGTTCTAGGTCAAATACTGTGATATGCTGATGGCGACCATTCCATTATCTCACACTCATGCAGACACACACGGATCAACGATCAGTCCATATACACTTCAGACATTTATTACTTGTCAATCCGCTCACAGCTGCGTCCACAGTCCAGTGACTCGCACCCTAACTCGCTAGGTCCCACATCGCCTCTATATATAGGTGTGTGTGTGTGCTAGCCACCACCTAATGCTGTGTATCTGCGTAGGTGTGCGATGTAGTCTGTGCAGCCACCGCATGGTAGTGGAGCTCAAGTACAGACTACTACAATACTTACGTATCATCATTAACATTTCCAGAACATATTGTGGGTGATTTATGGAAACAACGAGCACCGCTAGGGGGCAGCACTGATATTATATTATTATGCTGACAATACTCCGCATACCTACAGTGCTAGGCCAAACATTAGGTGTGGTCTTTCATGTGGTGTCACCCCCCACACTCTACAGCCACCCTCCCGCCAACCCCAACTCCCCCCCCTCCAACCCCCCACACCCGACATAATGAAAGTACCTACATGACGACTGGTGGCTATTGATCTCACCAATAGCGAATTCCATGAATTGTTAGCCTGTCACACAACTGAAGCATTACTGACATCCTCAGTGACACCACCATTGCACACTGACAGTGACAGCTGGTGAGGTATACCTTTCATCATCTTTCCCTATTTTCAGTCTCGAGGCGTCTTGTTCATTGGCATCTTGCCGAATGATTTGTTTGATTGTTTTTGTTTAACATCCTCGCAACATCTAAGGTCATGTCAGGATGGCTACCGACATGTGACAGGGCACAATCATTACAACGATACAGTGCTGCCCTACTGGAAGAGCAGACTTCCAGCACCATGACCCGATATCCCACTCAGTCACATTATCCTGACACTAAGCTAACCAGTCCTTGCCCTATACTAACCATGCCTACTGCCAGGTTAGGTAGCGACAATAATCAACTATGTATGTCATCTGTTTGATTCGCCTGGGCTTTGAACTGCCGACTTCTGCACTACCTATTCGTCGATGGACCATGGATTTGATCGCTACAGTGCTATGCCATAATATTGCAGAATTCTATTGTCCAAACCAGCTGTAGACTAAGTAATACGAGTTCTCACCCACAATTGTGGAGAACTAAAAGGTGTTTTACAGCAATCTTCCATAGTGACCTGAAACAAACACTGTCTAGACATCATATGACGAGGCATCCATCGTTGTGGATGAATAATTAACCCTGTGAGATGGTATGCTAATCATGGCCTCATCTAATGAATTACTGTGATGAATGGCACCATACAGCCAGGAGGCATTCTGTCAGGTGATTTTTCTCACAGGCGAGCAAGGAAGGTGCCGATGGGGGGGGGGGGGGTGGCAGCAGGGGTAGGGGCATCACCCTATTTCCCAATTGCCTCGAGCCTCAAGCCGATATATCGTGGTTGTGATTAAACGGACAAGCGCCTACTTTTATCAAATATCACCTGTAGGGCTGCATAGACATGGATTCGTTGTTGATACTGAGGGACCGGGCGTGGTGGCCAAATCTTTCAGTATGGCTTATTATGAATATGAAACCCACTGTATAAGAACTGTACCAACCCAACTCTACAAGAACCCGAGAGGAGGAGATCATGGTTGACGGAAACAAGCTGAACTCTGTTCCGGAATTCACCTATCTCGGAAGGGAGCACTATATCAAGTGATGGACGCATTGATGCTGAGATACAGAGGAGGATGGCCAAGGCTAGCGCATCATTCGGCCGACTACGCCAAAGACTCTGGAACAACCACCATGTGTCCATTTGGGTCAAAGGTAAGATCTACCGTGCAATCGTGCTATCCACCCTACTATACAGAGCCGAGGCCTGGACAGTGTACAGACAGCAGGTGAAAAAGCGGCATGCCTTCATGATGCAACATCTGCGTTCAATCATGAGGCTAACCTGGAAGGACAAAGTGACGAATAAGGAAATACTCGAACGGATGGGGCTGCCCTCTATGGAAGATCTTCTGATCAAAAAGACTGGACACCTCATGAGGATGTCATCACACAGGCTACCAAAGCAGATCCTTTATTCCGAACTGTCTTCTGGCTCCAGAAAGAGAGGGCGCCCCCGTCTACGGTTCAGGGATACCATCAAGAGAAACCTGAAGCTGAGAGACATTAAGACCGACTCATGGACGCAACTCTCACAGCAGAGAGCTAATTGGAGAGCGGCAGTCAAGTAATGAAAGCAGTCTTTGTCACATCGCAACCGACAGCATGATGATGATGATGATGTATAAGAACCACCAGACTCAGGTTTCATATGAGCAGTTAGCATCAGAGGCCATGGTGTTAGACTGGACGCGGTGGCCGAATGGGTACAGCACAGGCATCCCGTGTGGACGATCAGGGGTTCTAATCCCAGCCGAGTCCATCCAATGACTTTTAAAATTGCTAGTTCTCGCTACCTAGCTTGGCACTCAATATAAAGTTACCATGAGTGCGCACTGTCACAAGTCGGTACTCGTCCTGGTATGACTTTCGATGTTGCTAGGACGTAAAACTCCAACAACTAGCCAATCACATCACCCACTACCTCACACTCATGTTGGTACTCTCTCCACCAACCTAGTACTTATGCACTCACACGGGCGGATCTGGTTGTTCCCCACTGCCTCCCACTTGGCTGCGTTCGGCGGGATTGGTTCCTCTCCACTGCTCTTCAGTTAGTTGAGTTCATTCGGAAATCACCACGGTGTCTCTGCTGAAACTCGCCATGTTTGCTCTGCAGCCAGGTGTGTTTGTAAACCCCCAAAAACCCGACATTACCAGGAAGGGGGAGGAACGCGCAGGGTTTATTGTCCTCGCTTACAACCAGTTAGAGATGATGTATTTGGAAATGAGTGTGTAATGGAGTCGCTACGATTCCATTCACAACTCATTATTACATTTCTTAGGGAAACTGGTTTTCACCAAAAATTCATTTTCAATCTTTAACTAAATGTGTTTTACTATTGATTTTCCTCATCATATTCTACATATGATTTTAGCACAGTTTTGGTATTGGCGTACATTTCCCTGCTCTATTCTGTTTGAAATGTAATATTTGACTCTGATATGCTTAACCACTGTATTACCCCTCCCCCCCTCCCCCCTCAATAATTACTTTTTTTGCTGGGGGGGGGCGTTAAGCAAACAAGCAAAATGTGCCAAATGCCAATTAAGATTTTTTGCGTCTTTCAAACCGATCACGTGATGTATTATCGAACGGCCCTGGTGACCCCCTGGTGGAGACGCTGTGATGCGCAGGTCCGTTATAGATCAATGAGGTTCGGTCCTGTCTGTGTTGTCGGGACAATGTGCGCGCAGCATTAAGCGCGCGGTGTGCTGGTCATGCCTGCACGCCCTCTGGTGTGAGGTGTGAGAGCATTGGTTTGCAAGGGTTGGTTGTGGGGTGTGGGAAGGGTCCAGGTGGGGGGTGAGGGGGGTATGCGGTGTGTGTGTGGGGTGTGTGGTGATGTTCATGCTTGCACGCCCTCTAGTGTGAGGTGTGAGGGTATTGTAATGTAAGGGTTGGGTGGGGGGGGGGGTGCGGGAAGGAGTCTGGGTGTGGAGTGGGTGCGGGGTGGGTGCGGGTATGGTGTGTGTGGGTGTGGTGTGAGTGTGTGGGTGTGGGGTGTGATATGAGGGTATGGGTAGGGTGTGGTATGGGTGTGGTATGAGGGTGTGCATGTGGTGTGAGGATGTGGGTGTGGTGTGGGTGTGAGGGTGTGGTGTGATGGGTATGGGTAGGGTGTGGTGTGGGTGTGGTATGAGGGTGTGAGTGTGGTGTGAGGGTGTGGGTGTGAGTGTGTGGGTGTTATGTGTGGGTGTGGTTGTGTGTGTGTGCATATCATGTGGTGTTATGTGAGGGGTGTATGTGAGGGATGCAAATACCTTGCACTATGTTGAGTACCGATGCTGTACACTGAAGCATATTCTGCTCCCCCACTTTCAATGTTCAGAGTGTGGTGTGCTGCACACAATTCAGCACATTCCACTTCCCCATCACCATGTACAAACCAAATGTGATCGCTCAAACAGCTAGAAGAACACTGTCTCGGTGCTGACAAAATATGTCTCCAGATGAAAAAAAAAGAAAAAGCTTTAACTTAAAAAAGGGGAGAGGAACGCCCCCTCCCCCGCCCCATTGCCCCCTCCCCAATCTGTTTGCCTTGTAGGCATAGGCGGGACATATGGCTGTGGCCGGACAGATGGTCGTGGCCGGACAGTTGGCTGTCGGACAGATTGCCGACGGACATTTGGCCGAATATCTGAACGAATCGACATTTCACCCATTCACAACATGATCTTTCATTTGTTATTTGTATTTCTTGTTTTTGTTTTTATATTTTTATTTATTTGTAACTGCTTTGAAAGAAATACTGATTGCTTCTTACTATCAACAGTATGTTACTGGGTGTGACATATTAATACAAGTGAAAGCGATTTTAATGAAATTTCCTATTTCTAACAGGTATAGTTTGCATATGTCTTAAAAGGAACAACACATTTGCCAGTTCTCTGTTTTGTCGTTTACCTATAGGTGAAATGTTTGATAGGTGAAATGTCCGTTCCCTGAAATGTACATTAGGTTTTGATTGATTGTGGCAGTTTTACGTCCTGGCAGCATCTAGGGTCATACCAGGATGTATTTGACCTAACATGTTCCCAGGCCAACGATTAGGAGAAATGTCCATTCGTTGAAATGTCCGGAAGCCATGTAGGCATGGCCGTTCTGTCGTTATATGGCACACTCTGTAGCTCAAATACTTTAAAATGGCCATACCCGTCGGCCACTGCTCAGGTCTGCCTTTGTTTTGTGTTATTTATCGAGCTGTCCAGACGGACTTGTCCTCCCGAGTGTGAGCAACAAGGAAGAGGCGGACCTGTCCCACTGCCAGCCCCAAGCCCGTCAGTTTATCAGTCCTCCAGTGTGTGAGCTGCTCAACCCACTAATATAGCGAAATATTCCAAGTATTTGTGTTGTGCTTGTTAGTGATTGTATGTCTATTCTGTTCATAACGGCTAAGTGCATGCACTTAATTTCGTCCCCGTGCAATAGTGGTCATAATCCATATGATTTTGCTTATCAATAATTTCTGTAAATTTGTTTACGGTCTAAAATCGGGGAGTTTCCAATTCGTTTGGTTTTTGATTATATTTGTGTGCATAGTTTGTTTCGTGTGGTGTCTCCTATTGGTTTGTGATGTTGTATGGCTTACTTACTATTTATCCCTGATCTATTAGTTAGTACATATTTCTTTATCTATATCTCACCTCCAGTCTATCCACGCATCTAGTGTCTCGGTTCTCTAGTTTCGTAGCTGCTCTAACCGCTCAATATCGCCTAGCCTTCCAAGTATCTAGTATCTCACTCCTGTAGTTTGGCATGCAGGTATTGCAATACCTCAGGTAGTTTGACGCCCCTGCCGTGCAGAGTTGTAAATCACTGCCTTGTGGTACAGGTTCTTGACAGAACCGAAGGCTAACGGAGCAAACCCTGAACAGAAAACCCTGTCACTGTGGCAGCATCAAGGGCGGTTGATGTAGGGAACACCCAACATCTCCCGACCAGCCACTGCAGGAACAAATAGTTTTGCGCCTGTCTGGACATGTTCTTGCTGGTGTGAAACCTCTATTTGCTCCCCGAGAGAGTGCTGCTGGTAATTTGCAAAAGCCAGCAGCACTTCAACACTTTTGCAGGCAGCTTTCATGAATTGATCAAGAGAAACATGAAGCTGTGAGATATTAAGACCGAATCATGGACATCACTCTCACAGCAGAGAGGTAAATGGAGAGTGGCAGTCAAGTAATGAAAGCAGTCTTTGTTGCATCGCAACCGACAGCATGATGATGATGAGATGATGAGTTTGTGATCTGGTCTAAACACTCACTATAGCGAAGCCATCCAAATCTGTAGTGTCTCACTCCTGTAGTTTGTGATCTGGTCTAAACACAGACTGTAGCGAAGCCTTCCAAGTATGTAGTATCTCACTCCTGTAGTTTGTGATCTGGTCTAAAAACTGACTATAGTGAAGCCTTCCAAGTATCTAGTGTCTGACTCCTGTAGATTGTGATCTGGTCTAAACACTGACTATAGCGAAACCTTCCAAGTATCTATGTCCAAAGATGAAATCGGAACTCACTGCTGACCCATGTTATTATCAGGGAGGAGTATGGATGCCACTACGTTCAACTACGTTCAACTACGTTCAACTAGGTTCAACTACGTTCAACTACGTTAGCCTCCATTACATTCAACTACGTCCACTAACATGTATGTGACCAGGCCTTTAATCATCGACTATACTGCTATGTTATTAAATTGTTCATCGACTATGCAACCGGGCCGATTGTGTCACCCTCTGCCTGCAAATGCTGTAACCTGTCTGGCCGCGCTCTGTCACACTGCCCGCAATCCTTTAAGGTTTACTGAATGAAAAGCAGTTTGATTCAAGTTGAGATTGCAGATTGTGTCAGATTGCAGCACTAAGTATTATGATCGATATTTCTATTGCACAATTACTACATGATGTATTGATAGACATCTGTAATCTGGCAGAGGTTTGGATGGAGTCGATCGAGTACCTTAGCCTCTGCCAACAAACAAGGGAATAAACTATATTGAAGAGTGAAGGGTACATGAATCAATTCGCACATTCGTGGGGTTTTTTTTTTGGGGGGGGGAGATTTTAGTCGCAATGGTGTGCTGAAGGCTACAAATCTGCAGAACTGAATAGGCACTCCTGAAAGCAGTCCCATGTGGTCGGGAGTTGGCTTCCGATGAGTAGTGATCAGAGGAATTGGGGGGTAGGGGGGAGGGGGGGGAGGAAGGAAAAAGGCAGCCTAAGGAGCCCAACCACAGCCCTCTGAGAGGGGCGGAGGAGGATGGGTGGTTGGTGTAGTTTTACACCCCAGTAAGACCCTAGGCCATACCAGGACATGCACCGACTTGTGACAGCGTGCACTCATGGCAACTTTATAGTGCTGCCCCATTGGGAAATCAGGCCGCCGGAACCATGACCTGATGTCCCACACAGTCACATTATCCTGACACTGTGCGCCCAGTTCCTGTCCTGATCTCATAACGTCAAGCCCCGAGCAGCAACAGGTACCTATTTTATAAGTCATCGGTTTGACTCGACCAGGATCCAAACTTCAGTCCCTCCAGATTCACCGGATTCATGGGGTAGGACATAAGAACTCACCAACATGACTTGAAAATGTATACTTGTTGCTTCCTAGCCAGACGATTGGCATTACTAGGATAGGGCAAGAAGCAGTGGAATGAGGAAGACCAGTCATCTGCGACTGAAATTTCCCCTGCTTAAACAACTGAATTTTTGTTGTTGGTACATTAATGTTTTCTATTTTCTATTTATGTACGATATTCACAATTAATCATGTTGCCGGTACCATGCATAATTCAAAATCTTGACTACGGCCTGATATTATGAATACCATAAGCTGTATTCACACGGGCGAGGTAAAACGCCTCACGCGAAACGCCTCGCGTACTGCGACTCACATTTGCCGTGTGAACGTGACGGTGAGGCGTTTTAGGGCTGAATCGATTCATATAAATCGCCTACTGTAAAACGCATCGCGAGGTGGTCTACACGAAGCGATTTACTCTGAGGCGTTCTACCCTGTCCGTGTGAATGCATATGAAGCGATTTAGGATGTCACACGAATGCGCAGTCGACACATCAGTTTGTTGCGTATATTATATAATTTAATTAATGAAACCGCTATCTATGCACAGATATTTGTTTCATCATTTATTTGTAGGGTTTCACTGCCCAGCAGAAGTTTTGACCGTTCCAAACCAATACAAATCATTAAATACATATCTAGGTCGAACCCACACTCTCTGGTGCTGGCGTCGTCGAACCCAAAATGGCGCTGGTTAGCCTGGACTTGCTCATGCGCAGATATCCACTTCCGCCTCACGCAGTGTCCGTGTGAACGGGCGCCTAATTCGCCTCACCTGATTCGATTTGTGTGATACGCCTCACATTTTGTCCGTGTGAATACAGCTATAGAGACAGTTTGGTTTCCACATTACGTTGTTAATAATTTTGCCACTTTTTTGAGGGGTTGTAAGTCAAATATTTATTGTAGACTCTGTGTATTAAGTACGTTAGCAAGACTACATGTATTTAATATGTCCCTTAAAATGTATCCAAAATATGCTGAAGTGATTTTGTATTAAAGTGAATAATATGAAAAAGTGTGTATCAACACGATTTTCAAATTTATTTCTCATCAAATCAATTCTTTTAGCTTAACTATAATCAATAAAATCTTGTTTGAATTTGTGGTGTGTGTTAAAATTATGTTATGGATGTGTGTAAAATGATGTTATGGATGGATATTATGCGGTTAACATGAAGAATTTTCTCTATTTGTATAAGATAAAAATCATGAAGGGAAAATATATGATTTCAATTCTGACTTATTCACAGCATAAACCTTCATATGACCATGGATTCTGCTATTATTTTGAATGTTTTCTGCTATTATTTCACTTTTGATTTCATGTCACAAAAGTGGTACACAGTTTCTGAGCAAGACCCGTACATAAAACACATACTGATGTGAATACAGGCCTGCTTCGAATATATTATCTTGCATTTCTGGACTAGATGGGATGGCCAAATGAGGTCAGCATCGTTTTGGGAGATCGGCTGATCCAGGTGATCCGAACCCATGGGTTTGTTGGTTCGAATCCCTGTTTTGGGATCTGGGGATCCGAACCAATGGTTTTGTGGGTTCGAATCCTGGTCGAGTCAAAGGAATGACTTTACAATTGATACTTGTCACTTCATAGCCTGGCACTCAGCATTATGAGGATATGACAAGGACTGGTTGGCTCAGTGTCAGGATAATGTGACTGAGTGGGATAACAGGTCATGCTTCTGGCAGCCTGGTCTCCTAATGGAGCAGCACTATATAAGATGCCTTAGATGTTGCTAGGACGTAAAAGAACAACGAACAACAACAACATATTGCATTCTCCACCACGCTGTGCAATGTCCCTTGACACACCATCACTAATTGAAACATGTTAAGAAGTGACACCAGGCCGCCCCCTACGGACCTCAGTGTCACCCATTGTGCTGGTGTGAGGAAATAGAATCCCCCTCCTGAAAATTGTCTCCCTCCCAGCGAATCTATTTCGAAATAAAACCTCACACATTGAAACAGAATAGCCCTAACCACACGACGTTAAGTTCGAAATACAATAGAGGGAGGTGGAGGCTTTAGGTGGAGGTGGGAGGGGAGGTGGGTGGTGGTTTATAGGGAAGTGAGAGTGGTAGCTGGAGGAGGTGAGGGAGGGGGTGCTGGGTGAGGGGATGAGGGAGGGGTAGGTGAGGGGAGGTGCCAGGTGGTGAGAGGAGGAGGGAGGTGTAGGGGATGTGGGGAGGGTGCAGGGGAGGTGGGTGGGGAGCGGAGAAGGAAAGGAGGGAGGTGGAGGGAGGAGAAAGAAAGAGGGAAGAGGGGGATGGGAAGGGAGGGGAGTGTAATATTTCGAAATACATCTGTGGGAACGATTTTATTTCGAAAGAAAATCGCATGGGGGAGACAATTCTGAGGGGGCGATTCTATTCCGTGACCGTTGTGTGCATGGAAAAAAAGCAGTGTGACTGGTGTGGAAGCTGTGTGCATGGATACCAGCAAGGTGACTAGTGTGGAAGCTGTGTGCATGGATACCAGCAAGGTGACTGGTGTGGAAGCTGTGTGCATGGATACCAGCAAGGTGACTGGTGTGGAAGCTGTGTGCATGGATACCAGCAAGGTGACTGGTGTGGAAGCTGTGTGCATGGATACCAGCAAGGTGACTGGTGTGGAAGCTGTGTGCATGGATACCAGCAGGGTGACTGGTGTGGAAGCTGTGTGCATGGATACCAGCAAGGTGACTGGTGTGGAAGCTGTGTGCATGGATACCAGCAAGGTGACTGTGTGGAAGCTGTGTGCATGGATACCAGCAAGGTGACTGGTGTGGAAGCTGTGTGCATGGATACCAGCAGGGTGACTGGTGTGGAAGCTGTGTGCATGGATACCAGCAATGTGACTGGTGTGGAAGCTGTGTGCATGGATACCAGCAGGGTGACTGGTGTGGAAGTTGTGTGCATGGATACCAGCAGGGTGACTGGTGTGGAAGCTGTGTGCATGGATACCAGCAGGGTGACTGGTGTGGAAGTTGTGTGCATGGATACCAGGAGGGTGACTGGTGTGGAAGCTGTGTGCATGGATACCAGCAGGGTGACTGGTGTGGAAGCTGTGTGCATGGATACCAGCAGGGTGACTGGTGTGGAAGTTGTGTGCATGGATACCAGCAGGGTGACTGGTGTGGAAGCTGTGTGCATGTATACCAGCAGGGTGACTGGTGTGGAAGTTGTGTGCATGGATACCAGGAGGGTGACTGGCATGGAAGCTGTGTGCATGGATACCAGCAGGGTGACTAGTGTGGAAGCTGTGTGCATGGATACTAGCAAGGTAACTAGTGTGGAGGCTGTATGCATGGATAGCAGCATGACTGGTGTGGAAGCCATGTGCATGGGTACCAGCGCACCATTTTATTCTCCAGCAGTTCACCTGGTTACAATATTCCATGTCATGCCTAAGAACTCGGTACACCTCAGAACAATCGATTGCCCTCATACATTTTTTGATAAACCAAGTGAACATGAGAGGACTGCGTGAATGTAGAAATACATAGCTGCTTATGTTGATGAATACGAATGGTATCAAGCCGTCATGTAGTGATTTCTTGTTTGTTTGATGATATTTTTCATCCTAGTAACATCTGAGCTCATATCAACCAGACGGGATGGCCGAATGAGTTAGAGGGTCTGTCTCCCGTGTTGGTAGATCGTGGGATCGTGGGTTCGAACCCTGGTCGAGTCAAACCAATGACTTAAAAATTGATACTTGTCACTTCCTAGCCAGGCGCTCGGCATTATTAGGATATGGCAAGGACTGGTTGGCTCAGTGTCAGGATAATGTGTCTGAGTGGGATATAGTGTCATGCTGCTGGTGGCCTGGTCTCCCTGTGGGGGAGCACTATAAAGTCACCATGAGTGCGCACTGTCACAAGTCGCTACCCATACTGATATGAAGTTAGATGTTGCTACGACGTAAAATAACAACAAACAAACAAACAATCTAAGCTCAAATAAGGCCGGGCACCAATTTGTGACAATGTTAACTGACCCAAAATCGCACCTAGTCACATTATCCTAATACTGTCCTGAATTGTGCTTGTGCTATCCTATTTATCCCAAGCGCGAGACTAGGCGGCTATACATATCAATTTTGTAAGTCTGCTTTGACTAGACCTGGATTTGAACTTGATATCCCCCATATTCTACCTCGGATATCACCATAGATGTTGCCAGGAAGTAAAAACTCCAACAACCAACCATGGAAAGCCTGCACTCTATCAAGTGTGCCACTGCATCCGGTCTGTTTTCATATAGTTGTGTCCCGTTAGGCATTTGTGTAACATATACTAATATGACTGCAGCTACACACACATGTCCAATGTGCCACTGCACATTCGGAACACAAATTGAACTCATCGGTCACCGACTCGTGCAACAAATGATGAGTTGCTGCCATCATCACCACCAATGGACAACCAAGAAGAAGAAGAATATGGATAATTGATTCAAAGTCAGTTGGGCTGCATTATCATGGGTGACGTCATGGTGCCCTACTTTAAATGATTGCAGCCGCTAGATATCCACATAATTATCTTCCCTATTATTAATTCCTTTCATAACAAATTCGAAGACAAGACAGAGGTAATGGATCGACTCTAAGATGCTGGCTGGCCCTAAAGACCTACCGTTACATTTTATTGAGCAAAATCGGAGGCGAGATGGGCAGATGGTAGGGACGTGAGGCACCACCTGGAGGGCAGGTGGGGAATTAGGGAGCTGTTTGAAGGAATACCTCCCACCCTCCAGACTCCATTCTGCATACCAGACTACATATATGCCAAGAAAATCCAAAACAAGTAATATAGGCTACTAACCATACCTACCAATTATCTATCTGCTACTGAAATGCAGGCAATCAAATAACTTATCAGCAGCTACTGTGTGGTAAGATAACACCAACACTACAACTGGCCAGCATTAAAAACAAGCCTGGGTACCCGGGCTTATATGCAATGGACAGTAGGCTATAAATACAGCCTCAATAAAAAAATACAATTAAACAAAATTAAAAAAAGACTCCAGTAAACCAAACTACCAAAGAACATATTGTTATGGGAGGTGATTAAAATGGACAGTATTGTGCAATACCAGTCACCCTGCTCCCTGAAACCTGCTGCTACCACCTCGGCTACTCTTTCCAATAAGCAGCAAGGGGTATTCTATATGCCCTTTGCCACAGACAGGACATCACATACCGCAGCCTTTGTTGAACCAGCTGCAGACCACTGGTGCCATTTTTAACAAACGATCACATCTGACGATATTCACTGTGAATGGGATATTAACCCGTGCAACCCATTTCAGGGGTGCCTTCACATTGTGCTCAATAAGTAAACTGGAGCACGTTGCTATGGTGAACATGCAATAGATCACTTTGGTTGCTATGGTAATATCTCACCGAATGTGATGCTGTTCGCGGAGGCAGACATGTTTTTCTACTCGAGTATCTCATGCAATTATTCATTCGGGTATCAATCTATAAGTGATATCAACTTTATCTTCAGGTGACAGAAGCGAAATAAGCAAACCAGGTTTCACTAAGGAGTTGTCACCCTCTTTCTTTTACAAGTAATCATAAAATAATGCGGGTTAATGTTGAATATTAATCAAGAAACATGCATTATTGTGTCTGATATTATTATTTCTGAATAGAATTTCCTTCACCATTAAACAGTTGGTTGATAGAAAGCTGAGCCTACAGTTTTACCGACCAAAGGGATTTTTAACCTCCCACACCGCATGTACAAGCCATGACAGCAAGAGGCCTTTGATGATGCAGTAACTTATACACATCAGTGGAAATCGGAATTGGCAGAAGTGATGGCTTGAGTAATCGGAGAACCAACCTTCAGATCAGAAGTCGGTTCTAGAAAAATGTCAAACACTCTAAAGCACCCTGCCATAGCAAATACCACAAACAATCTTAAAAAGAAAAAACCAAATGTTTCCTTCGCAGCCATGTAATGATAGTGCAGGTAGGCTATCGACGTGCTACTCGGCTGTCTATACCTGAGGCATGTATGTATGTATACGTGTGTATATGTGTGAAAACATGTGATTGATTGATTGATTGGTGGTTGTTTTACGCCGTGTCGGCAGCATAGGACATATTCACGGGGAGGAAATAGCTGTGTATGCACCACATATCATATAACACATCCTGTTATCTATCAGTGCCACCCACCTAAAACAAACCACTTCCTAATTAAATTACTGACATAGTGTAATCAGTTCCTTTTACCTGCATGCCGTTTTCCAAAGATGACATTTCTGTACCGCTATCCTGAGGATATAGGCTATCCTCGGGATAGGGTCACTAACATCGCTTCATATATAGGCTACATCCTCAGGTCAATACCTCGAATGACCAGCGAGTAAATCCAAAAGCTTAAACAAATTGGCACTTGTTGCTATCTGACAAGGTTTTCGCTGTTACTAGGATGGACTATCACTCAGTGCCAATATAATGTGATTATAATTGTATTGTTTGTTGTTGTTTTACGTGCAAGCAACATCTAAGGTTATATCAGGATGGGTGCCGACTTATTGTAAAATGGCTAAAGCTCGAAACTGTGGCTGTGTAGGCAGGCTATAGTGAAATCAATACAGACAAAGAGAAAGGAATAATATGAAATATAAAGGAAGAGACAGAGTCAAACCCTCTGGTTTATTATTTATATGGTTACATGGGTTCATTGGAGAGTATCACCCCACCGCTTTCCCCCAATGGGAAACAAGCATTCTTGGCCCTACCATTAGGGATCCAGCATTCCTGGTCCCCATGGATACCAATGGTCTGCCCACGACCACCCAGCTGTATGGCCGCATGGACACCACCAACCTTGACCTTTGAGTGTGGTGATCACTACCCCAGCAGAGGGGGATGTGGTAGGTCTAGATAAAAGATTCACCCGGTACTCACAGTACACGGGTGAATACCAACGTAGTCTAAATACGGGCTTTAGTATGGAACAAGAAGTAGAATGCCTGGCTCCAGTCTCAAATAGTTACTTATATTGGCACAGATTTGGTGAAATGGGAGAGAATACAAAAATCCAAGATGGCGGCCATAGAACACCATCGATTTCAATTTTAAATCATATTAAACTAGCTATTTTATTATATTTTTCAACTCAAGGGTAGTGGGTAAACATCTACAAAGAATAAATGTTACTTCTTAGATTGTGAAATTAGGCTCTCATTTCATTAACCCGCTTTTTCGATCGTTTTTATATAAGGCTGGTTTTCACCCGTGTATTGTGAGTACTGGGTGAATCCTTTATCTAGGATAGGCCCTGAGTGTAATCACACGCCTACTTGCTAGCACCACTATGTCTATTTACATCCCACTCATGCACCACCAGCCCTTACATATATATATATATATACATACATGCGCTTGGTCACGTACACCGATCAGTAATAGAACCTTTGCATTCCCCCATATGCCATAAATCGGAATATTTTACATTATGACAGTGCGCACTTATGGCGACTTTAAAGTAATGCCCCATTGGGAAATCAGGCCACCGGTACCATGACCTGGTTTTTACGTCCTAGCAACATCTAAGGTCATATCAGGATGTGTACCGAGACTTGTGACAGTGCGGCCCCAGTGGGACACCAGGCCACCAGCACCATCACCTGATATCCCACTCAGTCACATTATCCTGACACTGAGCTAACCAGTCTTTGTCCTATCCTATTAATGCCGAGCGCCAGGCTAAGAAGCGAAAAGTATCAATTGTAAAGTCATTCCTTTGACTCGACCAGGCTTCGAACCCACAAAACCATTAGTTCGGATCCCCAGATCTCCCAAAACAGGAGACGGACACTCAACTCATTAGGCCACCGCATCTGGTAATTTTATAATTGTGAGATCTCTTTTAGGTTCTTACCCATGAGACGGTGGCTGGTTTTGTTAGATTGTCCCTGAACACGCAGCTCGACAGCTAACGCCCCCTGGAGGGCCCTGATGGTGTGCACGGTGCCCTGGTGATCGATCTGGGAACTGGAATGGTCAGTACAGCGTGTTGCCCGAGATACGGTTCCAGAACGAGGCATTGCTGTAGCTCAGCTGGCCCTTCAGCTCCTCACCACCGGACGTGATGCCCGAATCGGTACAGCGAAGGCTTCCCGCGTGAAAGGTCGGCAGTTTGAATCCCAGCCGAGTCAAATCAATATTCGCCGTCCATGGCCTTGTAAAATCTGAAAGTAAAAGAGGATAGTTTGTTTTATTTAATGACGCATCTAGAGCACATTTATTTTTATCATCAGCTATTGGACATCAAACATATAATCACTCTGACATATTTCTTTTGAGGAAACGGGCCGGGCCACATAGCTCTTTCCGATGAGCAGCAAGGGATCTTATATATGCACTTTCCTACAGACAGGACATCACATACGACATCCTTTGATGAACCAGTTGTGGACCACTGGTTCATGTAACATCTGGGGTAATATCGTAATGTGTATTGAGTTGCACAGTCCTACCAGCTTTATAGTGCTGCCTTCATGTATTAGTGACACAATGCTCTGATAACCCACTCAGTCACATTAACTGGGTGACCAGACGGGATGGCCTAATCAGTTGAGCGTCTGTGTCCCATTTTGGTAGATCGTGGGATTCGAACTTTGGTCGAGTCAAACCAATGACTTAAACATTGGTACGTGTCGCTTCCTAGCCTGGCGCTTGGCGTTATTAGGATTGGACAAGGACTGGTTAGCTCAGTGTCAGGATTATGTGACTGAGTGGGATACCAGGTCATCGTGCTGGCTGCCTAATTTCCCAGTGGGGCAGAACTATAAAAACACCATTAGTGCGCTCTGTCAGAAGTCGGTACCTATCTTGATATGATATCTCCTTAGATGTTGCCAATATGTAAAGCCACAACAAACAACTTGTTGTTCCCATTGTAATAGCCTTAAGGCCCGGTCACATACACGGTAGTGGACCTAGTTGAACGTACTGGAGGCTAACATAGATGAACGTAGTTGAACGTACCGGCATCCATACTTCTCCTTGGTAATAACATAGCTGGGCCATGAGTTCTGATTTAATCTTTGGACATGTTCAAAAGAGCGCTATGTTAGAGGCTGAATTTGCATCTGTGATGCTAATGTACTCTAGTGTACTCTAGCATACTCTAGCGTACTTGGACGAAACCCTTGTCACATAGCCGTTAGTGGACGTAGGTGAAAGTAGTGCAGGCTAATATAGTTGAAAGTAGTTGAATGTAGTTGAATGTAGTTGAACGTAGTTGAACCTAGTTGAACGTAGTTGAATGTACTGGCATCCATACCATAACGGATCTGTATTTATCCGTACGGTAACATATTTTTCTGTACCAAAACATGCCGTACCTTGATGTATTTCAACATAGTTTAACATACTTACACCACGTTTGACCCATGTTACGTATACCTATGTTCAACTGCGTCCACTAACGTGTATCTGACCGGGGCATTACTGTATACAAATTATCTATGAATAGACTCATTGTGGAGTATACGGTCTACTTTTGAATTAAATCCATGTCATCAATGATTCAGCATGATATATCACGTGACTCTGGGAACAGATTAGCTCGCTTTGATTTGAATGTGCATTACCAGCTAGATAGTCCATGAATTGCTATTATCAGTAACGTACATCCGACCACCACACCAGCGAGGGATGCCACCAAATTATGAATATATTCATAACTAGGTTCCTGTAGAGAGGAATGCTCACGATCACAGTCACAGGGTCCATACAGGGCCTGACAATTCTTGAAAAGTCTTGAACTCAATTCGCCTCATTTCAAGGCATTGAAAAGCCTTGAATTTCAACCTATTGTGGGTAATTAATCTTGCAAAGCCATACATTCCATTAAACTGTCCCCATTGATCTAAATTACTCTAACATCGCTATTCGTCCTTTTCCCCCCCTGAAATCCAAATGAAAATAGTCTTGAATTCCTATCAAAAACAGCTTTGAAAAGGCTTGAAATAGCTTTGAAAATACATTGCATTCCATAGCTTCGCGTATGTATGGACCCTGTATGACATGTGTACGGACCCTCTATTTCCCACTTGGCATTAATCGAATCTGAACTCAATAAAATAAACGTGGATCGGCTGCCCGCAGGTAATTGGTGTGAAGCTACTTATTCATTCAGGCAACGCACCTCTCTTTTGCGCAGAGGTATTTAACTGGGCCGGTGTTTGCAGTTTAAAAACTTACCCAGTTTAAAACGGGGCTCTTCGCAATACTCTTCCATCAAAGTTGAATAGCAAGCCTGAAATCTTATCTGAATTTCTGGTTTGTGGAGGACTTCTCTGGAAATGTAGGGCGTGACAAGCAAGGATTCCTTCAGTAATCAGTAGTGACTATTTTATGCTTGATAGTATATATTTATATTATCTTCTGCACTAACAAGTTAACAAGCAATTAACAAGTTATTAAACACGGGTACACTCTCACAAATCAGCCAGAAATTCATGCACAAGCACATTGTGAAAAGTCCGGTTTTAAACCGGGTACCCTGTTAAACTGCAACACCGGACGGCAAATTGCAAATGGCGCCCACTGAGGAGAGCGGTGGCCGTCTCAGCGCCAACTGGCTGCGCGGAAGAATGTAAATATCAGAGCGTGGTTCGGGCGCGACGCTGAATCGACGTCAGGGCCGATGCTGCCTTTAACGACCGGCTTGTCTATTTGTCGTCTGCCCGATTTCCACCCTCCCTCACTCCCCTCATTGGCATTGGTGGAATGGAGTGTCCGCTGGCTGGTTGCTTAACAGAACGCTTTGTGCTAGGATATAGGGCCCAGAACGGATTTGGAATGGTTTCTTTTTGGAAACTTGTATTTGCAGCTAATCGCTAAAAGAGACTTGTACTGTTCCTACTAGTTCTTTGGGCTGGTCGGATGGCTGTTGGAGTTTTACCTCCACGCAATATCTCAGGTCATATCATGACGGGTACCGACTTGTGACAGTGCACACTGATGGTGGCTTTATAGTGCTGTCCCACTGGGAGACCATCCCCCAGTACCATGACCCAATATCCCACTGAGTCACATTTTCCTGACACTGAACCAACCAGTTCTTGCCCTATACTAATAATGGTGAGTGTCTGGCTAGGAAGCGACAAGTATACATTGACTTGACCAGGCTTCGAACCCACGGGATCGGATCCCACGATCTACCAAAACGGAAGACGGACACTCAATGCATTTGGCCATCGCATCTGGTCAGAACTTATGGATATATATATATATATATATTGACAACAGTGCTAGTAACACGAGGATTTTGAATGCGGACCCGGAGGGATTGCTTTCCTGCCTAAATTGTGTTATACTCTATTTTTTATCAGAAATATCTCAGCTGGGGAGTGAGCAAAAGAGTTTTCAAGAGCAGTTCTACACGCTGAATTCATTGTCAACAAGGGCGGTGCAAGTCAAGAGATACTTGGATTTTGTAGACACTTTCAGTTCTGATCGGGCACCTATTCCATGTTCAGATGAGCAAGTCGCCCTGTATGCAACTTGGCTTGCTCGCACTATAAAGTATGGCTCAATCAAAAATTACCTGAGTGGTTTAAATTTCTTTCTAAAACAGACTGGCGCTCAGCCGATTGAGTATATCAGTACTGGAGGTCCCAGTTGCACGGTGTGGCGATCCGGGGATGTGCGCAGTGCATTGGGTTGAACAGCATTTCAGTCAGCTACCCGCTGGACCCTCAGAGGAAGCATTCAGACTTCCTCATGGGGTGGGGGGCTCTACACCAATGACTTATACGATTTACCAGCAGACACTAAAGACTTTTGCATCGAGGGCAGGTATGGATGTTGCCGATTTATCGTCACACTCACCTCGACGGGGTGGCTGCACCTTTTTAGCCTTATGTGGGGCCACGGTAGAAGAAATCAAGGTACGGGGGGTCTGGGCCTCTGAGACAGTCTATGCATATCTCAAAGCTCCTTTATCTGTCTGGATTATGGACGACATGAGGGTTGCAGCCACCTTGTGCACCAAGACAGCTTGATTGGTTTGGGTGGGAGTCGTTCGGTTCCCTTTGGCATTTATCGCTCAGCCCGGATTCGAATAAACAAACCGAGCCAATCGTCTGGTCTCCTTGTCATTTTGTAGGGGAGTATATTTAATGTATTATATACATAAAAACGCTAGGAGAATTATTTAATTATTTATTAGTCGATTCAATTCAATTTATTATTAGTGAACCGCCCTCGTCCAGCCGCTTTGCTGTGTACCTACCTGGCCAGCAGCGTTCAACGCTTCTCAAGCTATTTGAATCGGCAGTTGCATCCCGTTTTTTGCTTTATTAATTAGGTAGGGCAATTATCACTCAGCACGGAGTCAAATAAACGAACCAACCCAATCTGCTGGTCTCCTTGTAATTTTGTAGGGGAGTCTTATATATATATATGTACATATATATATATAGATATATATAATACATTTTCGGCTGTAAGTGCATCAGGATAATGAGCAAGGCGAGTGGTGGTGCAACCGTTGGAGCTGAGGTTGAGTAGGTTGGAGCAGTAGATGACTATCCTGAGGTTCCACCACCCGCTTACTGGTGGGTGGGTGTGAGGAGCGAGTATGGAATTTCTGGTTATTATACTCATATAATTCTTATACAGCATATATATATATATCTATACATATATACAGTAAAACCTCCCTAGCCGACCACCTCCACAGTTCAACCTCTCCCCTATATCGATCGCTTTATTGGGGTCCCAACAATACCATTGTAATTATATTCTAACTCCATACACCGCCCACCTCCCTAAATAGACCACTTAAAGTCGGTGCGAAAGTCGGTCGATTTAGAGAGGTTGTATTGGACATGTATATTATTGTTATATATATATATATATATATACATATATACACCCTCCGTCGTGACTTGATCTAGCTGCGCATTAATAGTTAAAGAGCCACTGCTTCATGCCATGGTCTGATGTCCCCCAGGTAAGGTACACATGTGAGCAGCTGGGTGTAGTATGTGCACATGCCTGCCAATACCTCCCTCTGCACACACGCAGACCAGAGACCGGACCGGCTGTTCTAAGCGGTACATTGATCAAATCTACCACGGGTGGTGTCGGAGGTTTGATTCCCAACAGAGTGAAACTAGTGGTTAGGTAATTTGGCCAGTTGAAACCTGCTAACGCATCAGGTGCCAGGTTTTTATTTTAAGAAGGCCTTGCTTTCAGTGTTAAGATAGCATGACTCATTGCGATATGAAAATCACCATGTTTGAACCATGGCAGTGGTGCAGCACTATAACGCGTCTGGCGGCATACATTCTCCCAAAGTCGGGAGCCTCAGAGAGTGTGAGTCCTATCTGGCTGAACACTACTTACTACCAGGTTGGGAGATAACTAAACAACAAAATGACTTAACAATTTATACTTGTCGCTTCCCAGCCAGTCGCTCGGTACTATTAAGATATGGCAAGGACTGGTTGACTCAGTGCCAAGATAATGTGACTTAGTGGGATATCAAGTCATGGTGCTGGTGACCTGGTATCCCAGTTGGGCAGCACTAAAAAGTTGCCATGAGCACGCACTGTTAGGTGTCGGTACCGGTCGTGATATGACCTTAGATGCTGTCAGGATGTAAAACTCCAACAACCAACCATTGTTATCCACATTTCATCAAGCAGCAAGCAGGGCTCCGATCACACTGAACAGTGTATCTAGCTCTGAACAGTGGTATTAAGTTGGTTATTATAATTGGTTATTAAAATTCCAGCAACCAACCAATGATATTGCATACAATTATCCTTTAATTTTAGAAAATTTAGCTACGCCCGAACACCGAACATATTTGACATTCCCACCAGTCATTGGTTTGACTCAGCTGGGATTCCACCTCTCGACCTTCCGCATTGGAAGCCTGCACTCTAACCGAGTCGTCCACTGCATTCGGCATAATACAGAATGTGGCATAATACAGAATGCTTGCCCCCCTACTCCACCCCATCCACCCATGCAGCCTTCGTGAGTGCGCCTACTGTCACCCACGTGACCTTATGCCCGGCACACACCTCCCGTATAAAACCTAAAACTGCCCGTTTCGCGATTAAGTTTGAGTTTTAGTCGGTTCCAGTCTTTAGGTGTGTGACACCCTAATGCCTTATACACACCTCCCGTATACGATTCACACGCTAAGACTTGGACGCCAAATGGACAGTGGGTATCACACATATACCGTATAAGATACGACTGACCGCTCACAAACACCGTTTCTCGAACGGCCCAATTCGTTTTTCGAATGTCTTGCAATTCGAGTCTTAAGCACTAAAACTGAGCTTTAAGTTGCGAATCGGAAGCATTAGCAGTCGGTATATGTGTGTTGTCCCTGTTGTCAGTTTTAGTCAGGAAACGGGATGGGTCGGGTTGTGATGGGTCGCGTCGGGCAGTCAGTTTTAGCACGTGAATCGTATACAGGAGGTGTATGCGAGGCATTCGTCTCCCGGCTTGCCTTCTTCACATCGTGCAGTGAAGGTCTCAGCTGCTCCCGCGAGCTATAACTCCCCAACCCCAAAGAAACATTAACAAAGCTAGTGAGCACTGCCTCGACACGTTGTTATAAGTAGCAACAACGCCAACCACCGTCCATATGTTCATAGCTAAAGTGCCTCTCACACTATGCCGGATTGAGCAACGGACAGAATTTTCTAGTCCGGTGGTGTTCGGACGTGATAAATATCAAAATGTATCAAAATATGGCAAAATGTGTCAAAATGTTGCGATATCGAGTCAAAGGCTGCATCCGTTCCAAGTGTTGTGCATGCTCAGAACTTGTAACGGATTGAGCCGGATATCAACCGATATGCAATGGATATGCAATGCACACAAACTGGACTTTGACGGATATCAACGGACTTTGTTCAGTTTCTTTCCGTTTCCCCAATCCGGTGATGTGTGACAGGCTTAAAGCACATGTTGCTACATCACACAATCGTGGTCGGTTGCATTGCGCATTTTTTTCTCTTTTTTGCCTATGTATTTTTGGGACTTCCCTTTTTTTTTGACAATATAAAAGATCACATGTAGTAGTACTTCCACCAATATATACTGAAAGCAACACGTGTATGTTGGTCCCAGCTGTGCCCCCGCGGTCACCTCATGTTTTCATTATAGCCCCCTCCGCCGGTGGCGCCACCCGCCGGGCGCTGCAGACACTAAAGCCAAAGACATAGTAGGTATACTAAGAGATTAAATAGTGCCCAACTGGCACTACGCTAGGCGGCGCTCGTCTCTGCACTCAGTCAATCAGTTTGTCACCATCGCGGCTTCACGAATCCCATTGACCAATAGGACTGCGCAATTATGTGCCATTGTGCCCGGATGTAGGAGTCCCTCAGATAGTGCTACCTGCTGGCAAGATGTGGGATGGGCTGTTTATTTATGTGTGGAATTGTCTTTGATGGTGTGTGATCAGTTAGGTGTTTGGCTTCCCTGTTCCTGCCATCTCTTATATTGCCATTACTACCTGCCTATTTCTTTGGCTGTTTTGTCAGCATCTAGTTATGTGTCTGTTTATCTCCGGTTGAGAATTTCAAACATGTATTTGCATCCTGTTCTGTTTTAGTCTGGTGCGTATATTTGCAATCTGTTCTGTGTTATAATAGGCAGACATGAATCCAGTACTGTAGAAGTAGTTAGTTAGTTGTTGGAATTTTAAGTCCTGGGATCATCTAATGGCCCTGTCACACTATGACGTATTGTGTCAGTGTATGTCAAACAGCTGAAATGGTCCCAACACGTCAAGATTCGTCAAACTATTCAGCGCGGGGGGGCAAACTTGGACGTGTACAAAAAGTACAAAACGTATGCAGAATGAATGTCTGACGTATTGCTAGCATATGTATAGCATATAATACCATATACACAAGCCGACCGCATGCTGAACATATGCAGAACCTATGCCCAACCTGGTGCTAGCATGTACCAGTGAATGAGAGCGTATCATATAATGCATCAGAGCGGATGGCCAACGTATGGGTAATGTGCCTCTTGGTGAAAAAAATGCTTACAAATTGCTTGCATATGGTCAGCCAACGTTCGCAGAACGCCAGCAAAGGTTATATACGTTATTTGTTCGTCAGAAGAATGCCAAACACTTTAGCTACATCAAGGCACATTGGAGCAATGCCAGACACACATTAGGCACACACAAGAATACCGTTATTCACATGTTGTCTCACAACGTCGATACATGGGCAATACAATAAGATGCCGTATGGCAGCGTATGATGACATATACTTAACATACCCATAACATTCGCCGACATACACCGATGTGTTGGGCAACATTTGCATACGTTGGCATATGCTAAGACCATACTTCATAGTGTGACAGGGCCTTAAGCTCTTATCGGGGGACATGTCCTTTGTTTTCAGCTCTGTTTCCTTTAGAAATACCTCCCAGTATTTCTGCTGCACATCTTGCCTGTCGTTGTTTGGCATCGTGTCTCCTATTGGTTTGTGATGTCCTATGGCTCAGTTCCTGTTTATCCCTGATCTATCTTTGCTATTCATAATTGTGTTTCTAGCAAAGAATTCATCGTGCACCAAACAAATGTATAGCCACCTTGACCTACCCTGACTGTTTATTGCTATTCCCTTTGTAAAATATTCTGATTTACGGTATCGGGGGGAATGCAAATGTTCTATTTCTGATCAGGTGTACGTGACCAAGCGCATGTATGTATATATATATGTAAGTTTGGGTGGTGCCTGAGTGGGATGTAAATAGACATAGTGGTGCTGGCAAGGCTGGGTGAAAGGGCACTCAGGGACTACTCCCTCCCCCCTCTGATGGGTAGGATCACCACACTCAGGGTCAAGGTAGGTGGTGGCCAGGGAAGGCCACACAGCTTGGTGGTGCTGGGCAGACAACTGGTAGCCATGGGGACCAGGAATGCTGGATCCCTATTGGTAGGGCCAAGAATGCTTGTCTCCCATTGGAGGAAAGGGTTGGGGTGATACTCTACAATGAACCCAGGTAACCATATCAATAATATACCAGAGGGCTTGACTCTCTCTCTCTTCCTTTACAGTTTATACTCTTCCTTTTGTCTTTGTCTGTATTGATTTAACTATAGCCTGCCTACAAAACCACATATTCGAGCTTTAGCCAATTTACACCTTGATTGCAATGATCTAAATATTATTGATCTATTTTGTAATGAGAAGACAATGGAAGGAGTTCAGTCAAGCTATCTCCAGCTTGACTCTCGTTAAAAGGTCATTCTGCTTTGCTAAGTCAAAATTCTGCGCAAGCAAGGACTAAATTAGTGGATCAAGGGCGCGTGTGACCTCCCCTGAGCCATTTGCCCCCTCTGTTAGGGGCAGTGAGCTGGTAGCCAAGGCGCTCCAGCCCAAGAATGCGAGCAATTAACAAATCATGTGCTTGCAAACCTAAGAACTGCACCTCCCATAGGCCGGAGCCTTTCGACCCGCTTGCTCCCAAGTACACACAAATATCATTAAAAAAAGTAGACCAACGTATATCACCATCAGCGGCCGTCTTATATTTAGTCTATGTATTACCACCCGGGTAATACATAGCAAAATATATACATATTTAGTGGCCAACAATCAGAAAATACAGGTGGACTCGATTCAAAGTAATATTCGCATAACGAGGTATACAGCAGGATTATGTGTGGTATAATCTATTATATGAATATAAATTGGCGGATCCATATATCTTATAATTATAATTATTTATTATTTATACCACTGAATAATTCTTCCTCTCTGCATGTTATTTATTGCATTCCGTCTCGGCTTCCTCTTTGCTACGTAGCCTGACTTTATATAGAAGCATAATAGAGTGACAACTGATGCCCCGGACTTACACAGCTTCCCCGTCTCTCAGTTCCCAGGCCGCAATAACTTGGGTATTAAAGTTTGAGGCATGGACTTATAATGAGATCAGACGGGGTGTAATGTCCTTACATCTGAGCGGCAATTAAAGCCGCATTTAGCGTACGTCACATGATAATTCGCTCATTTTTTAGAGGCGGTGATTTTAATGTAATTATATGTACTTGGTGTGTAGTGGTGTAAAAAGGCTAAGGCTTGGATATGTGGCTGTGTAGGCAATACAGACAAAGAGAAAGGAAGAGTCTAAGGTGTAAAAATGAAAAGAGAGTCGAGCCCTCTGGTTTATTATTTATATGGTTACCGGGGTTCATTATAGAGTACCACCCCCACCCCTTTCCTCCAATGGAAAACAAGCATTCTTGGCCCTACCAATAGGGATCCAGCATTCCTGGTCACCATGGCTACTACCACCTGCCCACCACCACCAAGCTGTATGGCCCCATGACCACCACCAACTTTGACCTTTGAGTGTGGTGATCCCTATCCCAGCAGAGGGGGTAGGCCTTGAGTGCACTCACACCCAGACATGCCAGCACACTATGTCTATATACATCCCACTCAATCACCACCAGCCCATACATACATTTATACATACATGCGCCTTGTCACGTACACCGATCAGTAATAGAACATTTGCATTCCCCCCTATGCCATGTATCTGAATATTTTACAATGGGTTATGGCCGCCATACCCTTCCACAGTCGCTTGTCCCTGCACTGCCTAGTTCCCACGGCATGTAGCCAGTCCGAAAACCAAGCTCTACATTTGATTTAAAGTTGCATGTGCCGATGGACCTTAACGTAAACACTTACAGTACCTACAGTTGATTCTATATAAACCAGACGGGATGGCCAAATGAGTTAGAGCATCCGTCTCCCATGTTGGTATACCATGGGATCGTGCGTTCAAACGCTTTGTACAAATATACGGATTTTCGGTTCAGAATTATATATTGGCAGAGAGCATTATTATTCTTGGGCGATGGAGTGGGGACAATGTTATGTTAACTAAAGCAATAATATCCCACTCCCATGATATAAGCTATGTGAAATATATGTCCACACATGATGCCGAAGATTAATGAAGAGATGTTCCTATATAAGAGACAGTACATGATTGTTGAAATGTTTCTCTATGGATCCATAAAGAGTACAATTGGAGAAAAGATCATTTTAACAGAGATCTATTGTAACTGTCTACAGCTACCTGTCCCTACAAGTCCACTGGGCGGGCACACCAGCCTAATCTGCATATACACACAGAACACCTCCTGCAGCTGGTGACAGCCACCACTACTGGGGGGTGCCACCCCCCGAGACTGTGGGGGTGCCTGATTGGCTGGCTGTGGGGATGCCCTGTCACCTACACTCACTTGGCCCTCTGACCACACTAGCCTCACTTCGATATTTAATTAATTATTCAAGACCCTGCTTCAGGCACACTGGAGAGGGATCACTGTACTCCTGGCTCTTGAGTGAGACACACCTACTCTAGGCCAAGACCCCCAGACACTCTGTCTGATGCTACCAAAATTCATATATCCGTATTGAGTTGAGTGCAACAAACAAGGGACTCCGGTTCAATGGGCTGTAGGCACTGATTTTAAAGGAGTAATGAGATTCTGTGTGGACAGAAGTAAGGAGTGAAGGTGATAGGTCACAAGTAGGTGTACAGGAGTTGATGCCAATAAAGCACAACTTCATCACTGTTAATCTTGTGTGACTTGTCTTACCTTTCTTCCTTATGAGTTTGTGGATAGGTTTGATTAAGGGGTGATTAAGGGAGGCATCACCGGTAATATGATAGGGAGAGTTTTATGGTATTCTCTGGAGCTCTGAGCGGCCGAGTAACCCAGAAATACTATACCTTATCGGGTCAAACCAATGACTTAAACATTGATACTGGTAGCTTCCTAGCCAGGCGCTCTGCATTATTAGGATAGGGCAAGGAGTGGTTGGCTCAGTGTTAGGATAATGTGACTGAGTGGGATATCAGGTCATGGTACTGGTGGCCTGGTCTCCCAGTAGGGCAGCACTATAAAGTCGCCATTACTGCACACTGTCCCAAGTCGGTACCCGTCCTGATATGACCTTAGATGTTGCTAGGACGTAAAACAACAACCAACAAATAAAAATGATTCTATATATCTAACTTAGATACTGGTGAATTAAAGCTGCATAGTCCGCTGAAGGATTCAATTCTCAAACTCAAAGCAATTTATCCAGATTTGATTCTACATATCTCAGTTAGATACTGGTCCATTTAGAAAGCATGTGTTGCGATAGAAGGGAAACTGAATCAATTTAATAGAACCGGTTACTGCTGAAGACTACGGTGTCAGGGTTTTGGCATGCTTAATTAACCTGACCTGCTTGCACTTCAAATATATCAAAAGTTAACCATTTTAAATATAAGTTACTTCAAACTGAAGTAAGGTGGATTATAAGAATTGATTTGATTGATTTATTTCAGAAAAATGAGAGAAACTCAAAACCTTCGGACTGTGCAACTTTACTTAATCATGTGGGATAACATGTACGGAGTAATCAGTGAATTGATTTCCCCATCCCCTCGGACACCGATTTTGAAGACAGCCGTTAGGCAGGGATGGCACTAACAAATCAGGTTAATTTTGTGATCTAATTAGTATTGCCTTCATTCTAAAGAGATCTGGGCCACATTCAGGGTCCGTTTCGTAGATGCCGCGGAGACGTCTCGCGATGCTTTTTGGCCTATTTGTGGTCAGAGTACGTCTCAGCGACGTCTCGGAGACGCCTCCCTTTTCAGACTGGAGATGAAAAGCACCTCGAAAATGGGCGCCATATTCAGTGGTTTCAGCCAATCACAGCACAGCTTTTCCATTGCAAATGGCCACTGCCGATGGGGGCGGCCATTTTCGAGACAACAAACTGCTTTTGCTGTTCAGAGTAGCGTGACATCACGGCCATCTCCACGGTGCCTCCGAGACGGACCGTGAACGCGGCCCAGGCTACGTATGTGAGTGGCGCTTGACATTACTTGGATATGGCAAGGACTGGTTAGCAGAATCGAGGGATAATGTGACTGAGTGGGATATCAGGTCATTGTGCTGGTGGCCTGGTCTCCCAGTGGGGGGCAATGGGGGCGGGGTTTCACTATATAAAGTCACCATCAGTGTGCACTGTCACAATTTGGTACCCGTCCTGATATGAACTTAGATGTTGCTGATATTCTTTTAGTTTTTTTTGTGACAAGTTTTTTTATTCTGCCCATAATGTATAAGCTCCTGCGAGGGTGCTTGTTTTCAATGCTGGACAGCTGTGATACTGGATTAGTCTGGTCCCACACTCATGAGTGTTTACCTGATCTTTTTCGGGCCAACCTTGCAGTTTTGGGTGTTAGTAGTCTCTATATTAGTTTATTTGAATTTTCAAAGTTTTTTCTTAACCTGTACATGATAACTTAGCCTACTATGTACATCTACGCAGATGAGATACAGGCATTAGGGAGAGGATCCCATCCCATTGTGGTTTGTTACAGCATCCTTTCACCCACGCCCTGTCCTTAGATAGTACACCAGTGTGCCAGAACACCCCTGGACCCTTCAGGACTGTGACTAGGTGGGATGGTTGTGTTGTATGGTTAGCCATTGGGTATTTCAGTGTGAATCGGATGCATGACCGTGGCCTGCCCGGTTCTGCTTTGGTTTGTGCCAATACACATACCCAGACGGACTGCACCCTATGGTGATAGTCATTTAGAATTCCTTAGTACTTAGTAGGGCTAGTTTCCATATTTGATATATCTACCATCTTTTCTGGCCTGTCTTTTGCTTATTGTGCCAGACCACAGCAAGCAGTGACTGCACCCACAGTCAGCTGAGATATTGTTCCTTCAGTATGTGGTTGTGTATTATGTTTTCTTTAAGAACCTCTTATAGTGGTTCAGGCTTTTGATTGCGATATGACCTTAGCTGTTGCCAGGACATAAAACTCCGACAACAGAGCGACCTTAGACTTTGCCAGAATGTAAAACCCCAACAACCAACAATGCAGGAAGCATCCTGCTGACTGTAAATATGTGCATTTACTGAACCACATTCCGGATAAAGGAGCATCTTGCATTATTTAGTAGCCGGGATTGGGCGGCAGAGGCGCATGCGCAATTGCACACTTGCGCACTGCTCGATGCAGCTGCTGGCGGGTACAGGCGGCGGTGTGATATCCAATTAGAGACGTAAAACCTGCTTAATGAGCTACAATCCCACCCATCCATCATGTGTGATCCCTTTAAGAAATGCTACACACATGAGTGGATTTAGAAGTTTACGTCAATCAAATGGTGGGTTAACTGTAAATAGACGCATCTATAAGCCGACCATCACACTGGTTCCACAGCTGTTCACACGGCGTGAGAGCTCATCATATCTGCATGCGTTATCTGCAAGTGTAATCTTGCAGGGAGAAGAGACTCACTTGTAAATGTGACTGGTTTTATGAATAAATGCAGTCAGCATCCTCGTACCGAGTTGCCTTAGAGTTAAAGCTGCATAGTCCGATGAAACATCGACATTTCAAAACCAAAATAATTATGTATCATTGATTCTATATATTTAGCTTAGATATTGATTCCCTTCCTAAGCATTTGTTGCCACATAGATTTGAATACGGATGTAATTTAATCAAACCTGTTACTGCTACACCCCTATGGTGTCAGAGTTTTGGCATGCTTTCCGAAAGTGATTTGACATGTTTGCGCTTCAGATATTTTGTAACTTAGCCATTTACAATGGAAGTTACTTGAAACTAACGTAAGGTGGATAATAACTATAAATTTGATGGATTTATCTCAGAAAAATGAGAGAAACTCAAAACTGTCTGACTATGTCATTTTAATGCCTTTTGTATATTGGGGTTTTACGTCCTAGCAACATTGGTCATATCAAGACGGGTAGGAACTGATAACAGTGCGCACTCATTGCAACTTTATAGTGCTGCCCCACTGTCAGATCAGGCCACAGTGAAAGCAGTGTCTGACTCGGTAAAGTGCATGAGTCAAACCAATGACTTACAAAATTGATACTTGTCGCCTCCTAGCTTGGTACTTGGCATAGGGTAGGGCACGGACTGGTTACATATAATGGAACTGAGTGGGATATCAGGTCATGGTGCTGGCAGCCTAGTCTTCCAATAGGGCAGTACTATAAAGTGACCAGGTGTGCTCACTGTAGGAAGTCTGTGCCCGTCCAGATGACCTTATATGTTGCTAGTGTGTCAAGCTCCAACAACCTACCCACATAGTAATATGAATACAAAGACACGTGTCCAAGAAGCAGGAGCCAAGTTATTCTCCAAAGAATTGCAAATTGTGGAAGGTAAGCATAAGAGAAGGTGTAGAAAATGACGGGAAATACTCGAACGGACGGGGCTGCCCTCTATGGAAGATCTTTTGATCAAAAAGAATCTCCGGTGGACTGGGCACCTCATGAGGATGTCATCAGAGAGGCTACCAAAGCAGATCCTCTACTCTCAACTGTCGACTTCAGCAGTCGGTCTCCTGTGGAATTTACCCTGAGCTTTCTTTCATTCCTTAATAGCCCTCCGACAGCCGTCATCTAACGATGGAGGCCTCAAACGCTTGGGAGTTGCTGAGGTTTTCGGAACAGTTTTCTCCGTGATCCATCTCAGCATCTCAGTGAAGGCATCGATGTCACTGATGTCTGAAGTGAACTCCTCATGACATAGGGTCTGGAAGGTGGGCCAGTCGGCTAAATGGAGAGCGGCAGTCAAGTAATGAAAGCAGTCCTTGTCGCATTGCGACTGACAGCATGATGATGAGAAAATGATGCATCGTGTGGAAAGCAGTACAACAACAACGCAATCACCCGATCAAACCAACATTCTTGTGGCAATCCATAGCCCACCTCATTGCAAAGAGCAGTTTGCGTTGACTGGACACGGCCACACAGACAGGAACCAACCATTCGTCACTGCAGTTAGATCCGCGTATTAAATGATTCAGAGCACCTACCTCTACCAGCGCATCGATCTGCGGGGCAGCTGTAAGTGTAAGTGCGCCAGCCGTCAGAATGTACTTAGGCGCCGCTTCAATCTTTTCATCTCCTCACACCCTACTGCTACCGCCGCCACGAGCAATTTCCTACAGCGAGCCTATTTAGGAGCGAATGTTTATGAATCTACTTGAAATCTCACATCACCTTCCTCCTCCATCGCCCCCCTCCTCTTTCCACCACCGCCGCCCGCCGCCCGCCGCCCGCCGCCCGCCGCCCGCCGCCCGCCGCCCGCCGCCCGCCACCCGGAGCCCGCCGCCCGCCACCCGCAGCCCGCCGCCCGCAGCCCGCCGCCCGCCGCCCACCGCCCGCCGCCCGCTGCCCGCCACACCTGCGGTTGTTTTACCGGACGCAGTGGTCGAATCGGTCGAGCAAAGGCCTCCCACGCGAAAGGTCGAGAGCTCAATCCCCGGTTGAGTTAAAGTAATGACTTACACAATGGGGACCTTTCATGAGCCATTTCTCTCGCAGTACACTTGGTGGCAGCACCCGTTCCCGGTCCAAGTCAGCCATCATGGTTGGATAGAAGGGTGTACTAGGTGTGTGTGTTGGTGTTGTAGATGTGTGGTGGGGTTTTAGGGGTGTGGTGGGATGTAGGTGTGTGGTGGGGGTGTATGTGTGTGCTGGGGTTTTAGGGGTATGATGGGGGTGTAGGAGTGTGGTGGGGGTGTAGGTGTGTGTTATTGAGGTGGAGGTGTGTGTGGTGAGGGTGTAGCTGTGTGTGTGGTGAGGGTGTAGGAGTGTGTGTGGTGCTGTAGGTGTGGTGGGGGTGTAAGGGGTACTGGGGGTATATGTGTGTGGCATGGCGTGTAGGGGGTCTAGGTGTGTGGTGGGGGTGTAGGTGTGCGGTGGGGGTTTAGCCTTTAAGGATGCGAAAGATTGTGAGGTGCCCCTCTGCAAGACACCCCTACACCTCCACCACAAACCACCTACACCCCCACCACACACACCTACACCCCCACCACACACACCTACAGCCCCACCACATCCCTACACCCCCACGACATCCCTACACCCCCACCACCTCCCTAAGCCCCCACCGCACCCTACACCCCACCACACCCACCTAACCATTCAATCACCACACACCCCTACACCCCCACCACACCCTTCTAAATCCCATACACCCCCAGCACACACACCAACATCCTCACCACACCCCTACACCTTCACCACACAAACATACGCCCCCACCACACACCCTCAACCCCCACTACACCCCCTCAACCCCCTCTTATTTACACACACTTGATAGTAGAAGGAACTGCTTCCATCCAACCCCAGCATTACAGATACCGGTATGGTGCGCCATTTGACGAGAGACTCATGGAAACTGAAAGGTCCCCATTGATACTTGTTGCTTTCTAGCCTGGCGCTTGGCATTATTAGGATAGGGCAAGGACTGGTTGGCTCAGTCTCAAGATAATTTGACTGAGTGGGATACCAGGTTATGGTTCTGCTGGTATAATCTCCCAGTGGGGCAGCACTATGAAGTTGCCATGAGTGTCGCAAGTTGGTACCCATTCTGATATGACCATAGATGTTGCCAGGAGGTAAAACTCCAACAACCAACCACCCGGACTGTGTGGCGGGATACCCAGCAAGGGGCGTCGTTAAGTTATTAAAAGGTGTCAGCTTACTGGGGTATTTTACTTAATTCCCTAACGATTTTCTGATTCGTCTCTCGGCGGAGGCAGTGGCGCGTCCCATGTCACATGACCAGGCCGGTTTTGATCTGCTTAGCAGCGATTCGGGGTGGGGGGTGGGTGACAGGGTGGGGAGGGGTTGAGAATAGGATGTGTGATGGGGTGGGGAGTGGTTGGCGTAGGGGGTGGTGAGTGGCTGGCGTAGGCAGTGGCGAGTGGTTGGCATTGGGGGTGGGGAGTGGTTGGTGTAGGGAGTGGTTGGTGTAGGGGGTGGGGAGAGGTTGGTGTAGGGGGTTGAGAGAAGTTGGTGATGGGGGTGGGGAGTGGTTGGCGTTGGGGGTGGGGAGTGGTTGATGTAGGGAGTGGTTGGCGTAGGGGGTGGGGAGAGGTTGGTGCAGGGGTGGGGAGTGAGTGGTTGGTGTAAGGGGTGGGGAGTGGTTGGCATTGGGGGTGGGGAGTGGTTGGGGTAGGGAGTGGTTGGCATAGGGGTGGGCAAAGGTTGGTGCAGGGGCGGGGAGTGAGTGGTTGGCGTAGGGGGTGGGGAGTGGTTGGCGTTGGGGGTGAGGAGTGGTTGGGGTAGGGAGTGGTTGGTGTAGGGGGTGGGGAGAGGTTGGTGTAGGGGTGGGGAGTGAGTGGCTGGTGTGGGGAGTGGCGAGTGGTTGGCGTTGGGGGTGGGGAGTGGTTGATGTAGGGAGTGGTTGGCGTAGGGGGTGGGGAATGGTTGGTGCAGGGGGTGGGGAGTGAGTGTTTGGCGTAGGGGGTGGGGAGTGGTTGGCGTTGGGGGTGGGGAGTGGTTGGGGTAGGGAGTGGTTGGTGTAGTGGGTGGGCAGAGGTTGGTGTAGGGGGTGGGGAGTGGTTGGCGTTGGGGGTGGGGAGTGGTTGTGGTAGGGGGTGGGGAGAGGTTGGTGTAGGGGTGGGGAGTGAGTGGCTGGTGATGGGGGTGGGGAGTGGTTGGCGTAGGGGGTGGGGAGTGGTTGGCATAGGGGGTGGGGAGGGAATTGTTGGCGTAGGGGTGAGGGGAGTGGTTGGCGTAGGGGGTGGGGAGAGGATGGTTGGCGTAGGGGTGAGGGGATGGGGTAGAGTAAGGGAGGTGGTGGGGGGGACGGGAAGGAGGATTAGCGGGAGGAGGTGGGGTAGGTGGTGGCGTAGGTGGTGCGTAGGAGTGGGATAGAGTGGGGAAGGGGAAGGGGAGGGGAAGGGGAGGGGAAGGGGAGGGGAAGGGGACAGGGGTAGGGGCAGGAGGAGGGTGTGGGAGTGGAGGATGTGGGGGGAGGTGTATGGCTGGGGTAGGTGTGTGTAGGGGCGGGGTAGGGTGTGTGTACGGGCGGTGTAGGGGTGTGTGTAGGGGCTTGGTAGGGGTATGGGAACGGCTGGGGAAGGGGATGGGGGGGGGCGTGGGTGTGGGTGTGGGTGGGGAGGGTGTGGGTGGAGAGGGTGTGGGGGGAGGTGTGTGGAGAGGGTAGGGGTGGTGTGGGCGTAGGGGCGGGGTATGGGGTGTGTAGGGGCTGGAGGGGGGTGGGTGGGGAGGGGATGGGGGGATAGGGTAGAGATGCACTGATCACCCGTTGTGGGCTTAATTGTCTTTTAAAGCACTTCTAGCAGACAGTGAGAACAACCTACAAAAGTACAAGATATTCTGAATAGAACCAATAAAGCTGGAATACTATTCGACATGAAGATGAATGCCAGGAAGACCAAAACAATGGTTATAAGTAAAAAGACAGATACACCAAATATCAATATAACCATAGATGGCACAAACATAGAACAAGTATCCGAATTCATATATCTCGGACAAAAGATTACAAATGATGGGAGATGTGAGGAAGAAATTAAGAGAAGGATAACAATAGCCCGAACAACATTCTCCAAAATGTATAGAGTTTTAACATCAAGTAAGATATTAATACATACAAGGAAGTGTATTCTTCAGTGTTATGTGTGGTCTACTCTAATGTATGGGGCTGAGACATGGACAATATCTAAGAAAATGTACAAATGTTTAGCAGCATTTGATATGTGGACTTATCCAAGGATGATGAAAATATCATGGACAAAGAAGATCACCAACAAAGACGTTCTCAGAAAAATTAAAAATACGAAACGCTTGTTTGCCACTATACAGACAAAGGAACTTATTTGGCCACATCATTCGTCAGAGTTCAATATACCGGACATTGTTGGAAGGGAAGATGAATGGCAGCAGAGGGAGAGGGAGACCAAGAACATCATGGTTTACAAATATTTCACAGTGGACAGGCTTGAATTATTCACAGTCTATCAGAACAGCACACCATCGGGACAAGTGGAGAACCATTGCATACCACCCTCGACTAGAGGATGGAACTATTGATTGATTGAGAGCTCTTCTCTCTTTCTTCTCAGGCGTGAACACGGGGGGGGGGGGGGAGGGTTGTCGGGAGGGGGGGGAAGCTTCTTAGTGCCAGTGTGTGTTGCTCTTTGTCGCTAGCTATGAATGAGCAGAGCGGGCAGTGAAGGAAAGTGCCGGTTTTAAATGATTTTACATCACGGTCTGAATCTAGTCGAGTATCAATACTGCCATAATACTTCATCGGCACTACAGGCATCTCGACACAATTTGCAAACATGCGTGTATCACAATTCTGACCGGAATCGAACATTGCGCAGGCTTCCCATGTGGAAGGTAGGGAGTTTGAATCTCACCAGAATCAAACCAATGACCTATAGTATAATTAATACGTATCGCTACCTAGCCTGGTGCTTTGCATTAATAGGATAGGACAAAGACTGGTTAGCATAGTATCAGGATAATATTCGAAGGTGTGGCATATCGGGTCATGGTGCTGGTGGCCTGGTCTCCAAGGGGGGTAGCACTATAAAGTTGCCATTAATGTGCACTCTCACAAGTTGGTACCTGTCCTGATATGACCTTAGATGTTGCTAGGATGCAAAACAACAAACAAACAATACTGACCAGCACATATGATCTCTGACACGTTCAGCGGTTTGTATTCCCTCTTTATGAGTGTCCCCTAATAGAGCATCTCCAAAAGTTTAAAAAAAGAATGTTATGCTGTTCATATTCTGGTTAGGAATTTAGTCCGTGCAATTGGTTCGATCCATTAGGCCCAGAAAGGATACGGCTCAGCCATATTAATTCTATTATGTACCAATCTAAATAAGCATGTTGATTGACTCGGGGAACAATCTTTTCATTATGTGTCACAGTAGATCAAATGGTCTCACTAACTGAGTTGCTTTTTAGGTTTTGTTTACCGAAAGTCACCAGAAAAGACATATTCGAGGCAGGTCTCAATGTCTGAGGCCACTCTCCGATGATATAGTCAGGTCACTCAGCAGGTGCATCAGTCGGGTGTTCTGGTCCACTTTTGGGTCACATGACCAACATGGGGGTTTAACCTGTTAGCGTTCAAATCCATTTAAGGATCCAGCCAGAATTCCTAAATATATTATGTAGTACCTGATACATGAGCTCCACCACTATGCATTGGTTGCATGGATTGCGCCGTCTACTGTCACAGTTCTTCTGCATCAGGGGACGGCATGCTAGCCAGTGGGCAGGGCTCCATGTGGACTGCCAGTACTGTGTCTGACTAGTGGCTCCCCTTACCGTGAGAGAGATTACCTGCGACCTCGCTATCAGTGTGCAGGTCACTTGGTCTTGTGACGTCGCTGTGGGCAGAGTTGGACATTAAACATTGGACATTAAACATTGTCCGCTCTTCATTCTTCCGTCTGGAACTACAGATACAAACCAGGGAGGAACTAGCCATACACGGCCTACCATATATATAACAGAAACAATTCTTCCTGCGTGACTGATGCCTGGTGTATCTAGTAGGGATAACAAGTGTCAAGGGAGCTAACAGGAGGCAATACATAGAATAACGGATAATGATTGTTGTAATCAAGTAATTCCCTTTCGTGCCTGTGTATTCGCATAATGCGTTATGCATCACATATATATATATGTAAGGCTACAGTACGATGGTTCTCACATATTCTTATAATTGAGAAACACGAGACTGACTTACATTATAGTGGAATTTATTATGTTGCTTAGAACATTTAACAGTAGTGTTATTTCAATTCAAGATCAGTAAAAGACGAAGAGAACAGTTGCTTAACCCTATACCCTTTTCCAATAGATGGGTGGGTGGGGTGTCTCTAAAACTTGGCTCCGTGTCGATGCGTCTTGTCTGCTTTAGGCACTGCGGATGAATGATCTCTGATGTACGAACTAGTTCAGGGCAGTTATGACGTCAGCGAGAATATTCCACTAGGCGGCGAGCAGGCTAGAATAATGTTTGTAGTACAATAGTTTAATTATAGGTGGCGCCGAGGTTCGCCGGTGATTCAGTGCATGAGTGTCTTATTTTGACACACTTGGTAGACAATCTCACTGAGTTGTAATCAGGTAGGTGGCGCCAGTTATGCACCAAGTCATAGAGAATGACGCCGAGCCCGTGTGCTTAATTACCCATGTTGTGTACCACATGCACAATGTGAATCATTAATGTATTGTAGTAGTCTGTACATGAGCTCCACTACCACGCGGTGGTGGCAGACGCTACGCGGCACACCTACGCAGTTACACTGAACTGCGCTAGGTAGTGGCATGCTAGCCACCGGGCAGGGCTCCGACTGGGCTGCCCTCTACTGCATGTGGCTAGCACACTCCCCATCCACCAGGGGACATGGGACCTAGCGAGTTAGGGGACAGGTGAGTTGACTGTTGACGCTGCAGAGAGTGGATAGGTTTTGGAATAAACCAGTTGAAGCGTACTGTTATTCAATCTTGGCATTCTGCTGTGAGTGTGTGGCAGTGTAAAGACTGTGGGCTGGTGCATTATTGCTGCCCATAACTGTAAAGTCTAAAGACCTTTCGTCACTAGACATAATAGTTTTGTAGGTCCGCTTGTTTTCTCACTTTCAGTTGTTGTGCACCTAGCTAGCAGGGCATGTTTTTATTATGTTATTCTATTCCATGCGCTTAATAACTTCTAATTGTTCTCACTACTGGCGCCACTTGGATGGTTTCCTTTTATTTTTCCACCGCCAGACTTCAGCAGCTTGCTTTGAAGATATAGCGGTACAGTGAGTGGCGGTTTCAGTTTGCAGAGGTGGTGGTGCCACCATTGGAGCTGAGAATGGGGAGGCTGGAGCAGTAGATGATTAGGACAGACTCCATCAGTCCATGGAGCTGAGTTAGTGATGGGGGAAAGGTGCGATATTCCGGATCACACTTGTATTCTTCTTATACAGCATGTAAATGCTATATATGAATTTTACAAGTATGCATTGAGCAGGACCGACCACTGTACATTGTATTTGTCGATTTCAAAAAGGCATTCGAAAGAGTCGGGAGGACTGGGCTATTGCAGCTATTGAGGAAGTATGGATGCCCAAATAAGTTCACAACTATGATCGAGGCTCTACATACAGGAATGATGGCAAATGTTAGTGTTGGAAGGGAAGTCTCGGAATCGTTTGGGGTTAGCAAAGGGGTCAAGCAAGGTTGTGTACTGTCCCCCCCACCTCTTCTCCATTTTCGTATCAGCAATGTTTGACAAAGCTTTCTGAGCCATGGGGGATGGCGTCCATATACAGTCCAGACAGAGCACTGACCTATTCAACATTGCATACTTCAGAGCGAAGACCAAGACTACTGGGATAGTGGTGAGAGAGCTGCTATTCGCAGATGACAGTGCACTGGTTGCCCACTCTGCTGAAGAGATCCAGAAAATAGTGGATGCTTTCTCCGATGCATCAAAGACGTTCAGCCTGAAGATTAACATCAAGAAGACGGAGGCGCTGTACCAACCCAACTCTACAAGAACCCGAGAGGAGGATATCACGGTTGACTGAAACAAGCTGAACTCTGTTCCGGAATTCACCTACCTCGGAAGCATTATATCCAGTGATGGACACATTGATGCTCAAATACAGAGGAGGATGGCCAAGGCTAGCACATGTTTCAGCTGACTATGCCAGAGACTCTGGAACAACCACCATGTGTCCATGCGGGTCAAAGGCAAGATCTACCGTGCAATCGTGCTATCCACCCTACTATACAGACGGAGCCTAGCCTTGGACAGTGTACAGACAACAGGTGAAAAAGCTGCATGCCTTTATGATGTGACATCTGCCTTCAATCATGAGGCTAACCTGGAGGAACAAAGTGACAAATAAGGAAATACTCAAACAGACAGGGCTGCCCTTTATGGAAGATCTTCTGATCAAAAAGAATCTCCGGTGGACTGGACACATGAGGATGTCATCAGACAGGCTACCAAAGCAGATCCTCTACTCTCAACTGTCTTCTGGTTAGATAAATAGAGGGCGCCCTCGGCTACCATTCAAGGATACAATCAAGCGAAACCAAGCTGAGAGACATTAAGACTGACTCATGGAAATCACTCACAGCAGAGAGCTAAATGGAGAGCGATAGTCAAGTAATGAAAGCAGTCTTTGTCACATCGCGACCAACCGAGCATGATGATGATGACTAGTATAATAGCTCATGATATCCTTACTGCTCCCCAGTACTCCACCAGTCATTGACTACTGGAGTCTACCCTAGTCATCTGCTCCTCCAGCCTAGTCAACCTCAGCTCCGGTCGTGGTGCCACTACCTGTTACAAACTGTAGCCACCACTCACTGCACCACCAACAGTTTTTGTTTAAGCAAGGGATGTTTGTTCCGCTAGCCACAGAAATAGAACTCTTACCCGCTATCATGTTTTCTTCTTGTTCATTATGTAGGTCAACTATTATATTGCTAGGACGTAAAACAACAACAAACAAATTATTATATATATACATATGGATAAATAAATAAGTTGATAGACACACCCATAACAATAAGTCTATGAATTATATGCTCAAAGATCGCTGACTCCTACCACCTCATTCACTCCCATCGCCATCAGAGGGAGGCACCCCCTGTCGCACCACGTGACCGAGCCAGTTTATACTGACCCCTATAGACCACGTGACCCTCAACTGGCAGAGAACGTTGGTGCCAGTTAACCTCATTGTTTTTGTTTGTTTTGTTTTTTATTGAGGCTGTATTTATACTGTCCATAGCATATCATCCTGGGTATTCAGGCTTGTTTTCAATGCTGGCCAGCTGTAGCATTGGTGTTATCTTATCACACAGTAGCTGCTGATAAGGTACTTGATTGCCTGCATTTCAGCAACAGATAGATAGTTGGTTGGTCTGGTTAGTAGTCTATGTTAATTCTTTTGGATTTTATTAGCATATATGTGTTTTATTTTGTCTACTCTTACTACTAGACTAGCCTACTCCTATTTACATTGTGCCTTTCTGGTAGCCAATACCAACATCTAACCTCATATCGTGATCCAACATCTAACCTCATATCGTGATGAGCATTGACTTGTGACAGTGCTCATTCATCGCGAATTTATAGTGCTGCCCCACTGGGAGATCAAACTGCCAGCACCATGACCCAATATCCCAACCAGTTACCTGATTATCCTGACACTGAACCAACTAGTCCTTACCCTATCCTCTTAATGGCGAGCGCCAGGCTAAGACATGACAAGTATCAATTGTGTAAGTCATCGATTTGACTCGACTGGGAATTAAACTCCCGATCTCCCGCACAGGAGTCCTGCGCTCTACTGATTCGGCCACCGCTCACGGTACAAGCCACTAGTACTATTCACGTTTAGGACGCGTCGCCTGTAAATGAATGATTGAAAGGGAAGAATAATGGACATCCCCACACGGAGCTGATACCCTATCCCCCACCCCCACCCCAACACCCCGCCTGGTGTACCCCACCTGATGTACCCCACCTGATGTCCTGTTAATGGCATACGCTACATGCATGACTGCTTTACCCGCGAGCTATAGATCTACATAACACAATGTGACAAATGGCGGCGGAACAAGCCTCTTACTTTCTTCCTCTAATGATGAGTAGATGCAACAAGTGTCGATATATATATATACATGAGTGACAAGCACATCAGTGTGTCACAAGCAGTGCTTAAGTGGTGCTCCCATTATCAGGCTGCGGGCTTGTTGTGTTATATATAATGACAGTAGCAGCCTTTTATGTCTCGTTATTATGTATTCTCCATCTGATGCCGCGACTAGCTATGATCAATTGCTATTGCATAGTTCAGTAACACGCAGACTATTTTATCTGTATTGACCAATTTATGATTCAGATGGCAACAATGAAAGCTCACGCGGTAGAGTGTCCACCTCTGAAGGTGTGGGTCATCCAACCGATCCTGCTCAGTGGACACATTTGTACTTTGGGTTATTTTCCATTCCAACCAGTGGTCCACAAATGGTTCATCAAAGGCTATGGTATGTGCTGTCCTGTCTGTGGGAAAGTGCATATAAAAGACCCCTTGCTGCTTATCGGAAAAAGTGGCCTATGTGGCAGCAGCGGGTTTCCTCAAAAGAAATGTCAGAATGACCATATGGTTGACGTCTAATAGCCGATGATGAAAATCAATGTGCTCTAGAGATGTCATTAAATAAAACCAACTTTTTTTTCTTGATGGTGCTCACTTTCAGGCTGTCTATGCTGGTGATCGGGTCAGAGCCCGGTGTCTCACTGCTCAGTTACTGCAGTGCGAGATGCGTCACACTGCGTGGGTGTCTGCATCAGCCTCCCGTAGCCGATAGTGTGTGTGTGTAGGGGGTGTAGCTTGGCTCCCTGCCACAGTTGCGTAGCCTTTAGGCTTGTCACAAAGCAGTAAGTTATCGGGACCAGTGTAGGTGGTCATCCGCATGTGGGCTGTTCTGAAGCGAAGCCATCAAAGTGCTAAGCCATCAATTTGTGTTATAATTATGCAATAACTATGTACCAGTATCTCACCTTGAGAGTTTTATTTGAATCATGTATGTTTTGGGAATGTAAATATTGATCAAGAAATAGAGGACATGTTATGCGCTAAATGCCTTGATGGATCATGGGCTTAACGCCTGGATGGCTCCAGCGCTGATTAGCGCCCGCTGTGTGGAGGAACACCTAGACTGGTCCCTCCCGACAGGGCTTCCATATAGAGTAAAACCTCTCTAAATTGACCCACCATGGGACCGACCCAAAGTGGTCCATTTAGGGGGGTGGTCGGTTTAGAGAGTTAGAATATCCTTACAATGGTATTGTTGGGACCCAAATAAAGCGATGGATATAGGGGAATGGTCGATCTGTGGAGGTGTCGGCATATAGTTTTTACAGTATATGGTCTCGATGATGTAATGTGTTGTGCCAAGCCTACAGTCTATGGGACTGTAGCAGGGAACCAAGCTAGGGGTGGGGGAGTGGGGGGGGGGGGGGTGAGTGAGGTGTGAGGCGCCATGCCCGGGGTGGTGTCAAGGGGTGGCGGTAAGTAGAGAACCGGGATCCACGGGGCGGCAGGCCGGGCAATGAAGTGTGACGGGCGGCCAACCGATCAACCGGGGGAAGTAGGTGCGGAGTATGGGAGAGCCGGGGGTCGGGGGTGGGGTGCAGCTGAGGACCTGTGAAGGAGATGTGGAGCTGGGAGGGGAGGAGGAGGGGGGGGGGGACATTCATAGGGGTGGTTGGGGGAGGCGCGGTACATGGGGCTTGTTGGTAGTAGTGGCTGCGGGCATTGTGATGTTGGGAGTGATGTCGGTGGTTTAAGGAGTAACAGCGGGAAGGATTGGGGCTGGGAGGGGGTGGCAATGTAGGACATGCACAGTCAGGGTTTGTTTCTTTCTTTCTTACTGGTTTTTACGTCCTAGCAACATCTAAGGTCATATCAGGATGTGTATTGACTTGTGACAGTGCGCACTCATAACAACTTTTATAGTGCTGCCCCACTGTCCCACTCAGTCACATTATGCTTACACTGAGCCAACCAGTCCTTGCTCTATCCTAATAATGCCGAGCGCCAGACTAGGAAGTGACAAGTATCAATTTTTAATTCATCGGTTTGACTCGACCAGGATTCAAATCCACAAACTTATGGGTTCAGATCTCCCGATCTCCCAAAACAGGGCACGGACGCTCTACCCATTCGGCCACATCATCTGGTCCACGCAGAGTGCGGGAGAGTAGGTGGTAGGTGTTGGTTGGTTTATTCATTGATTACAATGTATTTCTGATTACTTCACTGTGAGCTACTGGAGGGTGAGGCTCCGCGCAGAAGACAGAGAGGTGCATGCTGGTACCTAGATAAAAGATTCACCCTGTACTTACAGTACAGGGGTGAACGACAACGTAGTCTAAATACAGGCGAAAATAGCTTTAGTATGGAACAGGAAGTAGAATGCCTGGCACCAGTGTCAAATGGTTACTTATATCAACACAGAGTTGGTGAAATGGGAGAGAATGCAAAAAGACAATATGGCGACCAGAGAACGCTGTCGATTTCTCTTTTAAATTGCATTAAAGAATATGTTACATTATATTTTCCAACTCAAAAGTAGCGGGTAAATATGAAAACGTCCATAAAGAATATATTGTGCTTCTTAAATTAAGAATTTACCAGCTCAGTTAATTAACCCAGCATGTCAAAATTCTTCGCCAGCTTTTCTAATGGGTTGTGTTTCACCCCTGTACTGGAAGTATGGGGTGAATCTATTATCTAGCTGGTACCCAACCCCACACCAGCGGAGGAGGGGGGGGGGTGCAACCCACTCCGGAACTTATTACATGCTATAATGGGTTTATCACTATCCGTTTAGGAATCACTCCAGGTAATTCCAACGGGTACTAGCCGTCCTGAGATGACTTCACTTATACTTAGCACGAAAAACCAATGAACCATGTCAACCAGTTAAACAGGCCATCTATGACCTCACCTCATGTGAGTCCGAGCGGCAATAACGGGTCCTCAACGTAACCAAGTGGTTAGTTCTCTCAGCGTAATGTCATCCACGCTCTATCAACACAAGCTACTGGCCCAACTCTGATAAGGGGTCACTCAGAAAGTTGTACAAGATATATGGGTGATCATACAGGGAACAGTCCCTTTACACTGACATAATTATTATACATCACATATATATATATATCTATATATATATATATATGTATATATATATATATGCATGCAGGTATTGCAGGTATAGCAATACCTCAGGGAGTTTGACACCCCTGCCCTGCAGAGTTGTAAACCACTGCCTTGTGGTACAGGTTCTTGACAGAACCGAAGGCAAAGGGAGCAAACCCTACACAGAAAACCATGTCACTGTGGCAGCATTAAAGGCGGTTGATGTATGGAACTCCCAACATCTCCCGACCCGCCAGTGCAGGGACAAATAGTTTTGCGCCTGTCTTGACACGTTCTTGCCAGTGTAAAACCTCTATTTGCTCCCTGAGAGTGCTGCTGGTAACTTGAAAAAGCCAGCAGCACTTCAACACTTTTGCAGGCAGCTTTCATGAAATGAGAGCGGCAGTCAAGTAATGAAAGCAGTCTGTGTCGCATAACGACCTCCAGCATGGTAATGATGATGATGATGATATATACCATATGTAGGCTAAATCAGCCACTTCATTGTTAATCTACCCCCATTAACAATATATTTATTCAATAACAAAATAACCATACTATAAACTACAGAACACTGACTTTCAGAGTGAGCATAAAGTGCCCCTGTAATTGTCATGTAGACAAATGTGTGCTGCAGTACTAATCATTACCGCTAGTTGACAGAATGCTCTCGTTAGGAGGAGATTGAGTGAGGCCCTCCCTACTCCTCCCTGTTGTATGACTACCAGGTGAGGCTTTAGTGCTGCCCCCCCCCCGCCCCTTGCTCCTACTAGTGACGTCAGTCCTGCCAGGCGGCCATGTGTATCACGATCTGGTGCGTATCATACTTCGGGTAATGGAACGCTGTCTCTGGAAGCAATGTGTCTGGTGTGTTCCATATATACCCATGTGGATGGTTGGGAGTTCGAATCCCAGCTGAGACAAACCAATGACTTCTAAAATACTTGTCACTACCTAGCCTGGCGCTTGGCATTAATATGATAGGACAAGGGCTGGTTGGTTCAGTGTCAGGATAATGTGACTGAGTGCAATATTAGGTCACTGTGCTGACAATCTGGTCTCCCAGTGGGGCAGGACCATAAAGTTGCCATGAGTGTGCACTGTCACAATTGAGCACCCATTTTCATATGACCTTATATGTTGGCAGGATGTAAAACTCTTAACAACCAATGTATATTCATTTAGTTCATGGCATTATATCTTTTTCCGCGCAAAAATATGGCTCGTCACCAATAAAGTTCAAATCCACACGTCACCTCCATAGTTAATAAAACATCGCGCCTGACACTCAACCCCAACACTCACACAGAAATCAGGCCTCCTCGGAATGATAATGCAACATTTCAAACTAGCACGTGACATTTCAGTATCACGTTGAAGAGTTTCTGGTTATTTGGCCGTCTCCAGTTACTCCTCTTATACTCAATACGATCAGGAGGATCCTGGCAACTGTCTGCCAGTCTCCCGCCACTAAATACCAAAACACAACTCATAAGAAAGAAAGTGAGACAAGTCACACAAGATTGACAATGATAAAGTTGGGCTTTATTGCTACAACTCTTGGTTACCTACTAGTGACCTGCCACCATGACTCACTTACAACCTGCTACACAGACCCATATAACTTCTGCTTTTTCATCAAAATCAGTGACTACAACCCATTGAACCTAAGTCATGTGGGTGTTACACACAGCTCAGTTGTGAACTGCTTCCATTGGTATCTTTCAAGTGTAAGGAGTACACTGGTGACTGAGCTCACACAGCCAGCCAATCAGACACCTCAGAAGCCTGGGAGGGGTGGCACCCAAGAGGGGGCACCTGTCACTCAACCCCAGGGCAGGCGGTGTCCCTAATATATGCAGAATGGCTGGGTGTGCTTACCCAGTAGTCCCGTGGTAACAAATAATCACCAAACAGTTACATTAAACAATAATGCATGGCCTTCTCCCTTTTGCACTCTTGCTGGTGCATGGAGGGAACATTCCTGTAATTAGTAACCGTATCTTAATATCCGGACATCATACCGCAATCCCAGTCACCACGCGTCATAACATTTACAGATATTTATTTCAATGTCACACAGCGAGTGGGCACACATTGCATCACTATTACATAACAATGGTCCCCAACTCCGTTGCCCGAGGTATTGATATGATTCCAAACTCGGCTATCACAACCAAAATACTGTATATTTTTACAACGTGGTGTTGGTGAGAGTAGCAAAGCGCTGTGAGATTGTCATCCCATGAACGCAGCTAGATTTTCAGTGTCAACTGACGAGATCGGGCACTTTAATAACAATGAAACATGATGCAATTAATGGGGACTGCCCTTAAAAGTGTTAACGGCTATCCATATTGATATTTGGGATTGGACTTTTGAAATTGAAATCGAAATTCAAGCCGACAATGTTGTAATGAATTAAAGCGGCATAGTCAGCTGAAAACACCAAATTCTCAAAACCAATCGAGTGATCTAGATTTTATTGTAATAATCTGACTTAGATACTGGTGCACTTATCAAACATTTGTCTCCACGTAGAATGGAAAACTGAGGTAAACTGTTACTGGAGAAGTCTCCGGTGTCAGTTTTGGTGTGCTTGCCAAAATTAATTTAGCCATTTTCAATCAATATTCCTTTAAATTAAAGTAAGGTAGATTATAATGATCAACCTAATATATTTATCTCAGATCACAGCACTGCAAAACCATCAAACTATGCAACTTTAAACTATTGGGCTTGAAAGAGACGATGCTGTGTCGACCTTCAGGTGTACTATTTGGAGATTACCGGACCTGGTGGCCTAATCGGTAGAGCGCCTGCTTCCCGTGTGGAAGGTAGGGCGTTCGAATCAAACCGATGACTTATGCAATTGATACTTGTTGCTACCTAGCCTGACACTCGCCATTAATATAATAGAACAAGGACTGGTTAGCACATTTTAGGGTGATCTGACTGTGGGATATCAGGTTGTACTGCTAGCGGTCTGGTCTCCCAGTAGGAGAGCACTATAAAGTCAACATCAGTGTGCACTGTTTCAAGTCAGTATCGATCATAGTATGACCTCAGATATTGCTATGATGCAAAACAACAAACAGCTATTTGGAATCTGCAGGTGAAATTAATATTGTCTTGTAGCTCTACTCCCAGTGCAATAATATACAGGCTGAATTGCATGTACCAACTGAGACCAGACGGGATGGCCGAATGAGTTAGAGCGTCCATCTCCCGTGTTGGTAGATAGTGGGGTTGTGGGTTCGAACCCTGGTCGAGTCAAACCAATGACTATAACATTGATACTTGTCGCTTCCTAGCCTGGCACTCAGCATTATTAGGATATGACAAGGACTGGTTGGCTCAGTGTCAGGATAATGTGATTGAGGGGGATATCATGTCATGCTTCTAGCGGCCTGGTCTTCCAGTGGGGCAGCATGAGTACACACTGTCACAAGTTGGTAAAACAACAACAAACAAACAGCATATACCAGCTGTGCTTGTTGCGGCATCTTGACATATATATGTGATACTCTGGTCATAGGAGGCTGTCTTATATATATAAATCGTTCATATATATATATATATAAATTTGCCTAAATTCAAACAAGGAGGAAAGCATAGCGGTGATGGGATGGACAAGTCTTTATTGCTGTCCGGGCTAGCAATTATATACCTACCGGTTACAAAGTCTGAAATCTGTGCGAACGATGAACAAATATGGCAACCCACCATTTTGGTGACACCTAGGGCAGTCCTGGGCTCGCAGGGAAAGGCCCTTGATTGGACAATATCGAGATATCCATAACATGCCCGAATGCAGGATAATTAATTATTAATCGATCGCTAATAATAATAATTAGAACCCTTTAATTCTGGCATTTATATATGCATAATATATTATACTCCTTATATATATATATATATGTGTTTTAAGGGTATACATTTATCGGGGAACGCCAGAGGTGGCGCCACCAGTCATGACACAAGTAGGAGGCAGTACAGTGAAGCATATAATAATAACAATAATGTGACGTATAAAGTACTTATGCAAATATTATTATGTATGTAATTCTCCTGTCTTCTATTGTTATTATTACGCCTGCTCCTGTAACATTTCCTTTTGATATGCTCCTTGCTACTATGGGTTACTGGAGGCTGGGGTGCGGCCTGGAGACCGAGAGGCCTGCTTCCAAGAAGCTCCCCAAATTTGCCTCCTTTCCTCCATGTGGCGCCTCACCGACCTACTAACTGCCCATTTCACCAACAATTTAGTTCAATAAAATTAATGGTAGGTCTAAAGGGCCAGCCAGAGTTATAGGCTCGATCCATACCAATCTGACTTGTCTCCTTTCTGTTATGTTCTGTTTGCTAATTATTATGGAAGGAACTAATAATATGGAAATAATTCCATTCCTCACCTTTATACTCGCATCATGCGTTATACTTCACATATATATATATATATGTTGTTGTTCTCTACAGAAACTGTGTACCACATATTTGGTTCCCCCATTAAATTGTTAATTATTTTCCCTTATTTTGGGGTGTTAGTAAGTCAAATAGTTATTGTTGCCTCTATAATTATATTAAGTATGTTAGCCACACTACATATCTTCATTCAACACCCTATAAAGTATCTGAAATATACTTACGTCATTTTGTGCTAAAGTGAAAATATGTACATTTACATCTCACCACCATACCAGCTGTATACATCCATGCAAATGTTTTTTTCAACTTTTTTCCTGTAAGACACAGTAATGTTGGCTTATCTGTAATCAATAACATTTTGCTCGAGTAGTGTGTTTTAAACTGATGTTATGGATGTGTGTTGGAATGGTATGGATGGATGTTACATGGTTAATTCCCTTGGCTGATTCAATTGGAATAAGATCAAAATAAAAAAATGAACAAAATAAATTTCAACTCTAACATATGCACAGCATATACAACTTCATGTGAACAATGTTTTCTGCTATTATTTCGAATACATTCCCGATTGATTTCCATGTCACAAAAGTGGTACACAACTAATGAGAAAGAAGCATATAGATACTATAGGTGGTCAGAGCGCCTGCAGGTGGCGCCGGTGTGGCCAAGCCTGGAACTAATCACTGGCATACACTAGCGTGTGGTTCGCAAATAACAATACAAACATAAGTGAAGATGACAGTGTCCTTCTTTATATTCCCATAATAGAATATAGAGCACATATATATGTCTGTATATATATATACATATTTATATGAAATGCTAAATGCCTACTCACTTATGTTATCGATGCAATTTTAATTTTAATTTTGTTTGGTACATTAGTTGTTTAAGCAGGGGAAATTTCAATTGTGGACGATTGGTCTTCCTCATTCCACTGCTCCTTGCCCTATCCTAATAATGCCAAGCGCCTCGCTAGAAAATGACAAGTATCAATTTTTAAGTCATTGGATTGACTTGACCAGACCTCCAAATATGTCACGTCTTATCAAGGCCTGTTGTCTCTGGTATCCTGAGCATGTACCTCCATCTCCGTGATTGCATGTATACAGACATTGTTTGTGATGCTCAGCTACACTGGTAATTTGGCATTCGATCGCCGCCATAGCCTCATAGCGTTAAGATAATACTTATGCTGCCACCTATCTAGTAACGGCGAAACTACCTTCTGACTTATGCGTCAGTACTTTGATACAAAATACTTTGAGATGCTAACTCTGTCTTACTGACCTGCCACCCGCTCAAACTACTGGCCCAAGCACCTATATAAGGACTGACTTAGCGGCGGTGAGCTCACTTCGACAAAACCACAGGAGGACACTAGCTTGCTTTGAACTGCCATCCCAGCCACCCCTGCTAAAAGACTATATAGGGCTACGGGTTAAAGGTTATTGATCTGTTTGTGCATAACTCATTGGCTTATCTCACTGTGCTTATTCTGTTGAATTCAATATGTGCTTACTAAAATTGACATGTGCTTACTACAGACTCATTATTGAAAAAGAAATAAATCCAACTTTAAACTCATTTGCGGTGTCGGTGTCAAATTACATCGATCACACAACACCTGACTGATAAGTGCTAGCACATACTTGGCCATCGAATAAGCTATTCACTGTGCACTTACCTTAAGCACTTTGGCCAGCGCCTACCCTAGGCTAACACTATAACTGCCGACAACATCAATCTTGTAGCATTTGCTTGGGAATGTGCAATGCCACTGGAATGTCGGATACAATCTAGGATAACTTTGATGTTTTGAAGTCAGAGAACACTCATCACTTTGTATTGGACATCTGTTTATTAAACCCTGTATAATGACTGGTTATTGTCGAGTAAACCTACACATACGTTGGGAATGAAAAGTGAAAGTAAAGTTTGTTTTATTTAACCACCCCTCTGGAGCATCCGATTTTCATCATCGGCTATTAGACGTCAAGCATATGGTCATTCTGACATATTTATTTGGAGGAACCCCACTGCCGCTACATAGGCTACTCTTTCCCATAAACAACAATGGGTCTTTTATATGCACTTTCCCAGGACAATGCATACCACATCCTGTTATGTACCAGTTGTGGACCACTAGTTGGAATGGAAAATAGCCCAAACTGCAAATGCGTCAACTGAGCAGGATCGATCGGATGACCTATAGGTTCAGAGGTGGACACTCTACTGCCCGAGCTACATCCCGCTCCCCTACTTTGGGAATTAGTAATGTAGGCATTAAAACCAGTCACCAAGTGGTCAGTTACTAATGTTTACACGCAGCTGAATTACGCGCATGCGCCCATGAGTCTTGAATGGATCAAAACACAGAGCAATGGCGGCGTCTGCGCATTAGTGTCTGGGCACGTTGGTTGATGGATGGAGTTTTACTTCCTTGCAATATCTAAGGTCATACCAGGATGGTCACTGACTTGGGACAGTGCACACTCATGGCTACTTTATAGTACTTCCCCACTGGTAGACCAGGCCGCAAGCACCTTGACCCAATATCCCACTGTCACATTATCCGGATAGTGAGCAAACCAGTCCTTGTCCAATCCTATTGATGCCAAATGCCAGGCTAGGAAGTGGCAAGTATCAATTTGATAAGTTGTTGGTTTGACTTGACTGGGAACTGGATTCCAGATCTCCCACATGATAGGAGCGCGCTATACCAATTCACTATACCAATTCGGCCACCAGTCCCTGGTCATGTGAGGAAAGGTGCTGACCGCAGGCTCACTTCAATGTTTGCATTGTAGTGGTCAGGAAATCATGATATATGTATGGATAATATATGCTACGGTCATCAGTTGTTTATCGAGTTGGTACTTTTGGGAGGGCTTATCAGGATTTCACAGAATGAATCTGCGCATAATTTCAAATTGTGGTTGATTCGGCAGGGGGAGCTGAAGTGCCACCCTGGTGGAAGCATTCGGAACTAGTCACATCAAACAGCCCATATACATGCGCACTCGACGGAGCAGTTCGCGACAAAGAGAAGCAAACGTTACCATGCCCGCCCACTCTCTTAAAATACTATCTGGCTCGGCTTTGGGGTCCTCTTTGATGGACTCCGTGATCCCTCGAGAGTAGCTTCCCTGGAATTCATCATCATCATCATGCTGTCTGTCGCGATGCGACAAAGACTGCTTTCATTACTTCACTGCTGCTCTCCACATTTCATGAAAGTTGCCTGCAAAAGTGTTGAAGTGATGCTGGCTTTTGCAAGTTACCAGCCGCACTCTCTCGGGGAGCAAATAGAGGTCTCACAGCAGAAAGAACATGTCCAGAACGCGCAAAACTATTTGTCCCTGCAGTGGCTGGTCGGGAGATGTTGGGAGTTCCATACATCAACCGCCCTTGATGCTGCCACAGTGACATGGTTTTCTGTTCAGGGTTTGCTCCCTTAGCCTTCGGTTCTGTCAATATCCTGTACCACAAGGCAGTGGTTTACAACTCTGCAGGGCAGGGGCGTCAAAGTCCCTGAGGTATTGCAATACCTGCACACCCTAGACTTAGATGCAATGGATTAAAAGCCTCATTGTACATTAAATAATCATATTAATACAAATAATATATTTCCCCCAAAACCCTTATTACATCTGGGTTCCTCTGTCCGAATCGAACCCTACCGCTAAACCTGAGCTATTGATGATTATTGTACATTAATCACTGATAATTAATGTTGCTCTTTTATTTATTTCAGGTACGTTTTGTGAGTTCCATGACGACTGAGCAAAGGAGATGGCGAGATAAGTATTCATTTACGGATCGTCTTTTAATAATACACTGCCCTAGGGAGACAGGCTGGGGTTGAGTTGTAGCAGTGGCTGTACTGAAATGTATGCCCTGTAATATGCTGACTCAGTAACAGGTTGAATAATATTGTAGTGGTCTGCACTGAATTCTCAGGCAAGGAGCCGCATAGACAGGTAGGCGTGGGTAGTGTGGTGATATCAGGGAGCCTAGGTGGTGTAATGGTTAGCACACTGGCCCGGAATGCAAAGAGATGTGGGTTCGAGTCCCGCTCTAGGCGCAATATTTCCCATTTTCATCACCACCCACAACACTGGTGCTGTGACCAGGATCCTGTACAAGGTATTCACTGTATAGTTGTTGAACCTACCCTATGTATATGTAAGTATGTATGTAATTGTAAGCATTACAAGACTTACAATTCCAGGGGGATGAGTGTAGTAGTCTGTGCTGACCTCTCAGGCAAGGAGCCGCATAGACATGTAGGCATGGGTACTATGGTGATATCAGGGAGCCTAGGTGGTGTAATGGTTAGCACACCGGCCCGGAATGCAAAGAGATGTGTGGTCCAGTCCCACTCTAAGCGCAATTTTTCCCATTTTCATCACCCCCCCCCACGACAATATCCTCCATAGAAAAAGACTGTATGAAAATATACTGAATATTCACAAGCATCTTCTTTGACAAGGCTTCACAAACATGTCTGGTTGGGTGATAGTGTGATTGGTAATTTTTTAGGGTTTAGAATGTGTTGACCTAAGAAATCGATTTAGTGGCATTGTTTTACGCATTTCCGTAACCATTATCTGACATTAGTTAGGTTAAATCGGTTGTCACACATCACCGGATTGGGGGAAATAGAAAGAAACCAAACAAAGTTTGTTGATATCTGGCAAAGTCAGGTTTGTGTCTGTAAAAGTTTTGAACATGCACAAAACTTGGAACGGATGCTGCCGGATTGACGTCTACGGTTCTTGTCCGGCGCACGAATGTGAGTAAACTCTGCACGTGACATGTGGAAAACAGGACATGTTCTCACCAGGTATAATTACATCGTTGTGAATAGCTTTGTCGACCGAGCTCCATTTTTGTTCTTGAAGATTTATACTGCTTGTCATGGATAAGTCTGAATAGACTTGTTTTCACCATTAGACAGTTTGGCGATAGAAAGCCCAAGCTTACACTTTTACCGACCCAAGGGATTTTTGTAACTCCCACACCACATAGACATGGTATAAGAGCAATTGGCCTTTGATGATGCTGTAAGTTATACATATCGATGGAAACCCAAATTGGCATAGGTGGGGGTATGGGGAATCAAACCAGCAACCTTCAGATTAGGAGTCCGACCTAGATAAAAGTCAGACACTATAACCACTCCGCCACAGAGAACACAATGACTTCTATGACTGGTCCTAGTGGCCAAAGCTGAAGGTAATGAGTTTGAATCCGGGCCGAGTCAAACCACTGACTTATAGAAGTGATACTTGTCATTACCTATCCTGGTGCTTAGCATTAATAGGATAGGGCAAGGACTGATTCGCGCAGTATCAGGATGATGTGATTGTGTGGGATTTTGGTTCAAGGTGCTGGTGCCATGAATTCCCAGTGGGATAGCACTATAAAGTTGCCATGAGTGTGCACTGTCACAAGTGGGTACCTGTCCTGATATTAGCTTAGGTGTTGCTAGGTCGTAAACCGCCAACAAACAAATCAAATGAGTACTTGAGCGTTAAGACTGGTGAAGCGATCTGAAATTTCTTCCAACACCTTCAGGAATGAAATTGTTGAGAAGTCAACTTTCACCCTCTTTTATTTATAAATGTTGTTGTTTTATTTCCAAGCAACATCGAAGATCATATCAGGACGAGTACCAACTTGTGACAGTGCACACCCATCGCAACGTTATAGTGCTGCTCCCCTGGGAGTCCACTGGCACCATAACCCGATATCCCACATAGTCACATTATCCTGACAGTATGCTAACCAGTCCTTTTCCTAACCTATTAATGCAAGCGCCAGGCTAGGTAGCGACATGTATCAATTTTACAAGTCAATGCTTTCACTCGGTTCGGATTCGAACTCTCGACCTTCCGCGCGGGAAGCCTGAACGCTACCGATTCGGCCACTGAGGTCTGGTTTTAGTCAATTCAAGTGCCTAACATTATTGCTGCTGACGGCCAGCAATGACAGGAGACATTCCTGATGAAATTTGTCTGTGCACTGAACAATGCGTAAATGTTCCAATTGGTGGCCATTGTCAAGGATTAACTGACACATACAAGAGTGCTGGGTGGCGGGCGGGAATGAGGAGACAGGGGTAGGAGGGGGTAGGAGGGGGTAGGAGGGGGGTAGGAGGGGGTAGGAGGGGGTAGGGGGGGTAGGAGGGGGTAGGTGGGGGTAGGAGGGGGTAGGTGGGGGTAGGAGGGGGTAGGTGGGGGTAGGAGGGGGTAGGTGGGGGTAGGAGGGGGTAGGTTGGGGTAGGAGGGGGTAGGTGGGGGTAGGAGGGGGTAGCGAGGCAGGGAGGGGAGTAGTGTGAGTGAGAGTGAGGAGCAAGGCTGGGTGTGGGTGGGGGGGGCACTTCCAGCCCGGCTGTATGCATAAACGAGTAGGAAGCACCCGATCACTCTCCCAGCACACTGATATTGGCTGCACTCTCCCAGCCCACTGATAGTGGCGCTTCCTTGTGTATGTACCCATACAACACAGCCATGCATCAGCTTGAAGAGGAAGCGCTGCCCGGAAGGAATCTCCCACCCCTGATTCCCCTCCCGCCCGCGTGGTGGCACGCCCGACAGACAATAGCGATTCATTACCCGCCAGTGGACGCCTGCTTGCTAAGTGTGCATATATACAGGGCGCAATGGCCGAATCGGTAGAGCTCTGGGCTCCCGTGCGGGAGATCGGGAGTTTGGTTCCCCGTTGAGTCAAACAAATGGCTTATCAAATTGATACTTGTCGCTTCCTAGTTTGGCGCTCGGCATTAATTGGATGGGACAAGGACTGGTTGGGTCAGTGTCAGGATAATGTAACTGAGTGGGATATCGGGTCATGGTGCTGGTAGGCTGGTTTGCCAGTTTGGCAGTAGTATAAAGTTGCCATGAGTGCACATTCTCACAAGTTGGTACCTGGCCTAATATGACCTTAAAGGTTGCCATGACGTACAATTCCAACAACCAACCAAAGTGTGCACACTGACAAAAAACATTAATACTTGTTTTTAACTCAGCCGAAAGAACTGACTGATATGGCTGGAATTTCAAGTTTCAGTTATTCTGAAGCCCAGAATAAAATATTCCCCCAAAACCAGGGCAAGCTGTGTTGGCGATGATGACAGCATCTCATCATTTATTGTGAACTTGTTAATGACAAAGGAGTCCAGTTTGTGCTCAGAATGTGTGGTGGCACGTTTGAAATGTGTGTGTGGCCGCAGTCAGAGTCTGCTGGGTGAAGGAGATGAGCTTTCCTCTGCTGAAGCTTTTGTTTAAGGCCCAATCAAAATATATGGATTTTCGATTCGGAATTATATATTGGCAGAGAACATTATTGTTTGTAGGCGACGGAGTAGGGACAGGGTTATGTAATCTAAAAGCAATGGTGCCCCACTCACATTAGTACATGATATAAGCTATGTGAAATATATGTTCATACATGATGCCTGAGATTAATAATAAATTGACGGACTTTGCAACACTTCTGTCAATGCTAATATATTATTATATAATGTTGATGCCAACATCCAATGCTCGACGCCGACAACTTTACCAGATGTCGGCATCGCAATTCTTAAAGTGTAGTGCATTTTTTTGTTTTATATTAAATTATCCTAGAAACAAATATGGTTGTTGTATTTTCTCTACCTTTACAATCAATCAATAGTTCCGTCCTCTAGTCGAGGGTTGGATGCAATGGTTCTCCACTTGTCCCGATGGTGTGCTGTTCTGATAGACTGTGAATAATTCAAGCCTGTCCACTGTGATATATTTGTAAACCATGATCTTCTTGGTCTCCCTCTCCCTCTGCTGCCATTCACCTTCCCTTCAAACAATGTACGGTATATTGAACTCTGACAAATGATGTGGCCAAAACAAATAAGTTTCTTTGTCTGTATAGTGGCAAACAAGCTTTTCTTATTTTAAATTTTTCTGAGAACTTCTTTGTTGGTGATCTTCTTTGTCCATGATGTTTTCATCAACCTTCGATAAGTCCACATCTCAAATGCTGCTAAATGTTTGTACATTTTCTTAGAGATTGTCCATGTCTCAGCCCGATACATTAGAGTAGACCACACATAACACTGAAGAATACGCTTCCTTGTTTGTATTAATATCTTACTTGATGTTAACACTCTATACATTTTGGAGAATGTTGTTTGAGCTATTGTTATCCTTCTTTTAATTTCTTCCTCACATCTCCCATCATTTGTAATCTTTTGTCCGAGATATATGAATTTGGATACTTGTTCTATGTTTGTGCCATGTATGGTTATATTGATATTTGGTTTATCTGTCTTTTTACTTATAACCATCGTTTTGGTCTTCCTGGCATTCATCTTCATGTTGAATAGTATTCCAGCTTTATTGATTCTATTCACTATATCTTGTAGGTTTTTCTCACTGTCTGCTAGTATTACACTGTCATTGGCATATCTAAGATTGTTGATGTCCATGCCAGCTATTGTCACTCCCTTGCAATCTTCAATGTGTCTGAAAATCATCTCTGTGTACAGGTTAAATAGACATGGTGACAATACACAGCCCTTTCAAACTCCTCGTTTAATCATAACTTCATCTGTTAGGCCCTGCTCCATTTTTATAAATGCACATTGTGTCCAGTATAAGTTCACAAATAGTTTAATGTCTTTGCCATTGACACCAATATCTTGTAAACATTTGTTTACCAGTTCATGATTGACTAGGTCGAAGGCCTTCTCATAGTCAATAAAGCAGGCATAAACATCCCGGTTCATTTCACAATAACGTTCACAAACATTTTCATATTGAAAATCCCTTCATGTGTACCTCTTCCAGATATAAACCCACTTTGTACGTTGCTGATTTGTTCTTCAATTTTCTGTCTGTTTCTCAGTAAAATTATTTTCAGGATCATCTTCAACATATGACTCATCAGACTTAGTGTTCTGTACTCAGTACACAATGTTGGTTTTAGCTTCTTTGGGAGTCGTACAAATATGGATTCATCCATATTCAATGGTATAAATCCAGTCTCATAGATGTCATTTACTAGCTTATGAATGATTTGAATCCCCACTTCATCTAGTCCTTTTATCATTTCTGATGTTATCTGGTCACTTCCAGGAGCCTTACCTGACTTTAGATCATTGATAGCCTTCTCAACCTCTGTTACTAATATAATATTCCCATCTTCTTTCTCAATTGTGGGTGGGTTCCCTCTGTCATCATTCGATAGTTTGTTTACATATTCTTCCCATCTGGACTTTATTTCATCTTCTTCAAAGAGCATTTTGCCGTCTTTGTTCTTGATACATTTACTGCTTCTCTGTCAGTATCCTTGACCTGTTATCTCTTTCACTTTCTTGTGCATCTCTCTTGAACGATGTTGAGACTCAAGTTGTTCCACTACTTCACACTTCTTATTCCACCATTCATCTTTAGCTTTTTTGCATTCATCTTCTATTTCATTCTTCAGGTGTTTATATTTAAGTGGATCAGTGACATCAAGAAGACAGAGGTGCTGTACCAACCCAACTCTACAAGAACCCGAGAGGAGGAGACCATGGTTGACGGAAACAAGCTGAACTCTGTTCCGGAATTCACCTATCTCGGAAGCACTATATCAAGTGATGGACGCATTGATGCTGAGATACAGAGGAGGATGGCCAAGGCTAGCGCATCTTTCGGCCGACTACGCCAGAGACTCTGGAACAACCACCATGTGTCCATTCGGGTCAAAGGTAAGATCTACCGCGCAATCATGCTATCCACCCTACTATACGGAGCCGAGGCCTGGACAGTGTACAGACGGCAGGTGAAAAAGCTGCATGCCTTCATGATGCGACATCTGCGTTCAATCATGAGGCTAACCTGGAAGGACAAAGTGACAAATAAGGAAATACTCGAATGGATGGAGCTGCCCTCTATGGAAGATCTTCTGATCAAAAAGAATCTCCGGTGGACTGGACACCTCATGAGGATGTCATCAGACAGGCTACCAAAGCAGATCCTCTATTCTCAACTGTCTTCTGGCTACAGAAAGAGAGGGCGCCCCCGTCTCCGGTTCAGGGATACCAAGAGAAACCTGAAGCTGAGAGACATTAAGACCGACTCATGGACGCAACTCTCACAGCAGAGAGCTAAATGGAGAGCGGCAGTCAAGTAATGAAAGCAGTCTTTGTCGCATCGCGACCGACAGCATGATGATGATGATGATGGATCAGTGGTTTTCACTTTCTTCCTTTCTGCCATTTTTATTTTTTTAATTTTTTTTATTGAGGCTGTATTTATTCTGTCCATAGCATGTAAGCCTGGGTACCCAGGCTTGTTTTCAATGCTGGCCAGCTGTAGTGTTGGTGTTGTCTTACCAAACAGTAGCTGCTGATTAAGATATTTTGATTGTCTGCATTTCAGTAGCAGATAGATAGTATGTTGGTACGCTTAGTAGCCTATGTTAGTTTTTTTGGGCCCTCTTGGCATTGTATTTTGGTTCTATTCTTATTACTATGTTAGTTGTTTTCTTAAAGTTCTATGTTAGTGTTTTGGGGTTTTCTTGGGAAGAGTTTTCCGCTTTTTTCTACTTAATTCTATACTAGCCTATTTTATTTACATGTCCATAGGCTTGTATGTAATGTAATGTACGAGTGGACACCGTGAGTTCTTGTAACGTAACTGACTTTATTAAGAATACTTGATCATGACATCATGCGGTACTACGGTTGGGGGTGTTCGGATAACTACAATACATCGCATATTCCCCTTTCACTTAACTACAATAAATACTTCATTATTTATCACTACCGTTTCTTGACGTCTGAATTGTTACATGTGTTGACTTATCTCTATGCCTTTAAATTCTTTATTTCTGACTTATCTAGTTGTAACGTACATAACATAATTCCTTAACTTATCCTTCTCTTTATAACTAATATGTAATTTATCTATAACGTCTTACGTTAAATTCTAACATATTATTATATAACGTCAAGGTGTGTGTGTATACGGCAGTAGAATAGAAATGTTTATGTCATATTCATCAACGTGATGGCACACGCCGTTGCCGTGTCTTGTTGCTTCTTCTTTTGCGTGTATTGTGTACCTTCTTTGTTTGACACATATATGTCTGACGCGGTTATGTATTGTTCTTGGGCGCTTACGTTATTTACGTTGTTATTCAAGTTATTGTTTTGCCCGTGAAGGAACGTACAAACATACAAATGTAGAGCAAGGTGACTAATAACAGGTAAGTAAGTGCAAGGTACCATTAGGCATCCTCAACATAATTGTGTCTTAACTTATTCAATAAATGTATGTCGAAGGCCGTAACGAACTGGTGGCCTACTTATACAACCATAACGTGTTGTATACTGTATTGGTGTTTTTGTGATATGTACATTTTTCACGCTAACTGATGGTGCGCGTTTTAGAGCCCTGTTTTTACGTTTATTAGGAGAGTTGTAAATGAATCTCCTGTTACGCCTCACAATAGTGTCATTTTCATTTATTACATTGTAACTCCTTTTATTGCCTGCATTAGTACGCACAATTTTACCTCTTTGCCAGTCCTCATTGTGGTTTTTATAACGGACGTTATCACCTGTACTCAAATAACGTTGACTACTACTCGCATGTTTGTCAAAATATCCTTTTTGTAACCTCTGATTATGGTGCATTTGGTTAAGTTTTGATGGCTGTACGTTTGCCTTTAACTCTCTATCTAGTACAGGGATCCTGCTTCTCAATTTCCGTGACATCATTAATTGCGCTGGGGACACGCCAATTCCGTCTAATGTCGTATTTCGGTAATTGAGCATGGCTATTTGTACATCCCTACCGTCTTTTATGCATTTTTTTATGATACGTTTAATGGTTTGAACATAACGTTCAACCTGTCCGTTACTTTGTGCATGCATTGGGCTTGAGTAGAGTGACGTGAAGCCATATAGTGATGCAAATTTTTGTAATTCGAAACTTGTAAACTGCGGACCATTATCCGATACTATATATTTGGGTATACCAAAACGGGCAAATGTCTGTTTTAATGCCTCAATCACTGTTGTAGTAGATATTTTATCTAATTCTATGAAATCCGGAAATTTTGAATAATAGTCAATAATTAAGATATAATTTCTACCATCTACATGAAACAAGTCTATTCCAATTTTATTGAACGAGATATCTATTATTTCGTGATTTATCAAGGGTTCCTTTGGTGGCATATTTCTGAAGTCTTGACATATAACACATCTGGATATTTTGTCTTCTAACTGGGTACTAAATCCTGGCCAAAAAATATTATCTCTGGCTAGTTGTTTACATTTAACCACCCCTAGGTGCGATTCGTGTAACTTGTCCAGCATATCGGTCTGCAGAATTTTGGGGATTATTATTTGGGTACCTTTCAGTAGTAAGCCATCCACCCATGTTATTTCATATCTAAATGTGTAATACGGTTTGACATCATTAGGGATATTATCGCTAGTATTTGGCCATCCTTCCAACGTCATAGTCTTTATTTTGTTGAGCGTTTTATCTACCTTGGTGGCTTCTATGACTCGTTGCACCACATCCATCCCTATATCTATAGCCCCCACCGAAATGTCACGGTCATATAAGTCATCAGGGGCTATACTGGATGTATGTGCTCTTGATAAAGTATCTGCAAAATACAAATGTGACCCTTTGAGATATGATACTTGTATGTTATAGTTTTGTAATCGCATGCGCATACGTTGCATCCTTGCCGAAAGCTCATGTATTGGTTTTAGCATAATTGCAACAAGTGGCTTATGGTCTGTGTTCACTGTCACTTCATTGCCATAAATGAAATTATGGAACTTTTTACAGCCAAAACATATGGCTAATAATTCCTTCTCACTTACGGCATAATTTACTTGTGACTTATCCAATGCTTTTGACGCCATTGCAACAGGCAATTTATTTTGAAACAAAGTAGCGCCCAAACCATTCTTTGACGCGTCAACTTGGATGACAACTTTTTGCGTACTATCAAAATACTGTAGTATGGGTGCTTTAGTTAATAATTTCTTTAAATCTTGAAAAGCTCTTTCTTGGTCTACATCCCAGTGCCACAAAATATTCTTTTGAATGACCTTTCTTAACGGTTTCGTCATGTTAGCCATGTTCGGAATAAATTTACTAACATATCCAATCATACCTAAAAATCGGTGTACACCTGCTTTATCGGTAGGACTGGGCATGTCGATAATCGCCTGTATTCTGTCATTGTTAGGCTTCAGGCCATCCGAGCTAATTACGTGCCCCACATAGTTAACACTGTTTCTGCAAATTCTAGATTTCTTAGGGTTTAGTTTTAGATTAACTGTTCTGGCATGATTTAAAACTGCTTCTAATCTGATGTTATGTTCTTGTTCTGTAATTCCATGTACTAAAATGTCATCTGATATGACACTAACACCCGGCATCCCTTTTAAAATTTCGTTCATCTCTTCAATAAATATGTCTCCCGCAGTCTTGATCCCAAATAGCAATCTAGTATATCGGTATCTACCCCAAGGGGTATTAAACGTACACAGCTCAGAACTCTCCTTATCTAAGTCTATCTGCCAATACCCGCTTTGTGCATCTAACACTGAGAAATATTTAGCTCCATGTAATTTAGCTACGACTTCTTCGACTGTTCTGACTGGATATGGTCCCCTTAAAATTGCTTTATTGAGTTTAGTTGGGTCTAGGCAAATTCGTAACTTCCCAGGTTCACGGACTAGTGTTATCTTTTCTTGCTTTGTTCCTATCCCGGCTGCTGTCGCGTAAATTTCATAGGAATGTAACCATGATCTCCAGTTTATGGCCACTCGTTCATCTAAATTCAACGGTCCAGGGGGTTTTAATCCATGAAGCGCCATATCAGCCGTAGAACCCGTAACATCTGACACCATGTAATGTACGAGTGGACACCATGAGTTCTTGTAACGTAACTGACTTTATTAAGAATACTTGATCATGACGTCATGCGGTAGTACGGTTGGGGGTGTTCGGATAACTACAATACATCACACGTAATAGGTGGTTGAGTTATGTTTGTTTGAAATTGATTTGATTTATATTGTTGTTGGATATGTTATCTGGCTTTTATATTTCCGGTTATCCCGCCCTGGGCTGTCCAGTTGGTGGGCCGTGACATATCACCTGCCCCCTTGTGGTGCAGTTCAGTTGGGGTTCCCAGTTTTTATTTTTCACAGTTATTTTTTGTACGTTTTTAGGTCAGGGATCTTTTCTAGTATGGTTTGCATCATCCATGATTGCTTTGTCTCTCGTTTTTTATTTGGTAACAGCTCCTCTGCTGACTTGACCATGCTTTCTCTGAGAGCTTCCCATTCCATTTCAATGTTGCTATACTCTCTCTCAGGAGTTTCTTCTTCATTCATCAGTACACTGAATTTGTTATGAACAGAGACATTATACTTAGTTCTGAATTCTGCATCTTTTTACATGTTCATCCATTTGAATGTTGTTTTTAATTTTGTTCTGCTGTTTCAATTTCACTACCATACTGATTACTACTGGATTATGATCCAAACATATGTCAGCACCTGGATATGTCCTTGCCTGTTTGATACAATTTCGATATCGTTGGTTGGCAACAATGTAATCGATCTGGTTCCGACACACATCACCAGGGCTCTTCCATGTACATAGCCTTTTCTTTGGATGTTCAAATAAGGTGTTAGCAATTACTAGTTTTGATGTCAAACAGAAATTTATTAAGTATTCACCACGATCATTTCTCTCACCTAAGCCAAATCTTCCTGTTACTGGATATTCATGTTCTTCTCCAACTTTCGCATTCCAATCACCCATAACAATTGTTATTTCTCCAGACTTGTGGTATTCCATTACTTTTTTGATGCTGTCATAGAACTCGTTGACTTCTTCATCATCGTGATCTGAGGTTGGTGCATAAACTTGCAGAATGTTTATATTGAACGGTTTTTCCCCCAGCTTCAGATTCTGTCAGATACTGGCCAGAATCCAATCATTGTGGTGGCAATGGACTTCTTCATCATAATTCAAATGCCATACTGATGTTTTTCATCTCCAGAATATATCATATCTACCATCACCTATCCTCCCGTCACCCCTCCATCTCGTCTCAGCTATACCTAGGATGTCAAGGTTTAGAGCTGTCATTTCCACTTTACGGTTGTCATATCGGCCTGGTTTGTACAATGTTTGTACATTCCATGTTCCAATCTTTAGCACCTTTCCTCCAGTTTTCCTCCAGTTTTCAGTTGCCTGACATCAGATGCATACCTTCCTATTTTAGGCTTTGGGTTTACATTGTCGTTACTAGGTTTCTTAATAGTTGAAGGAAAGGTGCCTCCACTGTAGCTATTAGAAGGCTTCACCGCAGAGGGACCAGAGTTGTCTCCATCTCTAGATTTGCTTCCATTAATTACCATTGCTTACTATGAGTAAATACTTGGTAGGTTCCCCTTCCTTTCCAAGGTGACTGGCCACTTACATTCAGGATAAATTTAAGGACTTTGCAACCCCTCTGTCAATGCTATGCCATTCGACGCCGACATCCAATGCTGTCCGGTACGTGTCCGGTTGATGGTTGGTCCGTCCGGTTCTCATCCGGTTCCCGTCCGGTACTCGTCCGGTACATGTACGCTACTTGTATGGTACTTGTCCGGTTGCCCACCGGCAGTTGACCCAATTACGCCCCATTTCGATACATTTCGACAAATTTTGTCACCGGAGAGCACCGGACTAGAAAAGTCTTTGTCCGGTGGTCTCCGGTACTCAGTCTGGTAAGGTGCGACAGGTGCTTTAGCTTGAAATATACGATGGTTTACAAACTGTGGTGTGCCTTTGCAAATAGAAGCACATATCGATGTTATGATATTAACATCAACAGCGCAGTAGTCCATCATCTGACATTATCCTGACCCTGAACCAATCAGCCCTTGAGCTATCCTAGTAATGCCAATGAGAAAGCAAGGTAGTGAGAAACAGCAAATTGATATATATTTGCTTTATCTCCAAGCTACACCGCTGCAGGTGCAATAGGTAATGCAGCATTCACATCCAATATTTCTTGTAGACACGCTCTATAGCCACGGATTTCTCTGGTAAGCACCATTTTAGTGACGTCTCCGGAAGTGGATGGCAGTAGATGGCAGATGCTAGGGACAACGCGTGCGCATTGGCCATGCACGATTCTGGATAGTCTGGATTCTGAGCAGAATGTAGTCATGTACGCTTTGTAGGATGGGATTGCCAGAGGTCAGAAATGGAAACAGGCTTTGACAGTAGTGCAATGGCAGTGATGCCAGCTGGATGCAGTGATACTGCATTTAGCAGACAGGAATTATCCAATCGATCCCTCTGGCCTGCTAGGGAATGCGCAATGCAAGCGGAATGCCAGATATGATCTAGGGTAATTTTGACGTTTTGAAGTCAGAGAACACTTGTCACTTTCCATTGGATATCTGTTTATTAAACTGTTTACAACGACTGGTTCTTATCTAGTTGACTTAGACTTACGTTGGGAATGAGCTATGTTTGTTTGTTGTTGTTTTACTTCCTAGCAATATATAAGGTCATATCAGGACGGGTACCGACTTGTGACAGTGCGCACTCATGGCGACTTTATAGTGTTGCCCACTAGAAGACCAGGCCGCCAGTACCATGACCTAATATTCCACTCAGTCACATTATCCTGACACTGAGCCAACCAATCCTTATCCTATCCTAATAATGCCGAGCACCATGCTAGGACACAACAAGTATCAACTTTTAAGTCATTGGTTTGATTCGACCAGGGTTCGAACCCACGACCCCACGACCTACCAACACGGGAGACGGACGTTGGGAATGAGTAATTTGAGATGCCTTTGTTATAATGGATTTGTCAGAATAACATTTATACTGCCTATCATGGATAAGTCTGAGTAGACCTGTTTTCACCATTGGACAGTTCGTCTATAGAAAGCCCGAGCCTACACTTTTACTGACCAAAGGGATTTTTAACCTTCCACACCACATATACATGGTATGATAGCAACTGGCCTTTGATGACGCTGCAAGTTATACATCGCAGGGGAAATCCAAAGTGGCAGATGTGGGGGCATGGGCAATCGAACCAGCAACCTTCAGATTAGGTTTGTGACCTAGAAAAAAGTCCAACACTCTAAGCACTCCGCCACAGAGAACACCTGGCCTAATTCTTCTTCTGTAATAGACTTCGTTTTCATGGCTTGCACAATATTACTTTTTTAGATTAAGTCCACTTTCTAATGGTAGTATGTCCCTAGAGGATTCCATATGTTTTCAACATTAGCATGTGATGTACCGTGTTCTATATAACCAGGGGTCGATACCCAAATACAATTGTAAAATTGCTAAAGCTCGAATATGTGGTTGTGTAGGCAGGCTGTTGCAAAATCAATACGGACAAGAATAAAGGAATAGTATAAAGTGTAAAGAAGAGAGAGAGTCAAGCCCTGTGGTTTCTTATTTATATGGTTACATGGGTTCATTGTAGAGTATCACCCCGCCCCTTTCCCCCAATGGAAAACAAGCATTCTTGGCCCTACCAATAGGGATCAAGCATTCCTGGTCATCATGGCTACCAGTGGTCTGCCCACCACCACCAAGCTGTGTGGCCCCATATCCAGCACCAACCTTGACCTTTGAGTGTGATGATCACTATCCCAGCAGAGGGGGTAGGCCCTGAGTGCAACCACACCCAGACCTACCAGCACCACTATGTCTATTTACATCCCACTCAGGCATGTCCAGCCCTTACATATATGTATATATATATACATGTGCCTCGTCATGTACACCGATCAGTACTAGAACATTTGCATTCCCCCTATGCCGTATATCGGAATATTTTACACAATGTTAGATACTCCTTGCGTCAATATAATAAATGTTGACAACTGCGATAGGTACTCTTGCAACTTTGACTTAACTATTGGCAGCTAACTATGTCTCATAGAACATGCATCTCTGTCTTCTTTAGCTGTGTAGATGATCTATCCGTATACATATACTTATCCTCATCTGTTTATATATTTAAGCACAATAGCATGTCAACAGATTCGGCCTGTCTATATATGACCCGTCATCATTAAAGTGGTCATGCAGCTAGGACTGGCTATACCGATACTAACTTAAAAGTGTATCGAGCCTATTTTACAATGCACTAAGTGATGGATTTTCAACTATTTCGGGTTGAAGCATATTCCATGCGTTTGCAGCTATATCAAGGAGAACGTTTTAAAGTTTGTCCTGGAATGTTGAATCCCACATTTGTGTCCTCTGGTCTCCTTTGGCTATATTTCCTGTTTAATGTATGGAGATATTATGGTATGGAGCTATTATGGTATATACTCCAGATATACGCTAATATAGCGCATCGCTATGATGTCACCTCGAGCACGTCTATATATATATATCTATTCATGGGAATGAATAGTGTTGGTGCACAGTAGCACTGGAAGTGCTGATGGTGGCGCCAGCGTCGAGCTAAACCAAGCGATCGCAGCAAATAATACACAGGCTGAGAATACATGCGAATAAATAAATAATAAATAGCAAATAAGTCTCGAATAAATAATCGAGATATATGTATAAAGTTGCCAATCCATTTACCCTCTCTTGTCCTGTTTATTATTTGTAGCTACTCCAATAAGGCATATAAAGAATTATGCGAATATAGGTAGGCTTAAAATACATTATGTCCATTTGAATATGTTAACCAATGTTATTACGAAACGGTCTATTGATTCACTGGCACTATGCCACCTTGCTGCGAGCCTGCTCCGGCGGTGCCTCGGTCCTCTCTTGGCATATGTATACGCCAGTCAGAGCGCCTGCCTTGCCCCACCTGCTTGGTTTTATTTTGATTTGTTGTTACCGGTACGGGTATTCCGAGCCATTGGTCGAGATATATGTATAAAGTTGCCAATCCATTTACCCTCTCTTGTCCTGTTTATTATTTGTAGCTACTCCTATATACATATAATACTTATATTAAACATATATATATAAAATATTCGGTATATATGCAGTTATTAATAACATAAATGGCATTGAACACTGAATGAGTAGTCATGGCTGTGGGGACTAAAGGGGAATTAGTGCATGATTTCCTAAAATTTCAGCTCAAACTCCACTAACTATGAATTTCACCTCCATCATCATCATGCTGTCGGTCGCGATGCGACAAAGACTGCTTTCATTACTTGACTGCCGCTCTCCATTTAGCTCTCTGCTGTGAGAGTGATGTTTTGTGCAGTTGTACATTTCACGAAAGTTGCCTGCAAAAGTGTTGAAGTGCTGCTGGCTTTTGCAAGTTACCAGCGACACTCTCTCGGGGAGCAAATAGAGGTTTCATACCGGCAAGAACATGTCAAGACAGGCGCAAAACTATTTGTCCCTGCAGTGGCTAGTCAGGAGATATTGGGAGTTCCATACATCAACCACCCTTAATGCTGCCACAGTGACATGGTTTTCTGTTTAGGGTTTGCTCCCTTAGCCTTTGGTTCTGTCAAGAACCTGTACCACAAGGCAATGGTTTACAACTCTGCAGGGCAGGGGCGTCAAACTCCCTGAGGTGTTGCAATACCTGCAATACCTGCATACTAAAACTACAATAAAGGGGCTAGAGGTAATTTTCTAAGAACAAAGGGCTATGACATCGGCTGATATAGTCTGTGTGCACTCACAACCATCTTTCCAGACCTAACTTCTAACAATTCTTCAAATGACCTCATACCCCGACCTCACAAAGTCGCAGCAGAAACTGAGTATCCCTACGAACACTAGTGCAGGGGCTAGGTATACTATATATCAAAATGTTGCAAATGTGGCACCAGAAAAAAAAGGCCACAAAAACTCATATAACTACTAATGGCTAAAGCCTGGTACACACCTCCCGTATACGATTCACGCGCTAAAACTGACTGCCTTGACAGTACCCGTTACAACCCGACCCATTCCGTTTCCCGACTAAAACTGCTCGATTCATTTTGTGAATCTTATCAAACCTGGTACACACCTCCCGTATAAGACCTAAAACTGAGTTTTAAGTCGCGAATCATAAGGCTCTGGTGTGATAGGGGGTCACTCACCTAAAGACTGAAACCAACTAAGACTCAAACTTTGTCGTGAAACGGGCAGTTTTAGGTTTTATATGGGAGGTGTGTACCGGGCTTAAGATGACAAGGCTACTACCAAATTGAGACTATTGCTGTTCAGCGATGAAAACAAGCCATGATGTGACTTACTCGTTATGGACAGGGTAAATAAACCATCCCCGCCCCAACAATTTTGTTTAAATGGTGCATTATGTACAGTGATATGTTGTGCAAGGTAGCTTAGCCTTTCTGGTGTGAGAAAACTGAGGTAGACCTTGCCAATCTGTTTCCATGTCAGGCTATTGTGTTGGACATCTTCACCTGGGGCCCCCAGGTGTCAAGTCTCATACAGCCTAACACATGTTTAGTCATGAAGAAATATGCGCTACTTTGTGGTCGCAGTGATGGTTGGAGATAATATTCTAACTCCCATAATAAAGTGACTCTTCAGTTAGTATCAGGATAATGCAACTGTGTAGGATATCGCGTCATGGTGCTGGGAACAAACAATCAAGACGCTATTGACTTAATACAGCATCTACATATAGCAACCCGTTTTGATATGACCTTATATGTTGCTAGGATGCAAACCAACAAACAAACAATACGCTATTGACTTAACACAGCGTCTACATATATAGCACACCATTCTGATATAACCTTAGATGTTGCTAGGACGTGAATCAACAAACAATCAAAATGCTATTGACTTAACAGAGCATCTACATATCTAGCACACCGTTCTGATATGCCCTTAGATGTTGCTAGGACGTAAACCAACAAACAATCAACCAACATAAAGCATATTGCCATGGCTCCTGTCACGCAGAACGAACTATGTTCGTCTAGTAGTGGCATCCAGTTGAAGAGACAACGGGTCTCCTCCCACCCAGTTGATCCTGCCACTGAGGAAGGTACCTTACAGATTAACTTACAGATTAACTTACAGATCCTCTTATGGCAGATCTAGGCGCTATTGGCCCTCTAATGCCAGCTCGTTATGTTAAAAAAAAGCAACTATTTTTGTGCATGCATAATGGAGGTTGACGGTGCCCTGAAGTCATATAATTGTGGGTGTCCTCTCCATTGTCTATCCAGTCTTCGCTCTAATGCTTCTACCGTAGCAATATGCGGGTCCAGGAGCAGTGGATCTCGTGAATAGTGCAGTACCCTTACTGGCATTTCGCTTAGCGCACACCTGTCAGATGTAATTATAATAATGGCCGCAGTCACGGTAAATGATCACGACAATTGGACCACTCGGCGCCCACCGGCTCCCTTGACGCTGATTCTGGCTGACAAGGGCGGGTATGTGGAGATGGGCCACTGCAGTCACCCAAAGAAGTCATTCTGTAGGCCGGGATGAAAGATCAGGGCCAGTATGCATGGAGCGGTGTTGGCGGCGTGTGGTGTTAACCGCCTAACACCGGGTAGCTACCACCAGTTATAGGCGGTGTCGAGAAGTATGTCACGCCATATGCATGGGCGCTTAAATGGTTTGTGTTAGCTAAATGTGAAGTTATTTATAGATTTGGGAAATCCCTGGATTTGAAAATATTAATATCGCCGCTGATGTAGCTGCAGCGTTAATGTTGCCTCGATTTTGTGGTTAATTTGACAAAATTTCACTTTTTGATTATGTTATTCTGATAAATATGATAGCATTTAATAGATTTCGGCCTAATATATTGCCGCCGATGTGGCGGCGGTGGCGATGATTTGTTGATGTTTGACAATATGGATAGCGATGTCGATTTGTTTAGTTTACATTCGACAATATGAATAACGCCGCCAATGCGGCGGCAGTGTTAATAACGGTTATATTTTAAGGTTAATTTGATTAAATTTCACTAATTGCATATTTAATTCTGTTAAATATGATAGCATTGAATAGATTTGGGGCTAATATATAGCCGCCGATTCAGCGGCGGCGGCGGCAGTGGCGATTTGTTTACTTTACATTCGTCGATTCGACAATATTAATATCGCCACCTCGGCGCTGGCAGCGTTAATATTGCTTTGAATTTATGGTTACTTTGCTGAAATTTCACTTATTGTGTATGTAATTCTGTTAAATATGATAGCATTGAATAGATCTGGGCCTAATATATTACCGCCGATGCGGCGGCGGCAATGTGTGTTTTGTTGATGTGCGACAGTATGGATATCGACGTCAAAGCGGTGGCGGCGATTTCTTTAGTTTACATTTGGTGATTCGACAATATTAATCTCTCCGCTGATGCGGCGGCAGCATCAATATCGGTTCGAATTTAGGGTTAATTTTATCAAATTTCACTTATTGAGTATGTAATTCTGTTAAATATGATAGCATTGAATATATTTGGGCTCCATCCTGACACTAACCTAACACTAACGCCGCTGTAAACCTGCTATGGGCTGGGGTTAGAATCTCTGAGTTTAAACTTGCGGTGTTGGCCTAACACTGCTCCATGCATAGCGACTTTTCGGCGCTAAACCAGAAATCCCACCCTAACCGCGGTTTGACTCGCTAACACCGCTCCATGCATATGGGCCCTGGGCGATTATGTGGCGGATTTCCACAATTTTTTTATATTTACCCATCATTGTTGAATAAAATGGTAATGAATCAGGATGTATGTGACAATAATTCATTCATCTGAATCCTATTTTTATTTGACGGATGATGTTGCTAGAACATTAAACCCAAACAAGAAATAGTTATGCGTGATAATATAATATAACCACAACAATGATAGTTAAAACCTGACTTCCGGTATTTTTTCGTGATTCCCAAACATTGCGAATCCTATAGGTGGAAAATCTGAGTCTTTGTGGAAATTTGCTGTCGGTTTGTTAATCTCAGCTTGATTTCGGCATTTTTTGCCGCAGACCACTTTCATCCCTGCATAGGCGGTGCTTGTGTGTCTGTGTAGCTGCATACTCTGGAGGCGACGCAGCCTGTATTGTGAGGGCCCAGGAAAGTTGGAAACCATAAATAGTAGCAGTTGATTGGTTATTAAAGTTTTACATCCTGGCAACATCTAAGATCATATCTGGATGAGTACCGACTTGTGATAGTGCCCACTCATGGCAACTTTCTAGTGTTGCCCCACTGAGAGACCCGTCCACCAGTGCCATGACCTGATACCCACTACGCCATATGCTGACACTGAGCTAACCAGTCCTTGCATTATCCTATTAATGCTGAGCGCCAGCCTCATTGGTTTGACTCGACTGGGAATTGAACTCCCGACCTTCCGCACGGGAGGCATGCGCTCTACCGATTCGGCCACCGCCTTCGGGTTCATGCATAATGAACAGTTGCATCTTAGGGCAGCTATTGGGGTTTAAATACTGAGGCACTCTCAGGTGACTATTTATTGATTGTGGTGAGTGCATGACCGCGCCTCACAAGAGGCGCCATCACGTGATTAGGCAAATCAATTAAAGCGCCTTGTTTCATTACTGGCTTAAACTGGTTTGATCAAAATAAAATTCCACTGTGGTTTCAAAACGGGTACACTTTGCAATATCCAAAACCAAATGTACAATTGTACTTGGTTTAGTTTAATCCCAGATTTATCGGACCTAATATTATTTTGTTGTTGGATGAATTTATTTACCATGCGCATAATGGCTAAGTGTGTTTCCACTTGTTTTGACTGTTGTGCAGCACTAATACAATTTGATTAGCATCTTTTGAATTTTGCCTTAGTAATAATTTCGGATTTCTTGTTTATCGGTTGTAGCTGTTTGTAGATTGCTACCAATCCAAAATCCAACTTTTACCATTCTCTGTGTGAGTCCATTTACCTATAGATTTTTAGTTTTGTTACGCATTTCTATCGTAACTTTTTATTTCATTAGTTGCTAGTAAACCCAGTCTCTTCAATACAATGCCAGTTTACATTACAAATTAATCAAACTGCAGTGTACAATCATTTAAAAGGCAGCTTGACAAGGTCTTAACAACAATACCATGATGAACCACAGACTCCACGATACACCCTGCGAATGCCAGCAGATTGAAACGCATTACTGCACATGACAAAACAGTACAGAGCATCGTCACCACGTGTGGTGGGCCCTGATGGTGGAGTCTCCGACTTGGCCTGAGTATACACCTCAAACACCCTAATCTAATTCAGCCTCATTATACTGAAGGGCATTATGGCAACGGCTATGCACTGGGTTGGTCCTTTCATAATGTTATTTGTTTTTGCCTGTGCATTTGAAACCAGTTGCTGTTATAAAACATTTAAATGAGGTCAGCAACTTATTATGTACGATTCACCAGGCCAATGTTGGGTTGTGGGCTATTGTCATGATTGCTTATACGTTAACGTAAATTGAATCTTCAGTTTCTAGATTTATAGAAATGTATGAGAGTATCCGATGATACACAGCTTCTCAAGTACCCAATTTAATGTGGAGCTGTCAGGCAAATGGGTCTCTAGAATGCAAACCGACCGTCGTTACGAACATAAGAATGCTAATTCACCAGACTGCAGAACATGAAGCCCAATACTGGGAAATAAGCTCCTCTTATATTTGAATACACTAATTTTGATTAATTTCTAATCACGGTTACCAATGATATTGCGACACTTTCTTTTGTAGTCATTTGCCACACAGTTGCTAAAATATCTACTTGATGCGGAGAGAATTTGGAAACTGGGCTTGAAGATAATTATGGTGACTACAATTCCTACATTGTCGTAACACTGATCTGCTGGGACACAATGTAAGACAGATGTCACGAAGGTCTGTTGCAAGTGGATTGGTTGGTTCGTTGGTTGTTGGAGCTTTACGTCCTGGCACAATCCCAGTGGATTGGTAGATGACCATTTTTCAACTTGACATCACCAGGAATTCCACTCGCATATCTGGATTGCGTCAGCAATTAAGACAGATCAGACGGGATCTCCGAATGAGTTGAGCATCCATCTCCTGTTTTGGTTGAGTCAAACCAAATACTTAACAAATTATACTTCTCCCTTCCTAGCCAGGTGCTCCGCATTGTTAGGACAGGGCAAGGACTGGTGTGTTCAGTGTCAGGATAATGTGACTGAGTGGGATATCAGGTCATGGTGCTGGCAGCTTGGTCTCCCAGTGGGGCCGCACTATAAAGTTCCCATAAGTGCACATTGTCCCAAGTCGGTGCCCGTCCTGATATGACCTTAGATGTTGATAGGACGTAGAACAACAAGAAACAACAACAGCAAGTAAGACAGTTGCCGATGTCTATCTCCAGGGTACGTGCTGCTGCCATGCTTCCACCAGAGGGACCAGACAGGATGGCCAAATGAGTTGAGCGTCCGTCTCACATTTTTAACTTTTAGTTTGTTTGTTTGTGTGTTGTTTTACGTCCTAGCAACATCTCAGGTCATATCAGGACGGGTATCGACTTGTGACAGTGTGCAATCATGGTGGCTTTATAGGGCTGTCCCACTGGGAAACAAGGCTGCTGGCACCATGACCTGATATCCCACTCAGTCATATTATCCTGAGACTAAGCCAACCAGTCCTTGCCCTATGCTAATAATGCCAAGCACCAGGCTAGGAAGCAACAAGTATACATTTTTAAGTCATTGGTTTGACTCGACCAGGGTTCGAACCCACGACTCCACGATCTACCTTTTAGTAGATCGTGGGATTCAACCACACGGGGTCGAACCCTAATCGAGTCAAAACCAATGACTTATAAATTGATACTTGTCGTTTCCTAGCTTTGTCCTCGCCATTAAGAGAAGTAGGCAAGGACTCGCTCGCTCAGTGCCAGGATAATGTGACTGAGTGGGATATCGGGTCAGGGTGCTGACGACCTGATTTACCAGTTGTAAAGTTAAAAATCCCGACCCAGCGTGCCTCACTACAACACTAGTGGGGCCCCAATATACCGTCGTCACGAGTGTGCACTCTCAAAAGTCGGTACCCATCCTGATATGACCTTAGATGTTGTGAGGACATAAAACTACAACAACCAAGTGGCGTTCTCTGTGGCGGAGTGGTTAGAGTGTCTGACTTTTTTCTAGGTCAGACTCCTAGTCTGAAAGTCTGCTGTTCGATTCCCCGTGCCCCCAGCTCTGCCAATTTGGATTTCCACCGCTGTGTATAACTTACAGCGTCATCAAAGGCTGGTTGCTGTCATACCATGTCTATGTGGTGTGGGAGGTTAAAAATCCCTTGGGTCGGGAAAGGTGTAGGCTCGGGCTTTCTATCGACCAGCAGTGGAATGAGGAAGACCAGTCGGCTCTGACTGAAATTTCCTCTGCTTAAACAACTAATGGACCAAACAAAAAAAACCACCAAAAAACCAACATCTTCCTCCTCCTGGGTTAATTGGCCGTGCGGATTGCTTGACAGCTTTCGGGGACAAATCTCGCTCCTGTTGCATCTTATGTAGGCAACGGCAAACAAGTATTTGCATGGATATTCCCCGAGCATTGGGTTGTCTGACATGGTGAGAACACGTGTGTAGTCAGCGAAAAACAAGGGTTGATAAACGGGCAATCCCAACCAAAAGCGGCGTAATTCCCCCAGATGCAAGCCTGACTGCTCAGATGGAAGCTTCCTCTATGTACAAGATAAATTTCCACTCATGAGATGACTCCATGTTGCTAGTTGCCCTCGCCCACCATTTCGCTGTACATTTCATTCCTGCTAGCCCATCATGCTAATTACTGGAATGAAAGAAAAAGTCGGAAAATGCATTTCATATTTGGCTATTTTTACTCGGATACTTTGTGAACCTCGAATAATTTAGACAGGGTCTAAGTGGGTGAGGGGACCGGACGTGATGGACGAATCGGTAGAGCGCAGGGTTCCCGTGCGGAAGGTCTGGAATTTGAATCCCGGCCGAGTCAAACCGATAACTTATAAGATTGATACTTGTTGCTTCCTAGCTTGGCGCTTGGCATTAATAGGATAGCGCAAGGACTGTTTAGCCCAGTGTGAGAATAATGGTACTGACTTAGTGGGATATGAAGTCATGGTGCCGGCGGCCTGATTTCCCAGTGCAGCAGCACTGTAAAGTTGTTATGAGTATGTCCTGATATGACCATGGATGTTGATAGGATGTCATCATCATCATGCTGTCGGTCGCGATGCGACAAAGACTGCTTTCATACTTGACTGCCACTCTCCATTTAGCTCTCTGCTGTGAGAATTGCATCCATGAGTCGGTCTTAATGTCTCTCAATTTCATGAAAGCTGCCTGCAGAGTGTTGAAGTGCTGCTGGTTTTTGCAAGTTACCAGCGACACTCACTCGGGGAGCAAATAGAGGTTTCACACCGGCAAGAACATGTCAAGACAGGCGCAAAACTATTTGTCCTTGCAGTGGCAGGTCGGGTGATGTTGGGAGTTCCATACATCAACCGCCCTTAATGCTGCCACAGTGACATGGTTTTCTGTTTAGGGTTTGCTCCCTTAGCCTTCGGTTCTGTCAAGAACCTGTACCACAAGGCAGTGGTTTACAACTCTGCAAGGCAGGGGTGTCAAACTCCCTGAGGTATTGCTATACCTGCATACCAGCATATAGGATGTACAACCCAAATAAACAAACACAGTGGCCATGGCAGAAATGTAAAGTCCTCTTACGTATGTTTCCACATAATTCTCTTAATACAACATTTACTTTTCTATTCTGAATAGAGCTGTATTTAACAACTGCTATATCCCCCCCACCCCCCCGTTACTCATGCTGCGCATGTCCCTCTTCCCTCTCCCGATAAAGAAGCAGGACGCAGGACGTTTTGGCTGGGCGGAACCGGAAGTCTGCTGATTGGTATCATCAATTCAGAGCAGGTGGCGCCACTGGACGTAGGCACTGGTCTGCTGCGCCGTGGTGGTACTGGAGGAGTGGATGTTGCAGAGGGCTCAATCAAGGTTGTTTAAACAAAGTTTATTCATGGAATAAAGTTGTTTTTGTTAGCACCATGGCACTGATCTTACAGACATGTGACATTACAGTTATTTACAATATATGTACAGGTAGTCTGATATTGTCACCAGCAGCTAGCTCAAGTCAGCCGATATAATAGGATTTATACAATAAAGTAGTGGAATATTCATAGCAGAACCAAACTACTAATGTGATACATGCACACAGTCGAATATTACTGTCTTAACAGTAGACTGAGACTGAGCGCATTTAGCAAACAGTACGCATGCGTCAGAGCGAAAAGCTTCAAAGGAGCCCCACAAAGAGTACTTGTTTTAGGAAAAAAACGCCCCAAAAAACAAGCATCGGAGTGCCGTTTCTGAGATAAAAAAAACTACCCCACACAGAAATAAGCCTAAAATAAATTAAACACAGTTTTGAAAGTTCTCAACATGCAGTCATCGGAGATGAAAAGCAATATCAGCAGAGAAAGAAAAGCTAGTTGCCGAGCCACTTGACATAAAGACACTGCCAACTACAATATACAGTACAACCTCTCTATCCGGCCACCTCCACAGATCGACCACTCCCCTATATCGATCACTTTATTTGGGTCCCAAGCGATTACCCATATAATACCATTGTAATGATATTCTAACTCCCTAAACCGACCACCTCCCTAAATGGACCATTTAATGTCAGACTCATGTTCGGTCGATTTAGAGAGGTTTTACTGTATTCCACAACGTACAACTGCCCTGCGCAGCTATACACAAGACACTGTCCAGTCATACACACATAGGGCCGACATCGGGTGCAATGCAACACGAAAATGGTTTGCTGTCTCCATGAGAACAGGTCATATATGTAGCTAGGACGTGAAACCCCAACTAACAACTAAGAATGCTGAGAACAGGCGTTAAGAATAGAATATACGTATCTCAATGAGATAGAAATGTAACTTGTATGGGTAGTTTTTTTGAGTTTTACGTCCTGGTAGCTCAAAGGTCATATGAGGATGGGTACCGACTTGGGACTGTGCACACTCATAGCGACTTCATAGTGCTTCCCGCACTGGGAGACCAGGCGACCTGCATGATGAGCCGATATCCCATTCAGTCACATTATCGGGACACTGAGCCAACCAGGCCTTGCCCTATCCTATGATGCGCGAACAGGAAGAAAGGGAAGGCGGGGGTGGAAATAAAGGCGTTTATTTACGCCTCAGAGAGACAGAGTATACAGAGGAAATAAGCTCATAAGGAGCAACAGTGTAAGTAAATAAGCAATAAATGGAAGAAAGTAAGGAGGCTCATGAGGAGCAATACAGGAGGAGGGCTCAGGAGGAGCAGTGAGGAAATGTACATGATGAATAAAAGTAAGAAAGTTCAGGCAGAGTAAAAAAGTCTGTAGGTGTTCTGTGAGGGGGTGCCGAGGAGCCCTCCACCGCTGGAAGAAAAGAGTGTATAAGGAAGAAGATGGGTGGGTGGGTGGAGACAAACGGGAAGAGAGCTGGAAGGCGGCAGGAGGGCGAGTGCCTGAGGGAGGCCGGGGGGCGACCTTATAAGGGAAAGGGGGCGGGCGACAGCAGGTGAGGTGTGAATGCTGCCGGCCCGGGGGAGGGCGAGAGGTGGTGAGCAGCGGGGGTCGGGTGAGGCGCGAATGCTGCGCGACACGGGGCCGGGGGGAGGGTCTCTTCCTCTCCTCGCATCAAATGTAATGCTACGCATTACGACCAATGCCATGTGCCTGGCTAGGAAGTGAGAAGTAGACATTTTCAACTCATTGGTTTGAATCGACCATGGGTAAAACCTGTGGGTTCGAATCCTACGATCTACCAGTTCTCGCCCTATCCTAATAATGCCGAGCGCCTTGTAATATTAGTAAGCCACACCCCGGCGCCTCGTAATGTTAGTAACCCACACCCTGGCTGCTGGTAATTTTAGTAAGCCACACCCCAGAGCCTCGAGGTGAATCTGGGTCATCATTTACCGGCTGAGGGAGACGCGCCGAGGCGACAGTCGGGGTGGGCCATGTGCAACCAGACATTGCTGTTATGGAGCGGTTCGGAAATGGGTGCGAAGGGCTGTTCGAAGGGCTGGGTGAAGGAATGTGTGAAGGGATGTATGTGAGGGTGTGCGAAGGGTTGCATAAAGGGATGTGTGAAGGGAGTGTAACTATGGCTGTTCGAATGGTTGTTTGAAGAGATGCAAATAGGGTTGTGCGATAGCAATGTGTGAGACTGTCTTAAGGGCTGTTTGAAGGGATGTGCAAAGGTCTGTGTGAAGGGATGCGTGACTGGCTGTATGAAGAGATGCACGAATGCCTCTGTGACAGGCATGTTACACAAGCTGTTTGAAGGGCTGCTCGCAAGCCTCTGTGACAGGAATGTGGCACATCCTGATCGAAGGGCTGCACGAATGCCTCTGTGACCGGAATGTGGCACATGCTGTTTGAAGGTCTGCATGCATGCCTCTGTGACAGGAATGTATCACAGGATGTGTGAAGGGCTAACCAACGCACAGTGTTATTGTAATGTGGGACAGGTTGTGTGAAGGGCCTAACAGAGGGTTGTATGAAGGGGTACATGTACATTCTCGGTTAAGTGTGCGACAGCCCTTCACTTAATCAACTAAGTCGATCTTTACACTATCCTCCACCCAGGACAGTGCGCGCCGATTTTGAAGGCTAACCATGTAAATACCGGAAGATTTGTTATGTTGTTGTTTTAGGTCCTAGCAACATCTAAGGTCATATCAGGATGGGTACCGACTTGTGACAATGCGCACTCATGGCGACTTTATAGTGCTGTCCCACTGGGAAACCAGACCTGATATCCCATTCATTCCCATTATCCTGTCACTGAGCACACCAGTCCCTGCCCTATCCTAATAATGCCGAGCGCCTGGCTAGGAAGCAACAAGGATAAATGTTTACGCCATTGGTTTGACGCGACCAGGGTTCGAACCCACGACCTAACTCATTCGGCCATCCCGTCTGGTCAATACTGGAAGAATTTCCAGGTGTCTGGACCTAGAGGAGCTTAATGTAGTCGGGTTTACGTCCTAGCAACTTCTGGGCTCATAAACGACATGTACCGATTTGTGACAGTGCACTCTCACAGCAACTTTATAGTGCTGCCCCACTGCGAGACCAGGCCACAGGGACTATGACCTGATAACCTACTCAGTTACATTGGTCGTAATGCTCGCATTGTGGTTGACGCGAGGCGAAGGAGGACCCCCCCCCTATTTCTCCTCCAGCCGTTGGCCATTACATAATCGCCCGCACTTCCTTCCCTTAAAGCCAGCCCTGAGGCCGCCTCAGGCCACTCACCCTCCTGCCTCCAGACACTCCGCTCCTCCATACACTTTTTTCCCCACCCACCATCCCTATACACCAACTCTCCATCATAGGGTTGAGGGCTCCTCGGATCCAGCTCCCGGGCCCAACTATTAACATTACTCCGATTGACACTGACATATTTCAATCCTGATACCTCATATATCTCATGATGATGCCTCATATATTCTACATTATATATCTCTATACTCATGATTGATCACTGCTAATTACATGTTGATGCCTCATATATTCCATTACATACCCATGATACTCATGCTTGATGAATGTACTTATCCATGTTTATCCTGGCATTTCTAAATAAAATGCCTTTTTATCCACTCATGCCTCCTTGTCCTTCCTTGTCATGCATCATCCTGACACCGACCCAATCATTCCTTGTCCTATCCTAATAATGCTGAGTGCCTGGCTAAGAAGCAAGAGGTATGCATTTATAAATCATTGGTTGACTCGACCAGGGTTCCAACTAGATAACAGATTCATGCCGTAGTGACAGTACAGGGGTGAAACCCAACCCATTAGAAAAACTGGCAAAGAATTTTGGTGGTGCTGGGGAAATTAACTGAGGGAATAAATTCTTAATTTAAGAAGCAAAATATATTCTTTATATATATATCTTCATATTTACCCGCAACTTTTGAGTTGAAAAATGTCTTAAAACATGTAGTTTAATAGACTTTAAAAGTGAAATTGACGTCATTCTAGCGCCACCATTTTGTCTTTTTGCATTCTCACCCATTTCACCAACTCTGAGCCTATATATGGGTAGACATTTGATACTGGAGCCACAGTTTCTAGTTCCTGTTCCATACTAAAGCTATTTTCGCCTGTATTTAAACTATGTTGTCATTCACCCGTGTACTACAAGTAGAGGGTGAATCTTTTATCTAGGTTCCAACCTGTGGATACGAACCCCACGATCTACCAAAACGAGAGACAGACGCTCAACTCATTCGGCCATTCCGTCTGATGACGCCGTAAGTCTGTGCAGTGCTTGGGTAGTCCTGGACCACGCCCTTACTGGAGCTGTGCTAATTGACTTAGCTTCGTGCTGCTCGCGTGCCGCCCGGACACCACCTCAACTTCACAGACCCTGCTGCGGTAACTAGGGTTTCGCTCGAGGGCAATTATCTGATTATCTCGCCGATGCTCTGCGTTGCTAGCTCAATGAAATGTTGGCGCGCGTACACTAGACACGTGGTTTGAAGCAGGCCCACACTCAAATAAAAAAAATTGCACGCGCAAAGATTAACATCTGAGGCGCATTTCACATGCAACTGGTTGTGGGTGAAAACGGTAAAATTGCGGTTGATTGGTCGGTTGTTGGAGCTTTACGTCCTGGCAACATCTAAGGTCATATCAGGACGCTGCCGAGTTTTGACAGTGTGCACTCATGGCAACTTTATTGTGATGCCTGCCCCACTGGGAATTCAGGCTGCCAGCACCATGACCCGTAGATAAAAGATTCACCCGGTACTTGTAGTACACAGGTGAAGGACAACGTAGTGTAAATACGGGCAAAAATAGGTTTAGTATGGAACATGAACTAGAAACTGTGGCTCCAGTATCAAATGGCTACTCATATAGGCACAGAGTTGGTGAAATGGGCGAGAATGCAAAAAGACAAGATGGCATGATCTAATCCACATCCTGCACGGGCGACGCCTGGCGGGGGGTCGGGCTTACTCAGGATCCAGCTGTGGATAAGGGCATCAGATGGGATGGCCGAATGAGTTCAGCGTCCGGCTCCCGTGTTTGTAGATCGTGGGATTCGAACCCAGGGATTCAAACCATGGTCGAGTCAAAGCAATGAGTTAAACATTGATACTTGTCACATCCTAGCCAGGCGCTCGTCATTAATAGGATAGGGCAAGGACTGGGAGGCTCAGTGTCAGGATAATGTGATCTGAGTGGGATATCAGGTCATGGTGCTGGTGGCCTGTTCTCTCAGTGGTGCAGCATTATAACTTTGCCGTGAGTGTGCACTGTCACAAGCCGGTACCCACCCGGATATGGCCTTAGATGCTGCCAGAACGTAAAACACCAACAAATAACCTGGAGGGGTGGTTGAGCGTGGCGGTGGAGGTAGGTGGCGGGGGGGGGGGGTAGAGAACTAACCGTCTAACATTGAGTCATTGCCTCACAATCACATAGCTATCGACTACAGTAGGAAGTGGGTCCTGGCCGCACAGACTGGCTTCGGGGCAAAGCCGCCGCCCCCAGGTCCAAGCAACCCGACCGCGCTGCCGCCAGCACCCGACCGTCTCCCGGCAAATCCCCCCCCCCCCCCGCTAAATACGCCGGGCCTTTTGCCTAATGCCATTACGGCAGGTAATTGTCTCTGGTACCGTTAGCAGGAGTCAAGTTCCGTGCGGGAGGTATCGTGGTTCGAGGGGTGGGGGTGGGGGGTGGAAGTTGGTTGTTGGGATTTTACGTCCCATCAAGATCTAAGGTAGGGTGGATTGGTTGTTTTGAGTTTTACGTCCTGGCAATATGCAAGGTCACATCTGGATAAAAGATTCACCCCATACTTCCAGTACATGGGTGAATGACTACGGAGTGTACATTCCGGGCGAAAATAGCTTTAGTATGGAACAGGAAGTAGAATGCCTGCCTCCAGTATCAAATGGATACTTATATAGGCACAGAGTTGGTGAGAGAATGCAAAAAGACAAGATGGCGGCCATAGAAAGCTGTTGATTTCACTTTTAAATTGCATTAAAGTATATGTTTTATTATATTTTCCAACTCAAAAGTAGCAGGTAAATATGAAGACGTACATAAAGAATATATTGTGCTTCTTAAATTAAGAATTTACCAGCTCAGTTAATTTCCCCAGCATGCCTAACTTCTTCGTCAGTTTTTCTAATGGCTTGGTTTTCATCGCTGTACTGTACTTGGATATAGCCAAGACATTAAGCGCCTAACCCAACCACTACGGGACACCAGAGCAAGCAAGGCACCACTACTAAGGCAGACCAGAAGCCAGATCAAAGCCCATGAAAGGAGCACACTGGAAATGGCTGCCAAGGCATGGAATGCACAAACAGTGAAAGAAAGACAAATCCCTGACCTAAAAACGTACAAAAAATATCTGTGCAAAATAAAAACTGGGAACCCCAATTGAACTGCACCACTAGGGAGAAGGTGATATGTCATGGCCCACCAACTGGTCAGCCCAGGGCGGGATAACCAGAAATATAAAAGCCAGATAACATATCCAACAACAATATAAATCAAATCAAATTCAAACAAACATAACTCAACCACCTATTACGTACAGGCCTATGGACATGTAAATAAAATAGGCTAGTATAGAATTAAGTAGAAAAAAGCGGAAAACTCTTCCCAAGAAAACCCCAAAACACTAACATAGAACCCTAAGAAAACAACTAACATAGTAATAAGAATAGAACAAAAATACAATGCCAAGAGGGCCCAAACAAACTAACATAGGCTACTAAATGTACCAACAGATCTATCTGCTACTGAAATGCAGACAATCAAATAACTTATCAGCAGCTACTGCTTGGTAAGACAACACCAACACTACAGGTGGCCAGCATTGAAAACAAGCCTGGATACCCGGGCTTACATGCTATGGACAGTATAAATACAGCCTCAATAAAAAAATAAAAAAATAAAAGTGTGGGTGAATCTTATATCTAGGTCACATCAGGATGGGTTCCAGCTTGTGACAGTGGGCACTCATGGTGACTTAATAGTGCTGCTCTAATGGGAGATCAGTTTGACAGTACCATGACCTGATATCCCACTCACTCAGATTATCCTGATTCTGATATCCTGATTCTGAGCTAACCAACCCTTGCGCTATCATATTAATGCCGATATCCCACTCGGTCACATTATCCTGACACTGAGCCTACCAGTCATGTCCCTATCATAATACCGCCGAGCGCCTGTCTAGGAAGTGACAGTTATCAGTTTTCTACGTCATTGGTTTGATTTGACTGGGATTTTAACTCAAGACCTACCGCACGGGAAAGCTGCGCTCTACTGATTCGGCCGCCGTGTTTGGTGTTCGGTATAGAGGGGTGATATATATCGGCGATTTCGTGAACGTCCACGGTTGTTGATATTTACTGATATATATATATATATTATGTATAATATATATTATATATTAAATAATATATATAATATATGTTATATAAAATATATATATTATAGCAGCAATTGATTGGTCCAAATCCCTTTCTTATATGACCTTACATGTTGCGAGATAAACCCAAACAATAAGCCGTTAGATATGGCTGATAAAATAGTCACAAGAAGGACAGTCTAAACCTGACTTGCGGAATTGTTCCGTCATTCCCCGATAGTGCTAATCGAATGGCGGAAAATGTGCGTTATCGCCGAACTTCGCCAGTGGCATCAATGGCTCGGCCTGATTTGCGCATTTTTTGGCGAAGACCACTTTCATCTGTGGGTATAGATGAATAGCATTGTAGAAACTATCCACTCATCGTGCTCACCAGTTTTGTAGAATCTGATGCGCGAGAAGGAAGAAGCAAGGCGGGGGTGGAAGAAAGGCGCGTTTATTACACGCCTCAGCGGAAGACATGTTAGGTACATACATAGTGAAATATATGCAGTGGTAAGTGTAGGTACATACAAATAATGAAATATATGCACAGTGGTGTGTAGGTAGAGAAATAAGAGATAATTGCAGTGGTAAATAGAAAATAGAAGTATGAAGAATGATGAGGGGCTCCCAGGAGGAGCAGAGAGGCCCATAAGGAGCAGGAGAGAGTCAGTAAGTCCGGAGGCCAGGTTATTTGTCAGTGGAGTGAGGGGGTGCCGAGGAGCCCTCCACCAAATAGTAGGAGAGGGCTCGAGGCGCGCCCGAGGCGGGGGCGCGGGGCGCCCGAGGTGGGGGCCGGAGATCTGGGTGAGAGGAGGGTCGTGAGGGCAGAGCCTTAAGGTCGGCGGCTGGATTGTCTGGAGAGGGTCCCTCGTGAGGCTGAGCTGTGTGGTCTGAGGTGCGGGGTGCGGGGTAGGTCGACAAGGGGCGGGCGGCCAAAATAAGGGGAGGCCCGCTCCTTGGAGGGATCGGGTGAGGAGGTCGGCCGGCGAACTCCTCAGGGCTGGGTGGGACGGGGGTCGGGGTCGGGTCGGGCGGGTTGATGACGGTGGTGTCGTGGTCGGTGGCTGTGCCCTCGGAGGAGGGTTCTCCGTGAGGCTGGGCTGGGCTGTGGTCTGAGGGTTCCTTCTGAGGCTGGGCTGGGCTGTGGCCTGAGGGTTCCTTGTGAAACTGGGCTGGGCTGTGGTCCGTGATGGGCGACTGGCGCCGGGCGGCGATGAGAGCCTTACTGAGGGGGCGCTGGGGCCCGACAGGGATGTGGTTGCCGATGAGGTCGGCGGTGCCGAGGCGGCGGTCAGGCCGCGCCTCGGGCAAACTGGGCTGGGCTGGGCTGTGTTCTGTGATGGGCGACTGGCGCTGGTCGGCGATGAGAGCCTTCCTGAGGGGGCGCTGGGGCCCGACTTGGAGGTGGTTGCCGATGAGGTCGGCAGTGCCGAGGCGGCGGCCGGGCCGCGCCTCGGGCAAACTGGGCTGGGCTGGGCTGTGGTCCGTGGCGGGCTGGTGGCGGTGGGCGGTGGTGAGAGCCTTACTGAGGGGCCGCTGGGGCCCGACTGGGCGGTGGTTGCCGATGTGGTTGGTAGTACCGAGGTGGCGGTCGGGGCAGGGGTCGGGGGAGGAGGTGCGGCGGGGGCGGGCTAGGGGGGCGGCGAAATCGCGGGCGGTGGGGGGGGGGGTCGTGGGGCGGGTCGGTGGGGGGGTCGGTGGGTTCAGGGGGGCAGAGGAAGGCGGTTTCGCCTGGGTCGAGGTGGATGTCTGGGTCGAGGATGGTGGGCGGCTGGCGCCGGGCGGCGGTAGGGGCCTTGATGAGGGGGCACTGGGGCCGGGTGGCGGTGGTAGCCTTGCCGAGGGGGCGCTGGGGCCCGAGGCGGGAGTGGTTGCCGGAGGGTACGGCGGCGCCGGGGCGGCGGGCAGGCCGCGCCTCGGTCGGGTGGGTGGTGGTGTCCGGAGGGCTGGTGGCAGTGTGGTGGGCGGCTTTTGTGGGGTGGGTGGGCCGGTCTGGGGCCTCCGTGCCGGGCTGGAGGTGCCGGCTCCCTAAAAATCCGGCGAGGCGGAGGCCGCTGCCCGGGCACGCTTTGCTAAACAGGCGTCCTCACTGTGCCTAGTGAGTACCTTCCGCACATTGGCGCAGTATGCGCATGCGTGGAGCACTTTGGAGACCCCCTGGCCGTGGACCTCCCCCGGGCCTGCGTGGGTGCAGGAGTTGGGGTCCCTGTTCCATGGGTAGCAGAGTGGGCCGTGGGTCTCCCTACTGTAGGCCACGCATGTGTCGGTGTGGGCGCGGGACTGAGGGCGGGGCTTTGCAGGGTCGGCGGAGCGGGGTTGGGTGGAGGTGGAGTGGGGGGGCATGGCGAGGGACTCCAGTCGCAGGAGGTTTATTGCTACTGGGTCGTGCCAACCGTGGGGGAGGGTACCGTCCGCGATCGCGGTGAAGACCGCCTCAGAGTAGTGGCGGACGGTCGTCCAGGGGCGGGTCTCCTCCTCCTGGTAGGCCAGCGACGGGACGGGCTGCACTTGGGGAAGGAGGTGGCGGTACCTCCCGTACTCCGGGTGTGTTGCTCCGGGGAGGGCCGCCTGCGGCGGCGGCGGGGGCCGGGCCGCGGAGGTGGCAGGCGCCCGAGGCGTTGATGCGGCCGGCGGGGGCGCCTCTGGCGCGGGCCGGGTTCCGTTGGCGCTGAGGTGGTCGATCCGGGCGTGGAGGTCGGCAGTGGCCTGCCGGTGCTCGGCGTTGGCCTGGCGGTGCTCCTCGTTGGCCTGCCGGTGCTCTAGCTGCATCCGCTGGATAGCCTCTAGCACTGAAGAGGTCTCGGCGCCCGAGGAACGGTCCGAGGGTGCCGGGGGGGGAGGCCGAGACCGAGGCGGGCGACTCGTCCCTCCCGGGCGGCGCAGCTGGCCCCGGGGTCCGAGGGGCGGCCCGGGACCCCTTCCGTCCTCGTCCTTTTCCTTGCGGCATGTTTGTAGTAGATGCTGGTGTGGGACAGCGATCCGAGGCGTAGGCCAAACAGGAAAAAGTGAAGGGTAGCAGAAGACGGCAGGGAGGTGAGTGCCTGAGGAGGGCCGGCGGGCGGCCTTATAAGGGAGGAGGGAGGGGCGACAGGCGGTGAGGTGCGAATGCTGGCGGCCCGGGGGAGGGTGAGATGTGGCGAGCAGCGGGCGTCGGGTGAGGCGTGAGCGCCAGAACAAAGAAGGTGGCCTGAGAGAGGGGGGGGGGGGGGCGAGCCGGGGCTCGGCCGAGGTGAGTAGGGAGCGCCACAGCGGCGGGGGAGGGTCTCTCCCTTCCCTCGCATCAAACGTAATGCTTCGCATTACGACCAATGCTCGGATATGTGGCTGTGTCATAGGCTAGGAGGAAAACAATACAGACAAACAGAAAGGAAGATAGTAAAGTATAAGTGAGCTATTCCAGCCCTCTAGTTTATTGGTATGGGTTCTTGGTAGGATATCATACCACCTCCTTCCACCAATGGGAATCGAGCATTCCTGGTCTCACCTATTTGAATCCAGCATTCCTGGTCTCCATAGATACCCGAAGACCAGCTTTGCAATTGAGTAATTTGACACAAGTTACCACTAGTACTAGTAGCGCAAGGCAGGTTTGAATCATGTATATTTTAGTTGGTCCATGCAAACATTCGCATTCACATTGTTTGTTTCTTCTTTGTAGTTTGATGTCCTAGCAACACCTAAGGTCATATCAGAATGGGTATCGACTTGTAAGACTGTGCTCTCATGGTGACATTATAGTGCTGCCCCAGTGGGAGACCAGGCCACCATGATCCAATATCCCGTACAGTCACATTATTCTGACACAGTATTAACAAGTCATTGTCCTATCCCATTAATGGCGAGCATCAGGCTAGGTAGCAATAATTATCAATGTTATAAGTCCTTGCTTGGACTCGGCTGGGATTTGATCTCCCGACCTTCTGCACAGGACGGGCTCAAATGGCTTCAAACGTGGCTGATTGTCCCGCTCCTTACAGCGCTGAATATGCTTATGGAGATTACTGAGCAGGTGGGCCTAAATTTTCCACAAGGAAAGGTCCCAGTCAAATACGTCCATTTTTTATCCATAGAGGAATCCTCTCTGGTGATAGAATACTATGCAATGGGTCTGGAGAACAATTTCCTAAACCTCTACTAGATACAACAAGGAAGGGAACTGTGGTACTGTGAACTGAGCCATCAGCAGTTATTGTTAATGTTAAGATGCCAAAGACATCTGCTGCATAAAGTCTATTGCAAGCAGCAATTGCCGCCAAAGTAACACAGCCGTCACCAGCTGCTGTTTCTGCTGGAATTACTATGCCAGCTGCTGTTCCACCTATATTTGTTTGTTATGTAAGGCGCCTGAGAACGGCTTGCTGGATTGGGCGCTATATAAATGTTTTATTATTATTATTATTACTTGACGTAGGCCACCGCATCAGGTTCTTTTCACAGCATCCACTATCTGAAAAGAAGAACAAAGAAAAGAAAGAGAATGTTTGTTTCGTCTTGAAATATGTGGTTTATTACAAGTGGCTCTTTGATCCAACCACTCACATTCACGTTGTGTTATGGAGTATCCGACTGGTGTTTTATTTCCTAACATCCCTGAGGCTACCGCGACCATGTTGGAAAGGGAACCGATGTAAAGAAGAAGTCCGCCTCTGTGATGGAGTAATTTGACGCGTATCACCAACAGCCGAATGGCAATCTGATATGCCCCACTTTTGATAGCGACAAATGATATTCCGCAAGTCATACATTTCAGGGTGATCAGATGCGGTAGTATGCAGGCTTCAAGTGCCGAAGGTTGGGAGGTTAACTCCTGGTCGGGTCAAACCAATGGTTTACAATATTAATACGATGACTACCTAGCCTGCTGCTTGGCATTACTAGGATAGCTCTACGACTGGTTAACTGAGTATTAGGACAATGCCTCTCCCCACATTTCACACTTCCCGCACACACGACACCTGACACCTCACCTCACCTCACCTCACACCACACCACACCTCACATCACCTCACACCACTCCTAACCTCACACCACACACCACCCACACAACAAACCACACCTCACTCCACACAATATCACCACCCCACACATCACTCCCCACCGTAGAACACACCCCACATCTAACACCACCCCACATCTCACACCACCACATACATCTCACACCACCGCACACTTCACACCGCCTAGTTGGGGCAGCACTATAAAATCGCCATACGTGTGCACTGTCACATGTCGGGAACTGTCCTGATATGACCATAGATGCTGCTAGGCCATGACGCCCCAACAAACAAGCGAATCCCTTCAATGTGAACGGGACTATGCCGAATGTAGGTGGGTTGGTCGTTGGAGTTTTATATCCTGGCAACTTCTAAAGTCATATCAGGACTGGTACCGACTTGTGACAGTGCACACTTATGACAACTTTATAGTTCCGCCCCACTGGGAGGGAGACCAGGCCACCAGTACAATGAGCTAATATCCCATTCAGTCACATTATCCTGTCAGCTAGCCAACCAGTCCTGGCACTCTCCTAATAATGCTGACCACCCAGTTAGGAAGCGAGAAGTGTACATTTTGTGAGTCATTGGTTTGACTCGACCGGGAATTGAACTCCAGATCTTCCGCAAGGCAGGCCTGCGCTTGACTGATTCGGCCCCCGCATCGGGTCTGTTGGTGGGATGACCGGGGTTTGCGCTGTGAACTATCGGGGTGGCGTCCTGATTCCTGATATGACCTTAAATGTTGCAAGGATGTAAAGCTCTAATGACGAACCAGTTGGGGCGGTTGGCTGCTGGTCGAGACCACACGGCGTCTTCCAATATGGCATATAAATGGGGGGAGTTTGAATCCCAACCGAGTCAAACCGATGACATACAGAATTGACAATTGCCACTTTTTAGCCTGGTACTCAATATTAATAGGATAGGACGATGATTGAGTAGCACAGTGTCAGGATAATATGACTGTGTGGGATATCGGGTATTGGTGCTGCTGGCCAGGTCTCTCAGTGGGGCAGGACTACAAAGGTACCATGAGTGTGCCCTGTCAAATCTCGGTACCCATCCTGATATCACCATATATGTTGCCAGGATGCAACACCAATCCTCTTATGACCATATATGTTGCTAGGATATAAAACCCCAACACACAAACAAAGCTTTTCAATGTAAACCGGACTATGCCCCCATTGGTGGTATAACCAGGATTTGATTGATTGATTGATTGGTGGTTGCTTTACGCGGTGTCGGCAGCATAGGCCATATTCACGGTGAGAAATGTTTGTTTTTTGTTCAAACCATCGCTTTTACATGTAAAAGCAGACAATCAATTATGTGCCAATAGACACTCATTAAATTAGAAAGCTCACAATCATGTATTTGTGGTCAAGGGAAACAAATTCCCATAGAAAAAGAAAAGTTGTATTAATAATTGATAGAATCTATTTAGTAAACTATATGAGGTGGTACAGTCCAGCTGCCCTCAAAAAGGCTAAAATGTTTTCCTGTTTTACCTTAGTAAAAAGGGCATGCATACTGTCTGCAGTGTAGAACCGTGGTGCAGGGCCAAAAAATCAACTCAACTTAGTAAAATGTGTTTGAATGTCAGCGAGGACTGACACCCAATACATTCAGGGGGAGGTTCCCCCTTGAGCAGAAAAGCATATGTAAGCCACAAGTGGCCAATACGGCAGTGGCTAAGGAACACTTGGTCCCGCCAACCTCCCGCATGAGTCTTTGGTGGCTTTCCCACAGATGGTTCAATCTCTTTAAGTTTATTAATGTTTTCATCCCTCTCATGTTGCCGGGATTTGCAATGTGACCTATTGGTGCGGTGTCCTGATTCCTGATATGACCTTAAATGTTGCCAGGACGTAAAACTCCAACAACCAACCAATCCTCATATGATCATAGATGTTGTTAGGACATAAAACCCTAACAAACAAACAACACTCAATGTGTACTGGACGATGATTGCACTGGGATGAGTATGACCTTAGATGTTGCCATGACGTCAAACTCCAATAACCAAGCAGCCGTTGGCTGCTGGTCTCGGACAAGACAGGCGTGTTCCAACATGTCCCCTAAATGAGGGGACAGCGTCCTAGCGCGGTAATGGGTCCCCAGGATCGATACGGGCGTCCCTAACAGGTAGGCCGGCTAGGACCCTGACTTCCGGTGTTAAATCAGCGCCCCCGGGCCGCCATCGGCGCGTGTGCGGGTAGGAGTGTGCGCCGAGGTGTTTCTAGGAGAGTAGGAGACAGGACACACTAAGCATGTAGTTGGAGATTGATGGAGACTCCACCTCTGTGGACAGACAGCACCACGCCGGATACCCGGGTTGTTAAAGGGTCACTGAAGTTTGCTCATTTTCAGTATGGGTTGTTAGTACAACATGGCCGGTATCTCCTCAGGTATGTCCCACAGGTATGGCTTGATTATCCTGGCAACGAATGTGGTTGGATTGTTTGTCGATGTTTATCATCCTAATAACATCTAAGGTAATATCAGGATGGGTATCGAATTGTGACAGTGCGTACTCATGGCAACCAGTCCTTGCCCTATCCTAATAATGCCAGGCTCCTGGCTAGGAAGCGACAAGTATCAATTTTATGTCATTGGTTTGACTCGACCAGAGTTCGAACCCACGATTCTATCGGTTTGGCTCCCCCGATCTCCCAAAACAGGAGCCGAGAGCTCAACTCATTCGGCCATCCCGTCTGGTCCATCTACTTGGTTCACAAACCATCATTGTCACTTTGTTCTAGATTACCTCCTTCTCATAATCTTATACACATAAATACATGCTGTATAAGCCATTATACAAGTATAATAAGGCTGGACACTTCCACCTGCTCCTTAGTCCCTACTCGCTCCTCAGTCATCGGCTGCTGCAGCCTGAACTTGGTCATCTACTGGTGTAACCTACACAACCTTAGGGTTCCTGTGGCACCACCTGTCTGGTCACACATCTAACGATCTCGCGATCCACAGTCACTTTATCGCTGAACAATATTCATACAAACATATATCTATGCATATATTCAGATAGATACATGTATACACTTCGTACAGATTACTAAATTAGATGAAAACAATACTGTCTATAGTGAAACCTCTCTAAACCGACCGACCATGGGACCGACTTTAAATGGTCCATTTAGGGAGGTGGTCGGTTTAGGGAGTTTGTTTGTATTGTTACAATGGTATTGTATGGGCGATCGTTTGGGACCCAAATAAAGTGGTCGATATAGGGGAGCGGTCGATCTGTGGAGGTGGTCGGTTAGAGAGGTTTTACTGTACTATAGTGTATATACATATAGGCTTGGCTGGAGACAATCTCTCTGTCTGCCCACAAGGGGGTCTCCGGTGTTTATTCATAAAAGTGAAAGGTCAAGCTCAGTTAGGAAGGATCATCGGTCACACACTCGCAAGGCCGGGTGTATTCTGAGATGTGTTGAGGAGTGTGGTCGGGAAGTGTCGGATGGTGGGAGGTATGTAGTGTGATGTGTGGTGGTGTGAGCTGGGTGGTGGTGGCGTTGTGTGGCGTGGAGTTTGTATGGTGTGAGATGTGGTGAGACGTGTGTGTGCCATGTGGTGGGTTGTCTTACTGTTAGCGTCGTGTGGCGTAGCATTGTGTGGGGTGGTGTGATGTGCAGGGTGCGGTAATGTCAGGATGTTATGAGGTGTTGGGTGGTGTGAGGGATGGTGTGAGGTGTGGTGTGGTGTGATGTGAGGGAGTTATAAGGTGTGGGTGGTGTGAGGGGTGGTGTGAGATGTTGGGTGGTGTGATGTGCGGGGTGCTGTCATGTGAGGGTGTTATGAGGCGTTGGGTGGTGGAAGCGATGGTGTTAGGTGTGGGGTGGTGTGATGTTCGGGTGTTATAAGGTTTGGGGTGGTGTGAGGGGTGGTGTAAGATGTGGGGTGATGTGATGTGCAGGGTGTTGTTATGTGAGGGGTGTTATATGGTGTCGTGTGGTGTGAGGGTGGTGTGAGGTGTGGGGTGGGGTGATGTGCGGGGTGCTGTAATGTGAGGGTGTTATAAGGTGTCAGGTGGTGTGAGGGTGGTGTGATGTGCGGGGTGCTGTGTTGTGAGGGTGTTATAATATAACATGTGGGGTGGTATGAGGGGTGGTATGCGGTATGGCATGGTGTGATGTGTTGTGTGGTGTGCACTTTGAAGGGACGGTGTGAAGGAGGGTGGGGTGAACTTTGATGGGGTTTCCGCTGCACATTCTGACCGCTCCGACGGGTCCCCGTGGGATGCTCAAAGGATCGGGCAGCGGGTGGCGGACGGATGACGAGGCATATTGGGGGTAAAGGGACCAGGAGATACCAGGGCAGGGCTGAGGCTTACTAACCAGCCACCTCCAGTTTGTCTACAAACATTTCACACGGTGAGCCATCTGTTCACCTCCATTGCTGATATTACCTTAGATGTTGCTAGGACATAAAACAATAACAAACAAACCATTGCTAAATATCACCGCGAAGCAAGGGCAATGGAACACCCCATTGCTTCGGACACCCCATTGCTTCAGTCCCCGTGGGATGCTCAAAGGATCGGGCAGTGGGTGGCGGAAGGATGACGAGGCATATTGGGGGTAAAGGGACCAGGAGATACCAGTGCAGGGCTGAGGCTTACTAACCAGCCACCTCCAGTTTGGCTACAAACATTTCACACGGCGAGCCATTTTTACACCTCCATTGCTGATATTACCTTAGATGTTGTTAGGACATAAAACAATAACAAAGAAACCATTGCTAAATATCACCGCGAAGCAAGGGCAACGGAACAACCCATTGCTTCGGACACAATTCTATTTTAAATATGTGATTTGCTTCCTGAGGCTTCCACTGCGATTCATTCACTTCCTGGTCACCAGAAGTGATTTGCCAAATGAGTTGAGTGTCCGTCTAGTGCTTTGGTAGATCGTGGGATTCAAACGCATGGGTTCGAACCCTGGTCAAGTCAAAGCAATGACTTACAAATTGATATTTGTTGTTACTAGCCAGGTGCTTGCCATTATTAGGATAGGACAAGGACTGGTTGGCTCAGTGTCAAGATAATGTTACAGAGTGGGATATAAGGTCATTATGCTGGTGGCCTGGTCTCCCAGTGGTGCAGCACTATGTGACCTTGAGTGTGAACTGGCACAAATCGGTAGCCTTCCTGATATGACCTATGACCTTAGCTGTACCGGGCGCGGTGTCCGAATCGGTAGAGCAGAGGCCTCGCATGCGGAAGATCAGGAGTTTGCAAGTTCAGTTCCCAGTCGAGTCAAACCATACTTGTCGCTTCCTAGCCGTGTGCTTGGCATTACTAGGATAGGGCAAGGGCTGGGTAGCTTGGTGTCAGGATAATGAGACTGAGTGCGATATCGGGTCGTGAGGCTGGCCGCCTGATTTCCCAGTGGGGCAGCACTATAAAATTGCAATGAGTGCATACTGTCACAAGTCGGTACCCGTCCTGATGTGACCTTAGATGTTGCTAGGACATAAAGCAACACACACAACAAAAACCCTAGCTGTTGCAATAACCAGCCGGCCACTTCCAGGTCGGTGAATCTTTGCTGTAGTAGACGGAGGAGCACTCTGAAGAACCTTGTTTGTGTAAGTGAGCATGGGGCTTTGGAAATCCTTCAGAGAACGGCTGAGGTCGCAATCTGGCCGCTGGGTGGATTCTACTTTCTAGTTGTATACCGGCTTGTAAAATATTCCAATTTACGGCATGGGGGGAATGCAAATGTTCTATTACTGATCAGGTGTACGTGACCAAGCGCATGTATGTATATATATATATATATATCTACGTGCTGGTGGTGCCTGAGTGGGATGTAAATAGACATAGTGGTGCAAGCAGGGGTGGGTGAAAGGGCACCCAGGGCCTACCCCCTCACCCTCTGCTGGGAAGGATCACCACAATCAGGGTCAAGGTTAGTGGTGGCCAGGGGGGCCACACAGCTTGGTGGTGGTGGGCCGATCACTGGTAGCCATGGGGACCAGGAATGCTGGATCCCTATAAATAATAAACCGGAGGGCTTGACTCTCTCTCTTCCTTTACACTTTATAGTTATACTCTTCCTGTCGTCCAACAAGGCACAGCAACAGCCTGGACGATGTACAATGTAACGATGATGTGCTCTCCCGCAGGACCTAGAAATGAAATTAGTATGCTCATGTAGACTGTGTGCACTCACACACGTCATTCAAGACTTAACTCCTAACAATTCTTCAAATGACCTCATACCCCGACCTCAGAGTTACAGCATTAACTAAGTGTTCCTACTACCACTCGCGCATGGGGTGGGTATATACTGAAATCTCGCAAATGTGCCACCAACAAAACTAACATAAGTAGCGCTCACCACCAACAGCTAAGATGACAAGGCAACTGCAAAATTCATACTGTTCCTGTTCCATTGTAAAATATTCGGATTTTCAACGATAGGGGGAATGCAAATGTTCTATTACGAAAAGGGTATACGTGACCAGGTGCATGTATGTATATATATGTAAGTGCTGGTGGTGCTTGCGTGGAATGTAAATAGTCATAGTTGTGCTCGTTGGACTGTGTGTAATGGCCCTGTCACACTACGACGTAGCGACGTCAATGTAGGGAGAACGTGAAAAACATTGAACTTCTCAGCGTAGTATGCAGATTTGGGCACAAGTTGAACGCAGATGCAGCGTAGTGGACGAGAGAGTAACGGCAGTAAAGCGTAGTGATAGCGTCATTCAACGAGAGAGGACAACATAATTACACTCAGGGAATGTTATGTATGTTATTCCATCGCCAGAACTTTGTTGCTTTATGTTACCTTATGTTACTTATGTCATGAAACGGTAAACATACGTTGGACGTCCATTAGGCATCCGTTTTCCCGACGTTTTCACGACGTGGACTGCACATTCCCGCCACCTTTAATGTGGGTCAAGGTAATGCAACGTAATGCAACATAGTGCAACATAGTGCAACGTAGTGACCAGCGTTTCATTGACGTTCGCTTAACGTGTACAGAACGTACGGCGAACGTAAACCCTTACGTTCTAGTTACGTCGAAAGTTTTGAACAGGTTCAAAACTTTGACGCTCGCCGACGTAACACAATGTAACGTGACGTAGCTTGGGGCTTGGCATTAATAGGATAGTACAAGGACTCGGTAACTCAGTGTCACGATAATGCGACTGAGTGGGATATCTGGGCATGGTGCCGGTGGCCTCATTGCCCAGTGGGGCAGCACTGAAAGGTCACCATGAGTGTGCACTATCGCAAGGCGGTACCCATACTGATATGACCTTAGATGTTGCAAGGATGTAAAACTCCAACAGCCAACCAATTGAAGTAGAATATTACAGACCAATAGGTCTGCAAACTATATTACTGCTGCTATTTGTACTAATATAATAACCATCTGTGTTGGGGGGTATTTATAGCCAAACTCTGCTTGGGAGGACCACACGGTGACCACAGCCTCTCCCCCTCCACCCCCCCCCCCCCACACACACACACGCACACACCCATCGAAGATACATATTGCACTGAGGGATGTCCGGAAGGACTATCATCATTAACCGGAGATTGTGGTTAGATCTGACGAGGATGCCTGGTCCAGTTATCTCCCTCCCTTCACTGGGCAGGATAAGTGTTAGTTAGATGTGAACGGACACAACCAGGTGTCACTAATGTACTGGGCAGGATACGTGTTAGTTAGATGCGAGAGGACACAATCAGGTTTCACTAATGTACTGTGCAGGATACGTGTTAGTTAGATGCGAAAGGAGACAATCAGGTTTCACTAATGTACTGGGTGGGATACGTGTTAGTGAGATGTGAAAGGACACAATCAGGTTTCACTAATGTACTGGGTGGGATACGTGTTAGTTAGATGTGAAAGGACACAATCAGGTGTCACTAATGTACTGGGCAGGATACGTGTTAGTTAGATGCGAGAGGACACGATCCGGTGTCACTAATGTACTGGGTGGGATACATGTTAGTTAGATGTGAATGGACCCGATCAGGTGTTAGTAATGTACTGGGCAGGATACGTGTTAGTTAGATGCGAGAGGACACAATCAGGTTTCGCTAATGTACTGTGCAGGATACATGTTAGTGAGATGTGAAAGGACACAATCAGGTTTCACTAATGTACTGGGTGGGATACATGTTAGTTAGATGTGAATGGACCCGATCAGGTGTTAGTAATGTACTGGGCAGGATACGTGTTAGTTAGATGCGAGAGGACACAATCAGGTTTCACTAATGTACTGTGCAGGATACATGTTAGTTAGATGCGAGAGGACACAATCAGGTTTCACTAATGTACTGTGCAGGATACATGTTAGTGAGATGTGAAAGGACACAATCAGGTTTCACTAATGTACTGGGCAGGATACGTGTTAGTTCGATGCGAGAGGACACAATCCGGTGTCACTAATGTACTGGGTGGGATACGTGTTAGTTAGATATGAAAGGACACAATCAGGTGTCACTACTGTACTGGGCAGGATACGTGTTAGTTAGATGCGAAAGGATGCAATCAGGTTTCACTAATGTACTGGGTGGGATACGTGTTAGTGAGATGCGAGAGGACACGATCAGGTTTCACTACTGTACTGGGCAGGATACGTGTTAGTTAGATGTGAAAGGACACAATCGGGGCCGCATTCAGAGTCTGTCTCGGAGTCCCCTCGGAGATGGCACTGACGTCATGCTAGTCTGAACTGCACAAGCAGTTTGTTGCCTCGAAAATGGCCACCCCCTTAGGTGGCGGCCATTTGCAATGGTAAAGCTGTGCTGTGATTGGCTGAAACCACTGAAGACGGCAGCCATTTTCGAGCCGCTTTTTGTCTCCTATCTCAAAAGGGAGGCATCGCCGAGACGTCGCTGAGAGGCACCCTGAACGCAAATAGGCCCAAAAGCATCGCCGAGACGTCGCCGAGGCGCCTCCGAGACGGACGCTGAACGCGGCACAGGTGTCACTAATGTACCGAGCAGGAAATGTGTTAGTTAAATGTGAAAGAACACCTCGCGTGTCACTAATGTACTGATTGAAATATGTGTTAGTTAAATGCGACATAACACAATCCGGTGTCACAAATATGCCACTTTTCCTGGTGTGCGACCGATTGTCTACAGTTAAACAGGATGCTCCCTTTTCTTGTATTACATTCATTGATTAAAGTTGCATAATCCGATGGTTTTAAGTTTTGACCATTTTTTTAGATAAATATATTAAACTGATTGTTATAATCTACATTACTCTCGTTTGTAATTGTAGTAACTTCTATTTTAAGTGGCTGACCTTTGAGATATTTGAATCGTGGGTCTCTATTTTAGCTGGAGCACAGCCGTTGAAGTGAGTCTTTGACCAGTGGACCACTGCCTGTGGGCTGTCAGGGCTCTTCGGTAATCACTGGCGGAGAGGAGGCGAGGCACACTTGCAGATATCTTTTAAATTGTGGATGTCCCGAGTAGAGAGACATGCCTCAGTGGTTGTTTCAAAGCACACGGCGTCTTTTAATTAGGTGAGTGATTACGTGAGTGATTACGTGAACAATTAGATGAGTAAATAAGTGGGTAATTCGGTGAGTAATTAGGTGAGTAATTAGGTAAGTAATTAGCTGAATGATTAGGTGAGTAATCAGGTAATTAATGAGGTGAGTGTTTATCTGTTTAAGTAGGCGATGGTGTATGTGAGTGAATAGTTGAATAAGTATATGAATAATTATGTGAGTCATTATGTGAGTGATTTGCTGAATAATTAGGTGATTGAGTCGGTGACTAAGTGAGTGATTGTGGGAGTGATTGGTTAAGTCATTGGTTGAATGAGTAGGTGAGTGAGTAGGTGAGTGACTAGATGAGTGATGGGGTGAGTGATGGGGTGAGTGATGGGGTGAGTGATGGGGTAAGTGATGGGGTGAGTGATGGGCTGAGTGATTATGTGAATAATTATAAGAATATTTAGGTGAATACTTATATGCATAATTAGGTGAATAGTTATATGAATAATTAGGTGAGTGATTAGGTGAATCCTTAGCTGAATGCTTCGGTGAGTGAATGGGTGAGTGAGTAGGAGAGTGCGTATGTGATTGAGTAGGAGAGTGAGTAGGTGAGTGAGTGGGTGAGTGAGTGGGTGAGTGAGTGGGTGAGTGAGTCGGATAGTGAGTAGGTGAGTGAGTGAGTGAGTGAGTCGGTGAGTGAGTGGGTGAGTGAGTAGGTGAAGGATTTAGTGAGAGATTTAGTGAGCGCTTTAGTGAGTGATTAGGTGAGTGATTAGGCAAGTGGTTAGGTGGGTGATTAGGTGAATGATTATGTCAGTGATTATGTCAATACTTATGTGAGTCAGTATGTGAGTGAATAGCTGAGTGATTATGTGAGTGATTAGGTGAGTCAGTATGTGACTAATTGTCTGAATGTTAATGGGAGTGATACTGGGTGTGATAAATGACATGATTAAGGGGGTGAGTAGGTGATTGAATAGTTGATGCGTCGGTGATGAGTAGGTGATGAGTAGCTGATGCGTAGGTGATGAGTAGGTGACGAGTAGGCGATGAGTAGGCGATGAGTAGGTAAGTGAGTAGGTATGTGAGTAGGTGATGAGTAGGTGATGAGTAGGTGACGAGTAGGTGATGAGTAGGTGATGCGTAGGTGATGAGTAGGTGACGAGTAGGCGATGAGTAGGCGATGAGTAGGTAAGTGAGTAGGTATGTGAGTAGGTGATGAGTATGTGATGAGTAGGTGACGAGTAGGTGATGAGTAGGTGATGCGTAGGTGATGAGTAGGTGATGAGTAGGTGATGAGTAGCTGAGTGATTATGTGGTTAATTATGTGACTGATTAGGTGTGTGACTATGTTAGTTAGTAGGTGAGTTCATCATCATCATCATGCTGTAAGTCGCGATGCGACAAAGACTGCTTTCATTACTTGACTGCCGCTCTCCATTTAGCTCTCTGCTGTGAGAGTTGCGTCCATGAGTCGGTCTTAATGTCTCTCAGCTTCAGCTTCAGGTGAGTTATTAGGTGACTAATTAGACGAGTAATTAAGTGCGTACTTAAGTTAGTCTCAATGTGTAATAGATATGATTCCTGTCATGTGTCACTCACAATACACACCTACATGGGTGTATGGGAGTCTTTATATGGGATAAATAGGGTCATGTGTCACTCATTGCACTCACATACCTAGACGGGTGTACGGCCGTCTTTATGTCGAAGAGATTGTGGTCCAGTGATGTGCAAGCCTTTTCGTCACACATGCCACAGGTGTATGACATTCTTCATAGCGATAGTGGCCATCTTGTGAATGCACCAAGGTTGGTTGTTGGTGTGTTACTTCCTGGCAACATCTAAGGTCATATCAGGATGGGTAACGTCTGGTGACAGTGCACACTTATGGCGACTTAATAGTGGTGCCAGCACCATGACCTAATATCCCACTCAGTCACATTATCCTGACACTGAACCAACCAGTCCTTTCCATATCCTAATACTGCCTCGCGCCTGGTTAGAAAGCAACAAGTGGGATCTATCAAAGCAGGAGACGGATTCTCGTCCATCCAAAAAGAAGTTTGTTTTATTGAACGACGCCTCTAGAGCACATTGATTTTTATCATCGGCTATTGGACATCAAACATATGGTCATTCTGGCATTTCTTTAGAGGAAATCGACTGCCACCACATAGGCTATTTTTCCGATAAGCAGTAAGGGTTCTTTTATATGCACTATCCCACAGACACGATAACACATACCACAGCCTTTGATGAACTAGTTGTGCATCGACAATCCGTTCTGGTCATGAATGCATCAAGGAAGCCATCCAATAGGCATACTGCCGTAGCAGTACATGATATTGTGGAATGCAAATAGGCAATTCAACAAATAAAGCAGGCAACTAGTATTCTGCAGCCACGACTGAACTGTTTACCAAATCATTCCGCTTCTTTGATTTGACATTCCTGACACGCATGCGCAATGCTCATTTCCAGATTTGCAGCTCATTCAGCCACCCAGCCTGGTACAAATCTTAGACACAGTCGTATAAATGTTGCCAATTTGCCAACTATCAATTATCTAGTAAATATTAGAAATAATCTGAGATAATGAGTTATTTCACTACGAGATGATCTTACCGTTAGAAGTGCCCTATTTACTAATGTAAGTTATGCTCTCCCCAAACATGGCAATCCAACTAATTCAGAATAACAATGTGCACAAATATACAGATTTTCGGTTCGGAATTATATATTGGCAGAAAGCATTATTATTCTTGGGCGACAGAGTGGGGACAAGGTTATGTAATATAAAAGTAATAATATCCCACTCCCATTATGACATGATATAAGCTGTGTGAAATATATGTTCCTATATTATGCCTGAGATTAATGAAGAAATGTTCCTACATGATTGTTCAAATGTTTCTCTATGCATCCATAAAGAGTGCAATTGGAGAAAAGACCATTTTAACAGAGATCTATTGCAACTCCATGCAGCTACCTGCCCTACCTGACCACTGGGTGGGCACACCAGCCTAATTTGCATATACACACAGGACACCACCTGCAGCTGGGTTGAGTGACAGCCACCCCTACTGGGGGGGGGGGGTTGCCACCCACAAAGACTGTGGAGGTGCCTCGTTGGCTGGCTGTGGACTGCCCACTCACCTGCACCCTATTGGCCCTATGACCACACTAGCCTCACTTTGAGATAATTATTCTAGACTCTGCTTCAGACACACTGAAGAGAAATCAATCTACTACTGGCTCTTGAGTGAGACACACCCCAGACACTCTGTCTGATGCTAGCAAAATTCACATATTCCAATTGAGTGTGTACACAGCCATAGGACTCCTGCCCCATGGTTTGTAGGCACTGCTTTCTATACAGGCTAAAGTAGTACTGAGATACTGTGTGGGCAGAAGGTAAGGGGTGTGGGTGATAGGTCAGTAGTAGGTGGACAGGAGTAGATGCCAATAAAGCACAACTTCTCCACTGTTCATCTGTGTGACTTGTCTTCATTATTCCTTAGTATTGGTTACTGAGTTGATAGTCGGTATTTGAATAACAGCATCACAGGTGATATGAAGGGGGAGAGCTTTTAGTATTATCAGGTGTCCCAAACGCGTCCGGGCATTCAGAAATATTATAAATGGTTTTGATGTGACATGGTGTCTGTATGGATACTCTAATTTAACCGGCCGGGGACTTTCCTTGTAATTGGTTGGTTCTTTGAGTTTTACATCCTGGCAACATCTAAGGTCATATCATGACGGGTCCCGACTTGTGACAGTGCACACTCATGAACACTTTATAGTGTTGCCCCATTGGGAGACCAGTCCATCATCACCATGACCTGATATCCCACTCAGTCAAATTAGCCTGACACTGAGCCAACCAGTCCTTGTCCTATCCTAATAATGCCGAGCGCCAGGCTAGGAAGCAACAACTATCAATTTTATAAGTCATTGGTTTGACTAGACCGTGAATCAAACTCCCGATCTTCCACACGCGAGGTCCGCGCTCTACCGATTCGATCACCGCACCCAGTATGTAAAGTGGTAATGACGTGAAGTTGCTTAGTGTGAAGGTTTGCGTGTTATCGTGTAGACAGCCTCAGAGACACTCTCCTTGATGTAAGAGTTCCTCTTCCGCACCTCGCCACCTGATACCGCACCGGGCACCCCTGGCACCAGTGCCACCTACTAACTGTTCATCGATACATACGCCAAACGCGGTGGTCGAATCGGTAGAGCGCAGACCTCGTGTGCTGGAGATCGACAGTTAAATTCACGGTCGAGTCAAACCAATGACTTATAAAATTGATACTTGTCACCTCCTAGCTTGGCGTTCAGCATTAATATGGCAAGGGCTGGTTAGCTCAGGGTTAGGATAATGCGAATGAGTGAGATATCGGGTCATGGTCATGGCAGCCTGATTTCCCAGTTGGGCAGCACTATAAAGTCACCAGGAGTGTGCACTGTCACAATTCGGTACCTGTCCTGATATGCCCTTAGATGTCGCCAGGACGTAACACTCACCCAATGATGTTGATAACCTGAGAATGTTGCATGAAGTATACCTACCTGGGAACTGCCTCGATTCAAGGCTTTTTTTTTTTTTCTTGAAGATTTATACTGCCTATCATGGATAAGTCTGAATACACTTGTTTTCACCATTAGACAGTTTGTCGATAGAAAGCCTGAGTCTAATGGTATGAGAGCAACTGGCCTTTGATGTCGCTGTAAGTTATACACAGCGGTGGAAATCCAAATTGACAGAGGTGGGGGCATGGGGAATCGAACCACCGACCTTCAGATTAGGAGTCTGACCTAGAAAAAAAGCAGACACTCTAACCACTCCACCACAGAGAACACCTGTTGTGTACCAGAACAATATTGTTGCGGGAGGTGTGATGAAAATGGGAAATAGTTCCCCTGGAGTGGGCATTTAAGCAACATCTCTTGCATTCCGGGGTAGTGTGCTAACCATCACACCATCTAGGCTCCCTGATGTTACCACCCTATCCACACCAGTAGTATAGGAGGGTTCTTTTGAGCATAACATTACGTAATCCTGGCTCTGAGAGAGTCCAGTGACCTTAAATGCCACCTCTGAGAGAATCCATAGCTGTTAGATGACCCCTTCTGAGAGCGTCAATGCGTGTCGAACAGGTCATTTGTCCATAGATGACTGGTCTGTCCGTAGATGACCTACTTTATGTGATGATGCGTAATTGTGTGTGTGTGTTTCGCCCCCCCCCCCCCCCGAAAACCCGAAAACTCCAATCTTCCGCCGCCCCCCCGTAAACCCGAAGCGGTGATGTTATTGAGCTAGTTGGTGTTGGTAGATGTCATAGAGTGCATTTATCCTAGCCATCTGTCATTGTTTTGTGTGTGTGTGTGTCACTGCTTCAGGTTTTCAGGGGGGGGGAATTTGGGGGAACACACACACACAAAACGACAGATGGCTAGGATAAATGAACTCTATGACCTCTACCAACACCAACTCACTCAATGATATCACTGCTTCGGGTTTTTGGCAGGGGGGGGTGAACACACACACACACAAGCATACGCATCATCACATAATAACAATACCTAAAGTAGGTTATCTAAGGAGAAACCTGTCATCTAAGGACAAACAACCCATTCAACATGAATGGACGCTCTTAGAAGAGGTCATCTAAGGTCAATGGACTCTCTCAGAGGGGGCATTTAAGGTCTCTCAGAGCCAGGATTACGTAAATTTACAGTGAAAAGAATCCTCCTATTCTACTCACACCTACCTCTGTACATGCTTCCTTGCCTGAGAGGTCAGCGCAGACTAGTACAATCTTTCCCCTGGAATTCTAAGACTTTTAAACGGTCATTTCAGGCTTACAATTTCATACATACAAGCAATGCACTTACATAAACCGACAAAGCTTAGGTTCAACCAAGGTAGAGCACTTAGCTTGTACAGTATCCTGGTCATGGCTCCAGTGTATAAGGGGGTGATACAAATTGGAAATATTGCGCTAAGAGCAGGAATCAAACCCACACTTCTTGCATTCTGGGCTAGTGTGTTCACCATTACACCACCTAGGCTCTCTGATGTCACCACCCTACCAACTCCGACCTGTCTACGTGGCTCCTTACCTGAGAGATCAGTGTAGACTACTACAATATTTTAGGGTACTTCCGGTTTGTTGTGTTCCTGGGCGGCGAATTGTTAGTCACACTCACCACTGATGAAGTTACCCTCTGGTGCCACCAGGGTGCGCCCCAGGTTCCCATGAGGGCCAACAGGGGGAGCTCCGGCGCTTGCCATTGTTGGAAAGCTGTGTTGAAGCTATACACGCTATCGTGATGGTTGGTCAATAGACTACATCGCATTCCAGCCGCGCGGTGCATTGTGGGATTTATAAAAGCAAAGCAAACCCACGAGAAGCACATTGCACATGCTAATACACTGGGTGCAGTTCTGAAATGTGCTAGTGTCAGCTTATCTCAGCTCTTGTTTTAAACATAGAACACTAACTAAAAATATATATATGTAATATATTACGATATTACTCTTTTATCCAGCATTGCATTTACATCAATCTAATCAGCACATCTTATGCCATGTGCATTTAGATTTACACAAATCTGGGCACTCAGACTAGTGTTAGAGCCATAGCCAGAGTCAGTTTCACTTATTTAATCTATGTTTTGATTTATATACAATGGTTAATGACATATGTAGAAATAGAAAATGAGTAGGGTTAATCAGATATTGGTTGTATATTTCTTTGAAATAAGTTTTTGTTGACACATTTGACATTTTAATATTTAGAACAAGAATTACTTATGGCTAATCAATGGTGATGTAAACATCAGCCTGTAAAGTGACTCAAGTTAGCTCAAAATGCTTAGTTATGGAGAGTTGTGTCTTAAACATATTCATTATATTATTGTATTGCAATCTTCGGTCCATGTTTATGTATTTTTATTAATGTTGGGTATCAGCAAACTCAATGGCTGTATGCCTTTGCTTTGCTGCCAACGCCGTTTTCAGCACATGCGCACTCGGTATGGTGATCTCGTCTAAGAGGGTAGGTGTGGTGGATTCAACTGAGCTGCTCGCTAGGCATGCTGGGAATGGGGATCGTTTCCAAAGGTGGCAAACTAGAGGTTCATCCACTTTTAAATCTACATTCCCAAGCCAAGATTTGAACGGTCGACCAACAGACTCGACTCGGGTCAAAGTCAAGACTTACAAACAAAAGCAGACTTGCCCTCTGCATTACTAGGATAATATTTTGCACAGCGCCAGGATAGTATTGGATATTAGGTGATTGGGGCCCCAACACTGTTGTATCTCAGTGGACTGGAGCTTCTTTTTCTTTTGTTTGTTTGAGTTTGACGTCCTAGCCACATCTAAGATAACATCAGGATGGCTACCGATTAGTGACAATGCGCACTCATGGTGACTTTATAGGGCAGCCCCATTGGAAAGCCAGTCTGCCTGCACCATGACCTGATGTCCCATTCACTGATTCAGTGATATTATGCTCATACTGAGCTGACCAGTCCTTGCCCTATCCTAGTAATGCCGGGCACGACGCTAGGAAGGAATTGAGAAGTATTAATTCATTGGGTTGACTCGACTGGGACTCAAACTCCCTACCTTCCGCACATGAAGCCTGCACTCTACGGATCCGGCCACCGGGTTTCGGGCACTACAGAAACAATTAGCGTCACAAGTCGGTCTCATCTGATATAACCGCAGGTGTTGCTGTACGGATTGACCTAACTGACCCAGCTAGTGGATCGCTGAACGGGTGAGGTATACGCTTCTCATGCCTGAATTGACCAACTGCAGTGGCTGAATCCGTAGAACGCAGGCTTCCTGTGCGGAAGGTCGGGATTTCGAATACGAACCGACTCAAACCAATGACTTATAAAATTGATACTTGTCACTACCTAGCCTGGCACTCGACATTAATATGATAGAGCAGGCACTGGTTAGCTCAGTGTCAGGATAATGTGATTCAGTGGGACATTGGGTCATGCTGCTAGGGGGCTGGTCTACCAGTTAGGGCAGCACTTTAAAGTCGATAGGATAGGACAAGGACTGGCTAGTACAGTATTACGCTAATTGAACAAACACGAGACAGTTGTATATATAGTGGCATTTATTCTTACTAGTGTAGCTTGTTACATTAAGATTCAAAGTAGAAATGATCATAAGTTTGAGGATTTCAGGCACTTAACCCTATCGATCTATGTCATTAGTTGGGTGGGTGGGATGGCAAATCTACAGGAAAGTAGCACGTCCGATCGGTTGAAAAGCTAAGGTCGAAGTGTCTAAACTTTGTAACTGTGTCATAGGCTTTGCTCTGAATTTACAGTAGGTGGCGCATCAGTAGCGGCCAAATCATAGTTCACAAGAAATATATAGGTGGCGCCAATGGTCACATTTTAAATCTACTGCGCAGTTTCAGTAACTGCGTAGTATTGAGTTCAAGGAATCTACAGTAGGTGGCGGGTCAATCGACGACCATTGATTTAGTTCAGAATCAAGAATATAGGTGGTGCCAAAAGTCGTTCAGGTCAATGGGAAATACACAGTCTCGCGATATCAAGTACCCATGTTGCGCACATCATGGACAATGTACGATATAAGATCATGATGCCAGCGGCCTGATCTCCCAGTGAGGCAGGACTATGAAGTTACCATGAGTGTGCCTGGTCACAAGATGGTACCCATTCTGATATTACCTTATATTTGTTCGTTTTTTGTTCTTTTACGTCCTAGCAACATCTTAGGTCATATCAGGACGGTATAACCTTAAAAGATGTTGTCATATATAAACTTCTAAGCGAGTGGAGTGTCAAGCCCCGCGCAGGAGGTGGAGCGGTGCATGCTGGACCCCCCATCCTCCTCGCCCCACCCCCCAATCCTGGGGGGGGGGGATAGGAGAGCAGGCACTACAGAGCTTATTTCAGGCGATAATGGGCTTATCAGTATCACTATCCGTATGTATTGACCGGGCGCGGTGGCCGAATCGGTAGAGCACGGGCCTCGCGTGCTGAAGATCGGGAGTTCGCGAGGTCGGTTCCCGGGCGAGTGAAACCAATGACTCGGTGTCAGGATAATGTGACTGAGTGGGATATCGGGTCATGTTGACGGCGGCCTGATTTCCCCAGGGGGGCAGCACTATGAAATCGCCATGTGTGCGTACGGTCACAAGTCGGTACCCGTCCTGATATGACCTTAGATGTTGCGAGGATGTAAAACAACAACAAGCAAGTAAACAAACTATCCGTATGTAAAACCTCTATCTATCCTATCCATAACTATACTTAATCTCACAGATAAGAGTCATATTTGAGAGTTTAATAAGGTTGCGCAGAGTCTACACAGGCCAGGTTCAGCTGAAATGCAGTTGCTTGTCTTTGTATCTCTCCTCCTTGGCCTTCCTGAATTTTACATCTTCTCTATGCCGACGCCTTGTCTGCTATTATTATGATACCAGACGGGATGGCCGAATGAGTTAGAGCATCCGTCTCCCGCGTTGGTACATCGTGGGGTTGTGGGGTCGAACCCCGGTCCGAGTCAAACCAAAGACTTAAAAATTGATACTTGTTGCTTCCTAGCCTGGCACTCTGCATTATTAGGATAGGGCAAGGGATGGTTCACTCAGTGTCAGGATAATGTGACTGAGTGGGATATCAGTTCATGGTGCTGGTGGCCTGGTCTTCCAGGGGGGAAGCACTATAAAGTCTCCATGAGTGTGCACGGTCACAAGTCGGTACCCGTCCTGATATCACCTTAGATGTTGCTAAGACATAACACAACAACAACAAACAAACAACAAATAGCTGTTATTATGCGCAGAGCAGTTCAATGCGCAGCCCCTGGTGATGTAGACTGATTGAGTGTGCGTGCTGGGGTTATTTGAGAAGCTACAGAGAAGAAGAAAAGGAACTCAACAATAATAAATATAAAAAAAACCTATACAGAAGCAGGCCCTGACATGGGTTTCTTATTGATGGTGGTATTGCTTCCAGGTCATATAATATGCAAAACTGTTATATCCCCAGTCTGGTGGCAGATGGATCTGCCATTTTAAAATTCAAATCGGATCCGCATTTATTCTCATTACCATACCTTAATAGTTGTGCCATATATAATATATATCCGATACTGCCCACAGACCCCTGCAATGACAGTCAAGTCAGATTTTACTTAGTAGTACCTGAAGGTCATCGTATCATTTTTCAACTGGACGCGGTAGCCGAATCGATGGAGTGCAGGGCTTCCGCGCGGAAGGTCGGAAGTTCCTGTCCTGATATGACCTTAGATGTTGCCAGGACATACAACTTCAACAGACTATCTATCTGCTACTGAAATGCAGACAATCAAATAACTTATCAGCAGCTACTGCTTGGTAAGACAACACCAACACTACAGCTGGCCAGCATTGAAAACAAGCCTGGGTACCCGGGCTTACATGCTATGGACAGTATAAATACAGCCTCAAGAAAAAAAGAAAAAAAAGAACCAACCGCAATAGTTTCCTGTGCTGCACAGAAATAGCACAGGATACTCTCCCAAACCATGTGTACAATTCCAGCGTGCCTGTACAACAGCTGGAAGACCAGTGCTCTGGCGCTGACACTATACTTGTTCAGATGAATAAACACTTGTGAACAAAAAAATAGCGGAACTATCAACGCTACAGTATAGTGCCCGGCATGTAGTAGTGGTTAAAGCATTTGCTTCCCGTGTCCCAGGACCTGGCACTGATCCCCAGCTCGACCAGACGGGATGGCCGAATGAGTTAGAGTGTCCGTCTGCCGTGTTGGTAGATCATGGGAGTCGTGGGTTCGAACCCTGGTCGAGTCAAACCAGTGACTTAAAATTGATAGTTGTCGCTTCCTAGCCTGGTGCTTGGCATTATTAGGATAGGACAAGGACTGGTGGGCTCAGTTTCAGGATAATGTAACTGAGTGGGATATCAGGTCATGGTGCTGGTGGCCTGGTCTTCCAGTGGGGCAGCACTATAAAGTCGCCATGAGTGCTCACTGTCACAAGTCGGTAACCGTCCTGATATACACCTCAGTTTATTGTAAACATACCTTGCACAGAGTTAAAATAAAAGAATTGATTGAGATGTTGCGAGGATGTAAAACAATAACAAAGAAATTGATTCCCAGCTGAGTCAAACTCGTACTAAATTATTTCTTGATACTGTTTTGCCTGGAGCTTGAGAGTAGGGTAACGTAAGGACGGGCCCCGTCCTGATATGACCAAAGATGTTGCTAGGACGTAAAGCAACAACAAACAAATTTAATGACTGATTGTCGCAGTGTAAATTTAATGTAACCGAGAGGGATATTATATTATGGTGCTAGTGATATCGTTGAGGCAGCACTGTAAAGCCAAGTGAACTGCAAAGAATCACAGATCAGTAATTGTCCGGTTATGATCTCTCGTGTTACTAGGAAGTCACCCATAAGCGCGAGCATTTGGCAGCAGAGCATCTTGGAGCAGCCTGGTCACGCATGGCCTGCCACCGAGTAGGCAAACGCCTAGCGAGTGGATCATGTGTGAGCGCGTTCCCGGTTATCACCCTCTTTCGGTGTGAAATTGTGCTTTTTGAGATCCAAATAATATAGGTGATCTATAAGCATTATGCGAGTATAAAGGCATGGACGGGAGATTGTTATTATTGTTATTATATTACTATTGAGATATCCATTTGGTGCGGAGCATCCCCACCCTACATGACCAGTGGCACCACCACCACCAATCCTAACTACAGACGCTCAACTCTGCCATTCGTGCCCTAGAATTGTGTTCTTAGGCATGGGCTTAATATTCCCTATGTCAGAGATTACATCACCTCAACCCACTTCTTTTGTTCCTTCCTTCTTTGTACTGTAGCCGGCCTTTATATGTTGTATAAGAATTATACGAGTATAATAACCCGGAATATCCCTCCTTTCCCTCATCACTCACTCAGCTCCATGGATAGATGGAGTCTGTTGTAGTTATCTACTGCTCGGGCCACCCCAACCCCAGCTCCGATGGTGGCGCCACCACTTATGCACACTGTAACCGCCACTCTATATATATGCTGTATAACTATAAGCCATTATACAAGTATAATAACCCTGAAGATCCCATCTACTCCCCAGCCACTAAGTCATCGGCTGCTGGGCTCTATCCATTAGCTTATCTCCTGATTCAATCTCACCTCCCCACGTGGCGCCACCTACTGGCCGTCATGCTCACTCCCTGTACCGTTGAATATCTTTTACTTAATTTTGTATTTAGACTGGAATAATATATATATATTTCCCATAGTAAGGCACTGGCACTAAAGGGATCCAGAGGCACCATATTTCGTATCAACGTCGCGAAGACAAGACGGCGCGTGACACATACAGAGCTGTAGCGCCCCCTGGCGGGGAGCGGCTGGTCCGATAGATCTGCATGGAGGGCCGTCCATATCGAGCCCTGTCATATGCACAATGGGGCACGTCGGCACTGCGCGGTAATAAGGGCCCCTGGTGTATGGGCCGCTAGATGGCGTGAGCTGTGGGGCTAAGTGATGGCCAAGCCAATGGGTGCGGGTACTGGGAGGGTGTGTGGGTGTGGGTGTAGGTTCTGATGTATCGTATATCCGCGAATATAAGTCGACTTCATGGATAAGTCGATGGGTAATATTTGAAGGAAATATCTGGAATTAGGCCTAGTGCGACTATAGGTCTCGATTAAGTCGATGGGTATATTTGAAGGAAATATCTGGAATTAGGCCTAGTGCGACTGTAGGTCGAGCTTAAGTCGAGCGGTATATTTGAAGGAAATATCTGGAATTATGACTAGTGCGACTATAGGTCGAGATTAAGTCGAGGGGTATATTTTAAGGAAATATCTGGAATTAGGCCTATTGCGACTATAGGGCGAGGTTAAGTCGAGGGATATATTTGAAGGAAATATCTGGAATTAGGCCTAGTGCGACTATAGGTCGAGCTTAAGTCGAGGGATATATTTGAAGGAAATATCTCAAATTAGGACTAGTGCGACTATAGCTGGAGATTAAGTCGATGGGTATATTTGAAGGAAATATCTGGAATTAGGCCTAGTGCGACTATAGGTCGAGCTTGAGTCGAGAGGTATATTTGAAGGAAATATCTGGAATTAGGACTAGTGCGACTATAGGTCGAGCTTAAGTCGAGGGGTATATTTGGAGGAAATATCTGGAATTAGGACTAATGCGACGACAGGTGGAGCTTCAGGGATGTGATCTCAGGCTCTCTCCGCAGGAATCTCATCCCAGACTGTCTTGACCCACTGGGCGACAGTGGACAGGGAAGTGTGGTTGAAGTTGCCAAAGTTGGTACGCTCAGCACTTCCACTAGCCATCCAGGAAATCTACTGTTCCCCGATTCTTGATTTGAGCAGGTGATTCACACCCCACATCTAGGGGCTGCAGGACAGAGGTGATACCTCCAGGGATCACGATGGGAGTATTTAAGTAGCGGTTCTTGAGGTTGGAGGTGGGTGGGGTGATGAGATGTCTATGGAACTATTATCGCTCAGCGGTAATGTCAGAAAGGGCTCCATCGGCGGGTATCGCAAGTATAAGACTACTGACAAATAGGATATTTGTTGTTCTGAATTTCCTCGACTTATATTCGAGTATATACGGTAAGCGGGGCAGAGATCGTGGCGATGCATCGGGGTTTGGGGGGGTTATATACACCCAGCCAAAGTGTGTGACCTCTAGGAGACGAGATGCAGCACCTGCTTTGAGGTCCTAGAGACTGCTGTATAATACTCTGGCAGTCCTGACCATCAAAGCGCATGCGCATGCGCACCACCCTCCGTCACTTCGGGAACGGAGCCACTAATGTATCCGTCCTAGATGGCCCCACTGCTGCGCGGGTCAGGTCGATTTGTTGTTGCAGTTTTACATCCTGGCAACATCTGAGATCATATCATGACGAATCCTGACTTGTGACAGAAGAGACGAGATGGCCGAATGAGTTGAGCGTCCGTCTCCTGTTTTGTGAGATCGGGGGATCGTGGATTCGAACCATGGTCAAACCAATGACATAAGAATTGATACTTGTCATTTCCTAGCCAGGCGCTCGGCATTATTAGGATAGGGAAAGGACTGATTGGGTCAGTGGCAGGGTAATGTGACTAAGCGGGGTATCAGTGCATGGTGCTGGCGGCCTGGTCTCCCAGTGGGGCATCACTATAAAGGTGCATTAGTGCGCACTGACACAAGTCAGTACCCGTCCTGATATGACTTGAGATGTTGCTAGGAAGTAAAACAACAAAACATCTGACAGTGCACACCCATGGTGATTTTATAGTGGTGCTTAACTGGGAGACCAGGTCTTCAGCACCATGACCTGATATCCCAATCCATCACATTATCTTGACATTGAGCCACCCACCATTTCTTGCCCTATCCTAATAATCCCTAGCGTCTGGCTAGGAAGCGATAAGCATACATTTTTAAGGCATCGGTTTGAATCAACCAGGATTAGAACCTGTTGGCTCCAACCCCACGATCTACCAAAACGGTAGACGGACGCTCAACTCATTCGGCCATCGCGTGTGCTGTAATGAGGGAACGGCGCGCGGCCACAATCACTAATGAAGCATCCTTGCATGGATCTCCTTTACCTCCTCCAGTACCCATCACCTTCACTAATAGATGCGCCACTTCCGGTTTGACACCGACACAGCACCCTCGCCAGAAAGGTATCACGTGTTTCGCCGTCACGTGACTGGCAATGGGTATGCGTGGTGACGATTCGGCTCCGTGTTCAGTGATGCCAACCTGGAGGTATTGAGAATCCTTGAGGTTTTTGTGTTGTGGGTGTGGAAGCTGAGTGGTGGCAGCCGTCAGCTTGCTAGCGGGCTCTGGCGGGATACCCTCCCCCCATAATTGTGTTTTAAAATGGCTTTAAACTGGCCTATTTGAGGGCATTTTCAAGAGGTTATAAGCCAATATTTTAGCATTTTTATAACATGATATTGATTTGCATTTAATGAAAAGTACAGAAATTCGTACAAAAGTACAGACATTTGTGGGATGTTGGGGTCGATTTGTGACTCGTAAGGTGACTAATCCAAACCTTCAATGTCCGTCACTGTGATGGGTATTCTGTGAGAGTTTGCAACGTTGCGTGTTTTCAAGTGGCAGGTCACATGACCGCGCATGGGCGTCTCACCCGGCTTGAGGATGACACTGACAACCACACGTCATTAGGCGGGAAACTGCCGAGCTTTGACGGCCCCGACTGGCTGATAAGACTGTCAGTCGTATTATTCGGCTCCATGTTTGCTAGTGGCGGGTCACGTGACCACACCTGGGCTCCTCACCTGGTAATGATCAGCTAGGGTCGTATTCAATTAAACAACTCGGGTCATCCGAACCACTTTTTGGCGCATGCGCAGATGCTACACACTCGGGGTGGAAGAAATGGTGGCTTAATCCAAAAGCTTTTTTTTTGTTTAGTAACCGATATAACTACAGCAACATAGGATTTAAAGTATTTTATCATTGCATAGTTTAGATATATGTCCATTTCATTTATACGGCCCAAGCGTTATAATCGAATACGACCCTAGCTTGTAGGATTGCTCAATTTGTATCTGTGTATAAGATAGAAATAACTAAATGAAATAGCTTTTTTTGCAACTCTGACATATGCGCAACATGTAGACCGTCATATGAACATTGATTCTGTTATTATTTTGAATGTTTTCTGTTATTATTTTGAATGTTTTCTGCCATTATTTGGAATGTTTTCTGCTATTATTTGGACGGCTTTCACGTTCAGTTTGCATCTTACGCCTCACTGGGTCAGATACTGACCCATATATGAGACATTGTACCATAGCTTCCTGTTAGTCGCTTCCTGTTAGTCGCTCCCATAGGCTCGTTTGAACTGGTCTCAAACAGACCCACCGGGTGCAGTTACTGAATCGGTAAGGTGCAGGCCTCACATGCGCGAGATCCACAATTTGCTTTCCTGTCGAGTCATACCAATGACTTATAAAATTGATACTTGTTGCTTCCTAGCTTGCCGCTTGGCATTAATATGATGTGGCAAGGACTGATTAGCTCAGTGTCAGGATAATGTGATTGAGTGGGATATCGAGTCCTGGCCTGATTTCCCAGAGGAGTAACACTATAAAGTTGCCATGAGTGTGCACTATCACAAGTTGGTACGCATCCTGATATGACCTTAGATATTGCCAGGACGTAAAACTCCAACAATCAACAAAATCAAACATTCCCTGAGGGTGGGGCACAGCCAGGGGCAGGCTGCGTCTGTTGCGGACAGCCATTTAAAGAAGGGTCAATGGAACGATGGGTCAGTGCAGTTCGGTTTACTGCGCATCGAAGAACAGGGCGAGGCGGGGGTGGGCGTGGGGGTGGGGGGGGGGCGATTTACCGCCACTAGATAGGACGTAGGTCCTGAGATCACAGCCTCTGGGCTTATCTAGTGTACGGGCGTCGAGTCGGGTCTGCAGGCGGCAGGGCCCGGCGGGAGGGAGAGGGGTTGATGGGGGTAGGGGTTGGGGGAGGGAGGGGCAGTGGGATGGGGGAGTGGCGAGGCGGTAGAGGGGAAGGTGGAGTGGGAAGAGTGGAGGGGGAATGGGGAATGGGGGAGGCGGGATAGGGGAAGGCGGGTGGGGGAATGGGGGAGTGGGATGGGGGAGGGGGGACGACCCAATATGTGTGCCATAAAACACTTGTTGGGGATATTACCGCAGCCGATGCCAGGTATGTGTGCTATAATTTAATATAAATCACAGGTTGTGGACTTCACCGCAGCTGATGCTAGATATGTGTGCTATAATTTAATATAAATCACAGTTTGTGGACTGCACCGCAGCTGATGCTAGATGTGTGTGCTATAATTTAATATAAATCACAGGTTGTGGACTGCACTGCAGCTGATGCTAGATATGTGTGCTATAATTTAATATAAATCACAGGTCGTGGTCTTCACCGCAGCTGATGGTAGATATGTGTGCTATAATTTAATATAAATCACAGTTTGTGGACTGCACCGCAGCTGATGCTAGATATGTGTGCTATAATTTAATATAAATCACAGGTTGTGGACTTCACCGCAGCTGATGCTAGATATGTGTGCTATAATTTAATATAAATCACAGGTTGTGGACTGCACCGCAGCTGATGGTAGATATGTGTGCTATAATTTAATATAAATCACAGGTTGTGGACTGCACCGCAGCTGATGCTAGATATGTGTGCTATAATTTAATATAAATCACAGGTTGTGGACTTCACCGCAGCTGATGCTAGATATGTGTGCTATAATTTAATATAAATCACAGGTTGTGGACTTCACCGCAGCTGATGCTAGATATGTGTGCTATAATTTAATATAAATCACAGGTTGTGGACTGCACTGCAGCTGATGCTAGATATCTGTGCTATAATTTAATATAAATCACAGGTCGTGGTCTTCACCGCAGCTGATGGTAGATATGTGTGCTATAAAACACTGTTTGTGGACTTTTCCACAGCCGACACTAGATAGGTGTGCTATAAAGCACTTATATGTTTCCAGGATGTAAAACTCCAACAACCAACCTGATATGACCTTAGATGTTGCCGGGAAGTAAAACTCCAACAACCAACCAACTGAGCCCCAATCCGAAGCAGGCGGGTCGGGCCGCCGGAAATCGGGCACCGGAAGTGGGACATGTTTCGTGACGCATGCGCGGTGTAATTGAAAAGGGCAAAGGGAGTCGTGAACGGCTTGCCGCGCACGACATGTAGCGGGGGCAGTACCGGGCTGCGCGGGGCGTGGCGTGGCGGGGCGGGGCGGGGCGGGCGGGGCGGGGCGGGGCGGGGCGAGGTGGGCCGGCTCTTTGTGGAGCGCTTCCTGGCATGGGATAACAGATCTCCGCCATTTCGCGGATTTCCACGATTTTTTATGTTTACCGATGAGTTGCAGAGTCCGATGAAATATCAAATTTTCAAAACCAAACCAATTATCTAGATTTGATTTTATATATCTAACTTAGATACTGATGCACTTATTAAGCATTTATTTCTGCGTGGAATGCAATACTGAGTCAATATAACAGAACCTGTTACTGCAGAAGTCTTATGGTGTCAGAGTTTTGGCAAGCTTGCCGAAACTAATTTTCCATGTTTGCACTCAAAATATCTCAAAAGTTTACCATTTAAAATAATAGTAACTTTGAACTAATGTAAAGTAGATACTAGTGATCGATCTAATATATTTATCTCAGAAAAAATACAGAAATTCAAAACCATCGGACTATACAACTGTAAACAAAATGCCAACCAAAACTGAGGGTGTATATGGCAATTGGGTATGTCGAATCCCATTCTTAGATGATGTTAGCGCATAACACCCAAAGAAAAACAAATTAAGAATGGGCGATAACGTAGGCACAATAAGGACAGTTAGAACCTGACTTCCGCCATTTTTCCGCGATTCCCTCCTTGACAGTGCTAATCCGATGGAGGAATATCCGCCTTTTCGCGGAAATTCGCCGTCGGTGTAATAATCTTGGCTTGATGTCTGCGTGTCTTGTTGGAGAGCACTTTTATCCGTGTTTGGCAGCGGGTACGGTGTACGAATCCGCAGATCCTCGTGTGTGGAAGGTCAGGAGTTTGGTTCGCTTGTCGAGTCAAACAAATGACTTATACAATTGATACTTTTCACTTTGCAGCCTGGCACTCGGTATTAATAGGATAGTGCAAGGACTGCATAGCTCAGTATCAGGATAATGTGACTGAGTGGGATATCAGATCATGGTGCCATAGGCGTGATTTCTCAATGGGCCATCACTATAAAGTCACCATGAGTGCGCACTGTCACAAGTCGGTATCCGTCCTGATATGACCTCAGATGTTGCCTGGATGTAAAACTCCACGAGCCAACTAACCAGTCGCTGATTGGTGTGGACAGTCTGTGGGCGGGGTGTGTGGGCAGTAGGGGTTATAGTATAGGGTCGAGGTGCGACGAGGTCTCTGTACCTGACAAGTTGTCTGCTGACCAACACGCCACGCCATGCACAGATCCGATCCGCTAACACTGACTAGGTCAGGCCACCTGGCGGGGGGAAAGGGCGAGAGAAACATGCGGTGGTTGTTTGGGGGAGGGGCGGGGGGAGGGGGGTTGGATGGGTAAAGGATTTCTATAAGGATTTCTTTTCGAATATAGCTGAAGTTTTGCTACACCTGCTGGTCATGATATACATAGAATTGAATAATCGTAGCTTCCTAGCTTGGTACTCTGCATTATTATGGATAGGGCAAGGGACTGGTTGCCTCATTGTCAGGATAATGTAACTGAGTGGGATATCAGGTCATGTTGCTGGCGACCTGTTCTCCCATTGGGGCAGCCCTATTAAGTCGCCATCAGTGCGCACTGTCACAAATCAGTGCCCATCCTGATATGATCTTAGATTTTGCCAGGACGTACCAACCTCAGTCGCTAACTCCAACCAACCAACCAACCAACCCACCAACCCTCCTACATCCATGTCCTTCACATTGACGTTTGCACTGACCTCGCACAGACCTTGGCCTGACCTTGACCCTGCCCTTGATCTGCCGGCCAGCCTCGGTTTCAGTATTGACCCACGGTCTGATATCCGCCGCCCTTACACTAATGGCAAACATGCTTAGCTGTGATTGCGGTGCTGCCATTGCTTTCCGATAAAGGAAGCGTGTGTGGGTTATTTTTGCGCAACAACCCAGTGCCACGCTTAGGCGTGATCAGTATAATGCATCCCACTGCTGAAGATTTCCTAATGAGCTGTGAGCAAGGAATAAAGGAGCGAATCATCTTGCACAAACAAATAATATCTACTGGAATAGAGGGTGGTCATCTAAGCAAGTGCTGGTCTTTTGAGCTTGGGCTCTTAGCAGCGCAACCAGACTGGTTGGCCGAATGAGTTAGAGTGTCCGTCTCCCGTGTCGGTAAACCATGGGATGGAATCCTGGTTGAGTCAAACCAATAGCTTGAACATTGATACTTGTCTCTTCCTAGCCAGGCGCTCAACATTATTAGGATAGGGCAAGGACTGGTTGGCTCAGTGTTAGGATAATGTGAATGAGAGGGGTATCAGGTAATGATGCTGATGGCCTGGTCTCCCCATGGGTCAGCACTATAAAGTCGCCATTAGTGCGCACTGTCACAAGTCAGTCCCTGTCCTGATATGAACTTAGATGTTGTTAGGATGTAAAACAACAACAAACAAACAAACTTAGAAACACAGGTCACATTGTGTTTATTCGATTCTTAGAAGAACAGGTCACATTTTTGGAAAATTATCCGATTATAACGCAAAGTACAAGGCAGGGTTATGCGAACCATAGCAACACATCGAGGCAGAGGATTTGGGGAACCACAGGGTCACATCAGGCAGAGGCTAAATGGAACTACAGGAACACAGCAGGCAGAAGGCTTAGGGAACCATAGGAACACAGCAGGCAGAGCATTATGGGAACCACAAGGACAGAGCAGGCATAGGGTTTGGGGAACCACAGGGACACAGCAGGCAGAGGGTTATGGGAACCACAGGGACACAGCAGGTAGAGGGTTATGGGAACCACAGGAACACAGCAGGCAGAGGGTTATGGGAACCAGAGGAACACAGCAGGCAGAGGGTTTAGGGAACCACAGGGACACAGCAGGCAGAGGCTTATGGGAACCATAGGGACACCGCGGGCAGAGGGTTTAGGGAACCACAGGGACATAGCGGGCAGAGGGTTATGGGAACCACAGGGAAACAGCAGGCAGAGGGCTAGTACAGACAGATAAGGATATCCTCAACTAGATAAAGGATTCACCCGGTACTCGCAGTACACAGGTGAATACCAACCCTGTATAAAAACGGTCGAAAAAGCGGGTTAATGAAATGAGAGCCTAATTTCACAATCTAAGAAGCAACATTTATTCTGTGTAGATGTCTTCATATTTACCCTCTACTTTTGAGTTGGAAAATATAATAAAACATATACTTTAATGCAATTTAAAAGTGAAATTGACGGCGTTCTCTGGCCACCATCTTGTCTTTTTGCATTCTCTCCCATTTCACCAAATCTGGGCTAATATATGTAGCCATTTGATCATGGAACCACAGTTTCTACTTCATGTTCCATACTAAAGCTATTTTAACGCGTATTTAGACTACATTGTCATTCACCCATGTACTACAAGTACCGGGTGAATCTGTTATCCAATCCCCAACAAGCCATGGTACAGAGGTTGGGTGGTGGGTGGGGGACTGTCTCTCACACACCTAATGTTTTTGCTGTCAATGATCCAGGTGTGGAGCTCTACAACCAATAGGACGTCAGCCAACCATGACAGACACTGCTCTACTGTCCAAGCATTTTTCTAACAGTATATATTGCCAAACTAGTGATTATTAAAGGAGTCTCGACCGGGATGCTGGGTTGTCAGGTATGGGGGTTGTGTTCTGCTGGATTGTCACCATCATTCATAAGGAAGGTTATAGCCGTAATCCTTTTACATTACTGTGGAAAACCATAACTAACTTGTGAAGAAGACCAAGCAAGGTTATCTGCAGCATTCTGATGGGTTTCCTCAAAACACACGAAATGCTATGAAGTAATATTACCAAACTTCATATTCTGTTCCTTATTTGAGTCTTAGAAGGACACCTGATTTTTGTTGTTAGTAAATTTCCTCAACTTATATTCGAGTAAATATGATAGGTATTCTATCCGTGTCCATTCCCTGAGACAAGACACTGTTGGTTTAATTTCAGGAAAACACAAATCTTTGCTTTTGAATCCTATTTCCTTGTGTCGTTCATGTATTTAAAGACTGGTGGCATCAGTCACCCTTCGCGAAATCCCGCCTTGATTTACTTGCAGAAATAATATCAGCATATTATTTGTTGTGTACTAATTCCAGGCGAAATAGTATGAACTTACAAGTATTACCTTTGCTCTCACAACGGAAAATCATGTGCGGAGGGTCGGTAGTTCGATTCCGGGTCGATTCAAACCAATTACTTTAAAATTAATACTTGTTGCTTCCTAGCCTGTCACTCGGCGTTAATAGGATAGTGCTAGGACTGTATAGCTCAGTCTCAGGATAATTTGACTGAGTGGCATATTGGGTTATGGTGCTACTGGCCTGATGTATCAGTGGGGCAGCACTTTTAAGTCGCCATGATTGCATTCTATCACAAATCGGTACCCGTCCTGATATGACCCTAGATGTTGACAGGACGTAAAACTCCAACAAGCAACCAACCAACCATCATCAATGGGAATTATCAATGTGCAACTGTGTGTAGGTAAACTAACCCCTAACAGGTTTTTTGCATGAACCACAGTGACTGGTGCTGTAGATTATACAGCAGGAGCCACTCCCTTAATTCTACCGGACCATACTGTAACTAATACACCACACAACAAACTTAGATGATATAGACTGTCAATTTCCAATTGTAAGATGGCTGAAGACCAGTCCTGCGGCACTGATATTTCCATTTATAGTTGAACCTCAGTGACTGGTGCTGTAGATTATACAGCAGAAGCCAGTCCCTTAATTCTACAGGACCATGATGTAACTAACACACCACACAACAAAGTTAGATTCTATAGACTGTCAATTTCCAATTGTAAGATGGCTGGAAGACGAGTGCTCTGGCGCTGACAAATGTCATATTCAGGTGAATAAACACTTTACCAAAAAAAAAAACTACACTCGCACACGGTGCCTGATGCTCGAATGTGACATGACGTCACGAATTCTGGGCACTATTTCCAACAGCCAGCCGACTCTGTGATGAAGTTACTGTCCCACACTTTCATTCCTGTCTGGACAAAAACACGATAAGCGCAGACCTGTTTCCGGTTGTTGTGTTTTATGATAAAGCCAGTCCATGCAACTTTGAACCCTGTTTTAAATGTCATATCGTGCTTTGTATTTTGTATTACGTTTGTGTGTTGGTGTTTAACGTCCTGACAACATCTAAGGTCATATCAAGACGGGGACCGACTTGTGAGAGTGCGCACTCATGGTGACATTATAGTCTGCCCCACTTGGTGATCAGGCTGATATCCCACTCAGTCATATTATCCTGACACTGAGCCAACCAGTCCTTGCCCTATCCTAATAATCTTGAGCGCCAGGCTAGGAAGTGGCAAGTATTAATTGCTAAGTCATTGGTTTCACTCAACCAGGGTTCGAACCCACGATCCCATGGATTCGGATCCCCCGATCTCCCAAAACAGGACAAGACGGGGTGGCCGAATGAGTAGAGCGTCCGTCTCCCGTTTTGAGAGCTCGGGAGATCGGAACCCATGAGTGTGTGGGTTCGAATCCTGGTCGAGTCAAACCAATGACTTAAACAGTGACACTTGTTGCTTCCTAGCCAGGCGTTCAGCATTATTAGGATAGGGCAAGGATTGGTTGGTTCAGTGTTAGGATAATGTGACTGAGTGGGATATCAGGTCATGGTGCTGGCAGCCTGGTTTCCCAGTGGGGCATCACTATAAAGTCACCATGAGTGCACAATGTCACAAGTCGGTACCCCTCCTGATAGGACCATAGATGTCACTACGATGTAAAACAACAACAAACAAACAAACCCCAAAACAGGAGACGGACGCTCAACTCATGCGGCCATCCCTTCTGGTTTTTGTATTAAATCTGCTTTATTATTGTTATCTTAATTCTCACTTCATTGTTTCTTTGTTTATTGTTTTACGTCCTAGCAATGTCTTTGGTCATATCAGCACAGGTACCAACTTAGGACAGTGCACACTTATGGCGTCGTTATACTGCTGCCCCACTGGGAGCGCAATGCACCAAAACCACGATACAAGATCCCAGACATTCAACTTATCCTGATATCCTGGGCCCATATTCACGACGCGGTGTTAGCTTACACTCGGTGTGTTTGCGCTAACACCACTCCTTGTGTACTGAGTTTTCGCCGCTAACCCAGAAATCCCGGCCAAAACCAGTTTTGGCTCGCTAACACCGCGTCATGAATACGGCCCCTGGTGGTCCTCAGTTGAATCGGAACTTTGAGGATTCGAGCCACACAACATGGATCGAGCAAAGATTTCTAAAATAGATTCCTGTGCGTAGTTCGTCTGACATTCAGATTTGCCAGGAGAAGGCAATGGTTGCCACAATGTTCAGATAATGTATGTGAGTGTTAGATTATATTATGGTGTCAATGGTATGGTATATCAATGCGGCAGCACTATGAAGCCACTGGCAGCGTCCTCTGTCACTAATAATAAGCTTTTACTCAGATATGTTTAACCACAGTCCGACCTCCACAATATCAGATGTTTACCTTCTGTGATGTGGGGGCGTGGGGGGGGGAGGTGTTAATGGTTCATAGTCCGATGATTTTGAGTTTCTGTCATTTTCTGAGATAACAATATTAGGTTGATCATTATAATCTACCTCACTTTAGTTGGAAATAACTTATTTTAAATGGGTATCTTTTTAGATATTTGCAATGCAAACATGCAACATTAATTTTGGCAAGCACGCCAAAACTCTGACACCTTAATAGCGAAATAGCGAATGCTATACAGGAAGTGTGAACACTTATGTGTCTCCAAATAAGCTTCTACAGAAACAGGTTCTATTAAATTGCCTCAGTATTCCCTTCTCTGTGGGGTCACGTGCTTACTAAGTGCATCAGTATCTAAGTTAGATGTGTAAAATCAAATCTAGATTATTGTATTGTTTCTGAAAATTTGATGTTTTCATCAGACAATGCAGCTTTAATATAATGTACATGAGTATCATATTATGTCATGGTGTCAGTGGCATGGTATATCAATGCGGCAATATTATGGATCCACCTACAGTATTCGCTGTCACAAACTGGTGTAATGAACCACATCACCTCATATATTGCAAGGATGTAAAAGTATTTTTTGTAAACACCAGAAAAACCCAACGAGACAAACAGAGACAAAGGGAATCACTCAGCATTGTAGATCCGTGGTTAAGTAGTGAGACAACCTTGCAGTTGTCGGCGCCAATGAAGGGCTTCACCTCGCCATTCCTCTCCAGCGCCCTCAATTAATCCACATTACGCTAATGAGAAGTGTATGGTAATTGGGTTGGCCCTACTCTCATGCTAATACAACTAACAGTTCAGTCGCCTTTTCCTTGTGTTTATTTGTTTTTGTTGGTTGTTTTTTTTTGCGGACCTAAAGTGATGGCCGCGCCCTGAGGGTAATGTGTTAGTAATTTCAGTCCAGGCGTCCCCGTTGGGTGGTGGGGCGTAACGTGATGAATACAACAACTCAGTTAACTAACCAATGTCCAATTAGACAGATTGCTTAATGCAGGCGCGTCTGAGCAGAATCGCTGACTAGGCAACATGCTGGCTTACTAGATAAAAGTTTCATCCCGAACTGCAGTAGCCTGAGATGGGGTGAAGAACAACCCTATATAAAAGCTGGCGAAAATTATCTATGTGACGCGTAAATGAAATGAGCAGTTACATTCTTAATTTAAAAAGCGAAAATATATTCCTGGCATACATGTTCCTATATTTACCCGCTAGGTCTGATTTGAAAAATATAATAAAACATACTTTATCGGACTTTAAAAGTCAAATTGACAGCGTTCTGTGGTCGCTATCTTGCTTGTTTAGATCCTCTGCCATTTCACCGAGTCTACGGCAATGTAGGTAGACCCTGGATACTGGAACCAGGAATTTCACTTCCTGTTCCATACTAAAGCGATTTTCGCCCGTATTTAGACTATGCTGGCATTCACCCCCATCATTCAACCAACCAGGTTTAAAGAGTACAATTTAGCCTCGAAAACCCTAGCTCTAGTAGAAATACCACCCTGCTCTTTTGAGTGTTTTAGTGCAAGACTATTATTCAGCTGTAGTACCAAGTGGCACACCCAGATCCAGAGTCAGACATGTATGTCGGAAACAAGATAAGTAACATCCTGACGCCCCACAGGAGCCCTTCCACCTGAGCAATGGCTCGCCTCTTTTAAATTAATTCCATGACGGTGATTGTGGTTTATGGATCGCGACTCACTTATAATATATTGCATTGGGGCTGTAGGCCTAGATTGGAGAAGGCATTGTCACTGGACGTGGTGGCTGAATCGGTAGAGCGCATGCTTCCCGTGTGAAAGGTTGAGAGTTCAATTCCCGGTTTAGTCAAACCAATGACTTACAAAGTTGACACTTGTCACTTCCTAGTCAGGTGCGTGCATTAATCGGATAGGGCAAGGACTGGTTGGCTCATTATCTGGGTAATGTGACTGCGTGGGATATCAGGTCATGGTGCTGGCAGCCTGGTCTCCCAGTGGGGCAGTGCTATAAAGTTGCCATGAGTGTGCACTGTCTAAAGTCAGTGCCCATCCTAATATTAACTTAGACGCTGCTAGGACATCAAACAACAACATTATTCATCCATGATCGAACGAGGGTCTAGTGGTAAAAGAATGCCCTGCTTCTATGGTCGGGACTCAAAACGAGGGTTCCTGGTCTAGTTTAACCCCAGTCTTAAAATATTGGTCTTCGTTGCTATTTTGCCACTCTTGGTGCATTCATTATGCACCCGCACCTCCTGACCAGTCTGCGCCTCCATTTCTCTTTCGTCCTCGTGTTCCCACTGCGCCCTTTACTCATTTACTTAGCGGGGCACAGACGCCCATCTCCAGTGGCTCCACCGGACGTGGTAGCCAAATCGGGAGAGCTCAAGCTTCATGGTCGAGTCAAACGAATGACTTACAAAATTGATACTTGTTGCTCCCTAGCCAGGCGCTCGGCGTTATTATGATAGGGCAAGGACTGGTTTGTGCAGTGTCAGGATAATGTGACTGAGTTGGATGTCAGGTCACAGTGCTGCAGGGAGTACGGCTGGAAGGCGAGTGGCTGAGGGAGGCCGGTGGGCGGCCTTATAAGGGAGGAAGGGACGGCGAGGGCGGGGGAGGTGAGAAAGCGGCGGGCCGGGGTGAAAGGCGCGGGAGAAAGCTGAGGGACGGATGGCAGGGAAGGTGCGAATGCTGCGCGACGGCAGGAGAGGCGGGGGGAGGGTCTCTTCCTTCCCTCGCATCAAACGCAATTCGAGCATTACGACCAATGTGACTGAGTTGGATGTCAGGTCACAGTGCTGGAAGCCTGATTTCGCAGTGGGGCAGCACTATAAAGTCACCATGAGTGCACACTGTCACAAGTCAGTACCTGTCCTGACTTGTGACTTACCTTAGATGTAAAACTCCAACAACCGTAAAACTCCAACAACCAACCAACCATCTTGCTATTCCCTCAGATTGCACTCAAAAGGAAAACCCCAATTAACCAAGCTTTGAGTACTGTCCTGACTTTGGCTACATACATTTAGTGCTCCAAAAATCACACTGTGTTATTGTTTAGAAATCACTGCCCTCAGTCTTATGTCAGGTATACAGTTACTTACGCAAATATAACTCATGTATGTAATTATCCTGCTTTGCTATTTACTTGTTCTACTCGCTGCAAATATTCCTGTAACCTCCTTTGATATGTTCTTTGATAGTTTGGGTTACTGGAGGCTGGGGTGCAGCCTGGAGGGCGAAACGTCTGCTTTCAAGCAGCTCCCCTAATTCCCCTCCTGCCCTCCAGGTGGTGTCTCAGCCCCCTACTATCTGCAAATAATAAGGCTAACCTGGAAGGACAAAGTGACGAATAAGGAAATACTCAAACGGATGGGGCTGCCCTCTATGGAAGATCTTCCGATCAAAAAGAATCTCCAGTGGACTGGACACCTCATGAGGATGTCATCAGACAGGCTACCAAAGCAGATCCTCTATTCTCAACTATCTTCTGGCTACAGAAAGAGAGGGCGCCCCCGTCTCCGGTTCAGGGATACCATCAAGAGAAACCTGAAGCTGAGAGACATTAAGACTGACTCATGGACGCAACTCTCACAGCAGAGAGCTAAATGGAGAGCGGCAGTCAAGTAATGAAAGCAGACTTTGTCGCATCGCGACCGACAGCATGATGATGATGATGATGAGGTCATATTGTTATAGTGACTGGCATTGTTGTTGAGAATTCACTACCGAGTGAGTGGAAATGTTGGTTTTAACAATTTGAACAATTTTTATTAATCTATTTATTCTTTCTGGTGGGGTGTGTGGAGGGGGGGGGCGGGAAATTGCACACTTGACAAACCAGAATCGATAGATACACTGCTCGAATTGGCGAGATATTTCAACGCAAAATTGTGTGCAGTTCCTAGGATGGGCTAGCAAAGTAAGATGCCTGTGAGTGTGAACGAAAATAATTTCCGAAATACATTAACCAGAAACCTCATTAATTGAACGACATGCTTAGTCGGAAGCAAAATAAGGGAAGCAGGAAGAAAATAAAGGCTTTTATCTCACGATAAACTCGTTATTGGCGCTGAATCACGTGGGGTTTGTGTGGACGATTGGAAGATAAATAAGGTGATAAGGAGTGGAAAACAGTTCTTAATCAGTCTTAATCACATCTTGTACTTGACACGCATGAATATAGCAATGATAGACGTTCGTGAGATATTGCCTTTGAGGCATTGCAATATATATCGCAGTATAGCAGCGGGTTTGGCTACCTGGATGCAATCCCAAGTCGCCCAGGCAGCTGCATTTTTAGCATTCCTGGACGAAAGCTATAAGCCCTCCGATAAATAATATTTATATAATGTCTTTATATATCACATATATCTAGAGTGCAATTTGCACGGATTAATCGTCCATTTCCAGCTGCTTCTCATGCACATTGTTTTGTGTGTTGCTTTAGGTCCTAGCAACATGATATGACCAAGCACACTCGGGGGAACTTCGTAGTGATGCCCCACTGGGAGACCAGGCTCTTGGCATCATGGACGGATATCCTACACAGTCGTATTGTCCTGACACTGTGCTAACCAGTCCTTGTCCTATCATAATAATGCCGAGTTCCAGGCTATGAAGAGGCAAGTATCAATTTTGTAAGTCACTGGTTTGACTCGACGGGGAATCGAACTTCCGACCTTCCGCACAATTGTGCGACTTACGTTGACATTATTATCCCCCTGACTACACCTCCCTCTAAAGCCGCTGTCACACCTTGCCGGATTGAGCAACGGACAGAATTGTCCAGTCCGGGCATAATAGGTATCAAAATGTGTTATAATGTGTCAAAATGTTGTGATATCGGGTCAAAGGCAGCTGGACGAACAGTCATGAAACGGACATGAAACGGACATGAACGGATAGCCAACTGATGGTAAGTGGGCTAAACGGACTCAAACTGCAGACATCAGGGCCCGTATGCAGGAGTCAGTGTTAGTGGGGTTTGGTGTTACAGCCTATTACCGATTAGCTATCGCCGATGTCAGGAACTGTGTCAAGTCGTATGCAGGAGCGCTTAACACTAACATTTTAGCTAAACGTGAAATTATTTATAGATTTGGGAAATCCCTCTGCGTCTGTACCCATATCTGAGGCTTAAATCTATTCAATGCGACCATATTTAACAGAATTAGATACGCAACAAGTGAAATTTATTCAAATTAACCCTAAATTCGAACCCCCCTTAAGGCTACCGGCGCATTGGCGGCGATATTACTAGTTATATTTTCGAATCGACGAACGTAATGTAAACAAATCGCCGCCACCGCCAGTATGGAACGCAGCGGCGGCGGCGATTTGTTTACTTTACGTTCGTCGATTCGAAAATATAAGTATTAATATCTCCGCCGTTACGGCGGCAGCGTTAATATTGCTTCGAATTTAGGGTTAAATTGATAAAAATTTCACTTATTGCGTATGTAATTCTGTAAAATATGACAGCATTGAATAGATTTGGGCCTAATAAACTCGGTAAACCTGATATTGTTTTAGGGTTAAGGTAACACCGGTTAAGCCTTTGGTGTTAGGCCTAACACTGACTCGTGCATACCATTTTTTCGCCGCTAACCCGGAATTCCCGACAAACACCGTTTTGCTTCGCTAACACTGACTCCTGCATACGGCCCCAGTCCGGCGGCATCCTTTCCTACTTTTGTGCATGTTCAAAACTTGTATGGACACAAAACAGACTTTGTTCGGTTTCTGTCCATTTCCCCCAATCCGGTGAGGTGTGACAGGGCCTTAAATCAATGACTTAAAAATGGAGATGTATCAGTTCCTAGCCAAGTGTCTGGTTGGCTCAGTGTCTGAGTGGCTCAGTGTCAGGATAATGTGACTGAGTGAGATATCAGATCATGGTGCTGGCGGCTTGGACTCCCAAAGGGGCAGCTCTAGAAAATCACCATTAGTGCGCGCTATCACAATTCGGTACCCGTTCTAATATGACCTTAGATATTGCTAGGACGTACACTTCCAACAACTAATCCTTTGACTAGGCCTACACCTCCTTCGACATCCATATACACGCGGGACCTGAGACAAGCGGGCGTTGAAAATTGAATAACGACGCCCGCTTATTGGAACTGATGCTTATTCATTCCGTCAATTTAAAACATTCTTTTTCCTGTCAAGTATGATTTACCAACAGTGCTTCCGGAGGCTGTTGCATTTCACTGCGGCACTTGACACTGGTGAGGTATGACAGAGGGTGACAGTTAGTGACAGTAGGTGACGACAGGCGGAAAGACCTTGTGGCTTATGACGTGTTCATACAGTGTCACTGTCAACACATTCGCAACACGTGACAACTAATTAAGAGTTAATGTTTGTGAAGGTGCAGATCTAGGGAAATATGCATGGGAATGCGCCCCCAGCCCCCTTTTTTGTTTAGCCGGCTCTTGGTATGTTCTCTTCCTACTCACGGATGAAAGATCTTCTCCGCCATTTCACGGAATTCCGCGATGTTTTATTTAATTTAAAGATTAATGTTAAGCAAAATGCTAAGGAATCCGGATGCACATGACAACATTGATTGGTTTGAATCTCGTTTTTATATGAGCTGATATGTTATTAGAACATAAACCCCAAACAAGTGCAAGTTAAATTTGGGTGATTATATAGGTATGACAAAGATTGTTGAAACCTGACTTCCCGGATGTTTCTGCGATTCCCTGACAATGCTAATCCTGGTGGGATATTCCGCGTTTTCGCGGAAATTCCTTGTAAGTGTTATTATCTCTGCTTACTTTCCGCGTTGTTTGCCGGACACCACTTTCATTCCTGCTTGCTGTGAATGTTTGCAAATTCCTGATCTTATATACCACTCAGTGGAGATTAAATGGATGCCGAGCTAAGCAATCCTAGTAATGCCCTATCCTATTACTGCGCTATCCTAGTAATGGCGAGCACCAGTCTAGGTAGTGACAATTATTATTTTTCTTAGTCATTGGTTTGATTCGGGCGGGTTTTTGACGTCCCAAACTTCCACATTGGAAGTTTGCGCTCTATTGATTCGGACACAGAACCAGTAGTCCACATCTGGTTCACCAAATGATGTGGGAAAGTGCATATAAAACACCCTTTCATGCTTATCAGAAAGAGTATCCCATGAGGCGGCAGTGGCTTTCGTTCAAAGAAATATGTCAGGATGACCATATGTATGACGTTCAAAAAAGCCAATGATAAAAATCAATGCGCTCCAGAGCTGTTGTTAAATAAAATAATCTTTCTGATTCGGCCAATGTACAGTATCCTACTAGGAATCTTGGGTGAACACATATTAAGAATGATAGTAAATTTGTATTTAGGGACATCCTGTGGTTTGTGGCCATCTGAGGTCTATTTACAAAGGCCTGGTGGGGCTGTCACATTACAACGCTTCTCTCCAATGCGCGTCGACATGTGTCACTTTTGGGTGATACGTAGGGAGACGTCTGGAAGCGTTACGCGTACGGTCGGCGAGGATCGTCGGGTTGCGTCGGGGCACGTAACATGTTTTGTGCTTGCAACCCGTGTCAACGTGCAGGTGCCAATATTATGGCGACATCAGAAGCACGTCGACAGTGCTGCAATAACGTTATGCGAACGCTAGGCACACGCCGCGTGCGCATGAGGGTCGTTCCCACACATTGCGCCAAACTGGTGCGTTGTTGTTTTATATCCTACCAACATCTAAGGTCATATGACGACTCCATGCCAAACTTTTTTCTTTTTTTTCCGCATGCATTGACACAAGTTGGCCACGCGCTACTAGCACGCTGTGCTGATGCCAACATTTTTCCCAACACCGCCGAAAAGTTGGACGTGTCTCGACGCGTACAACTTATTTTGCGCATTGGCGGCACGCCGGTGAGAAGTGTCATAATGTGACAGCCCCATAAGATCTCATTTGCCATGTTCCCTGATCTGCCTACAACTGGCTTCTAATGTATTGACACTGTTTAGTTCAAATCATACACAAATCGGATTCATAAGCATTTGGCAAAATACTATTTCTGGTCCCTGTCTTCAATCCATATCCATTGGCGCATCATTTCGAATTCTGGTTGATTCGGCGAGGGGAGCCAATGCACCACCTGGTGGCAGCATTCAGAACTGCTCACATCGCACACCTTATACCTGCCTGGCCAATAGACATTCACTTGGCAGCGTAGCTTGAGACGAACAGCAGTAAATGTTACCACACCCACCCAGCCTCTTAACAACTTCCTGGCTCGGCTCAGGAGTCCTCATCGGCGGAGTCATTGGTCCCTTGAGAGTCGACTTCCCTGGACTTAGATCAAATAGCCCGACCTAACCCTATATAACTTCAATAAAATAGAATAATAAAATAATCGGCATCCGAATACTGTGTCTGGCTTCCTCTGTCGGAATCAAATCTTTATGAACACATGGGGTTAAAATAGAGCTGAGTAAATCCGTAATTCTATATATTATAATGGTTGATATTTCAGAGCCAAGTTTGACAACCTAAGGGGCTGTTACACTACGACGTATGGCCTTAGCATATGCCAACGTATGCGATTTTCGACCAACACGTCGGCATACGGCGTCATATGTTACATATACCTCGGGCATACATCAAGTATGCTCGGGATACGGCGTCATAGGTCAAGCGCTAACAAATTTGTGTGCATGTTCAAAATGTTCAACATATGTCACTGTACGGCTCATACATTTCTCATATGCTCGGTGTAACCTCGGCGTATGTTACACACACGGTAGGGGTAGGTTGGGATAAGTTGTAACACGTTAGCCATACATTCAGCCTGTTGGGAATGTGCAGTCTGCATACAGCCAACAGATGCATAATGTACTTCAAACGTACTTCAAACGTATGCCTGCCATATCTCCAGCGTACTTAACTTATGCACCATACTTCTAGCGATGGAGAACTGTACGTAACATCGGTTACCGTCAGCGTAGGCAAAGTTTTGCGAACGTTTTGTGAGGCACATGAACGCTCTCAATAGGTCAGAGATACTTTCTGCATACGTTATGTACGTTGTGTGTATGTTTTGTGTACCTTGTGTGTACGCCCATTTTTATCCCTCGCAGCGCGAAAGGTTTGGTGTAAGCCAACCTATTTTGATTTGAAATTCATTTAAACATCTTAGGCACATGCCGGCGCCATAGATTGTAGTGTGAGAGGGCCTTTAACAGTTTAAGTTGAGTTTTCAGACAGCTGCCATTGTATTCATAACCGCAGTCTAGCCTTTAGCACTAACAGTTTCTAGACCGAATCTGTAGAGGACAGGCCTCCCATGTGGGAGGTTTGGAATTCAATTCCCAGTCGAGTCAAACCAATGACTTACAAAATTGATACTTGTTGCTTCCTATCTTGGCGCTCGGCAATAATAGGATAGGACAAGGACAAGTCAGTGTCAGGATAATGTGACTGAGTGCGATCTCGGGTCATGGTGTTGTCTGGCTGATTTCCCAGTCAGGCAACACTATCAAGTTACCATGAGTGTGCAATGTCACAAGTCAGTACCCATCCTGATGTGACCTTGGATGTTGTCAGGATATAAAACTCCAGCAACCACCCAACAAACCGACAAACCAGTGGAGCCGACAAGACCAATTCAATTTAAATGATTCATTTCTTACTTAACATCTATTTGCAAGAACACAGTTTAAAATATACTGTGAACAGTTCTGGCATTGCTTGTCTTACATTATGTCCGTGTGATTTGAATGGGATGTTCTATATTTGATTCTGCAAGGGTATGGGATGAAGTATTCCTTGTGTTCTGCTAGAAGGTCCTTTTATGGCTTATACAAATCGATGCATCACTTTGGAAGGCGCTTGCCTCGGCGCTGAATAGATTCAGATAAGTTCTTGTGAGCCTCGAGCCTGTTATACTATTCTACACAGCCATCAGGCTCCACACATTCTAAACAGCTAGTACATTGACAGTTTGAAATAAGGTCTTGTGAATCATGAAGTAGCCACAGCTCTAGCAGAGTAAAAGCTAGATGTTGGACTTTTGGCAATCTACAAACAGTTACCAGCCATAACCAACTAGCAAGAAAACCTAAATTATTACTAAGACAAAATTCAGACAATTTTAATCAAATTGGATAAGTGCTGCCGGATGGTGAAAACAAGTGTTAACATAGTTATCCGTTATGAGCAGAGTAAATGAATTCATCACGAAAGAAAAGAAATGTGATGGTTTTGAATATGTCATTTTTCTGAGGTAATATATATTGCATTGATTGTTATTATTCTACCTTGCCCCAGTCACACATCACCGGATTGGGGGAAACGGACAGAAACCAAACAAAGTCCGTTTTGTGTCCATACAAGTTTTGAATGTGCACAAAACTAGGAACCGATGCCACCGGATTGACGTCTATGGTTCTCGTCTCTTTTTAGTTTGTTTCATGAGTTGGCTATGCGTTCATGTCCGTTTCATGTCTGTTTCATATCCGTTTCATGTCCATTCATCCAGCGGCCTTTGACCAGATATCGCAACATTTTGACACATTTTAATACATTTCGATACTTATGATGCCCGGACTACACAATTCTGTCCATTCCTCAATCCGGTGATGTGTGACTGGGGCTTTAGTTTGAAATAACATTTATTTTAAATGACTAACTTTTGAAATATTCGAAATATAACCATATCAAATTTGATTTGCCAAGCACGCTAACATTCTGACATCATAGGCTTCTGCAGTAACAGGTTTTATTAAATTGCCTCAGTATTCACTTCTGCGTAAATGCATAAGCATCTAAGTTACATATCTAAGATCACATTTTGATAATTGTGTCATGTTTTGAAAAGTTTATGCTTCATCGGACTTTGCAGCTCTAAGTCATATCAACAGTGCCGCTTTAATGCTTTCAATCGTCAAATAAAAAAGCAGGTATACAAGACTGTGTCCTCCCAGCTTTGCTCTGAATGTGAATCATGGATGACATACTGTCGTCTCATTAATCAACTAAACCAATTCCACCTAGTCTGTCCCGGAAAAATATAAATATCAATCAGGTGGCATGATGATACCCCAGACACTGAAGTATTAGAGAGAAAATAAATGGCCAGCATTGACTGCATGGTGGTGGAAGCACAACTCAGCTGGGCTGGCCATGTAGTCTGCATGGATAGGAGATAATTTCAAAAGCTCAATTCTACTGTGAACTCGTAAATGGACACAGGAATCAATGTCGTCAGAAGAAAGGTTCATGAACTACGTTAAATACCACCTGAACACGTCTAATCTCAACACTGAAACCGGGGAACCAGTGGCCAACAGCAGGAGTTCATGGCGTGCTTCTATTCGCAAAGGCACAGCACAGTTTGAAACTGATTGTATATCTCAAGCGAACCAAAAGCATCAGCTGAGTAGATATTATCTCCTTCACACACCGCTCTCTAACTACAGCTACACATATGTCCAACATGCCACCACACATTCCAAGCACAAATTGGATTCAGCGGTCATCTACAAGTTCACAAAAAATGATGAGCTGCTGTCATCATTGCTACAAATGGACAACCAAGACTACCTTCAACCACATTGCGTGTTGCAGTTCAGTAATATTTCTAACAACATTAACAGACACTGTAAGACAACATACCCCTCGGTACCTACCTAATTGCGTCATATCTCAAAACAAGATATGTCTCTGAAGGTACATATTTGATGTTCCTGTAAACCTGAATCGATCATAACCCCGTGCTGCCTCCTAGCGGTGCAGAAAGCAACACGGTATCAAAGTACCGCGTGTGCAGTGGTCCTTAAGAACGCACCTATGCGCCACCTAGCGGGGGTGGGCGAAGACGCCCGCCCCCTTTGTCCATTGAATAAGTAAACATTAATCGGCCCTGTGGGCTTTGGCGAGTGAGGCAGTGCCTGAATGTGGTGCTTTATGGCCACCTAGTGGCAGCTTGCAAGAAACGAGAGGGTTTCCCTGAGGGGCTCCATCACACCAGCCGTCGTCAGGTTGGTTGTTGTAGTTTTACATCCTAGCAACATCTAAGTTCATATCACGATGGGTACTCACTTGTGGCAATGCACACTCATGGCGATTTATATAGTGCTGCCCCACTGGGAAATCATGCTGCCAGCACCATGACCCTATATCTGACCCAATCACATTATCCTGACACTTAGCTAACCAGTCCTTGCCACATTCTATTAATGCCACGCGCCAAGCTAGGAAGCGATCAATTTTGTAAGTCATTGGTTTTACTTGACCGTAAGTGAACGCCCGATTTCCCGAACGGGAGGCCTGCGCTCTAGAGATTCGGCCAATGTTCCCGGTAATGTCGTCAGTGTCCCATGTCGATGTCAGGGCGCACAGCTCCGTGTGTGCGGACCGGATGCACCTGCCGAGTCGGTAGAGCGCAGGCTTTCTGTGCGGAAGGTCAGGGCTTTGATTCTCGTCGGTCGAGTCAAACCAAAGACCTACACAATTGATATTTGTCACTACCTAGCTTGGTGCTGTGCATTATTAGGATAGCACAAGGACTGATTAGCTCAGTCTAAGGATAATATGATTTTGAGGGATATCAGGTCATGGTGCTGGTGGCGTGGTAAGACAGTGGGGCAGTACTATAAAGTCCCCATGAGTGTGCACTGTCAACATTTGTTGCTCATCCTTATATGACCGCATGTAAAGTCCATGGCTCGAATCTGTGGTTGTGTAGGCAGGCTATAGTGAACTCAATACAGGCAAAGAGAAAGAAAGTGTATGAAGGGTGAAAGAAGAGTTAGAGTCGAGCCCTCAGTTTTATTATTTATATGGTACATGGATCCAGTATAGTGTATCACCCCACCCCATTCTCCCAATGAGAAACAAGTATTTCTAGCTCCACCAATGAGAAATAAGCATTCCCGGTTCCCATGGTTACAGTGATCTGCCCACCACCACCAATCTGTGTGGCTTCCCTGGCCACCAACTGCCTTGAGCATGTGTGTGGTGATCCTGACTAGCAGAGGGGGGAGGGGGTAGTGGGTAGGGCTCTGAGTGCCCCTTACATACTACCTTACTAGCACCACAATGTCTATTTACCTATCAATCAAGCACCACCAGCAACTACAGAAACACATCTATGCACCTGGCCATGTATACCTGTTTCACAAATAGAACATTTGCATTCCCCCACCAATGCATCATTATCGGAATATTTTACATATAGATGTTGCCTGGACGTAAAACTCCAACAACCAACATGCACTTCGCGGTTTACCTCATGAAACTCAAATACAGCCGATATGCAAAGAGCTGGTTACGGAAGCGGCTTACCCGGTGAATCTGGGTTAATTTGCTCCCTTAATTGCATTGAGCATGCAGACCAATTACCAAACCCACCCCCCCGAAAACTTCCAACTCCATTCAACCACAAACATGCAATCCCCTTTCCCATACTTCAATCGACTTTCCAAACTCCGCTGCAAGAACTGAAAGAACAAGTTGGGTTTGAACAAAAAAAGCACCTACAAAACTTAAATATAAATATCCAACATGGACTTTAGTAAGGAGGTTATTAAGATGCCAGCCGGCCTCGTATTGAGAGTGCGTTCATGTCACGTGATCTGGTCCACACCATATTGCACATCTGTATTGGTGTGTGAGCTATTTAGAACACTGCAGAGCATCACTCACCACCTCCACTAGAATTCATGTCGAGTCAAACCAGTTGTCTTCATATATATTTTTGGCGGGGAAATATTTTTGTCGTCAGAATAAATTATTTTGTCAGCATCAAAGCCACTTTGGTTAATTGGGGATTATGTATAGATACATAATAAATAGCGTAAGGTATATAAGGTGAGCTAACACGGGCTGTTGAATACACAATTTTCAGTGTATAGCACAATGGAATTATGATCATTACCGACAAGTTCCAGAGCATTATGGCAACAGTAGTGTCATACGACTACATCAATATTGATTGGATTGATGCGAGTACTACCATGATATTTAGAGTGACAAATACTTTTCCCTTTTCCACCATGTACTCTTTACAATTGTTTTGACCAAAATGCACTGAAGTCCGGCTTTTGAGAACCCAGAACGTCTCGCTGAATGAGATGCACATTTATTTGTGTCAACCCCTGCCGTTCTTGGAAGTATAATCGTCCATCAGGTGAAGGTATCTCCGGGTATCTGTTTAAAAGGATTAATGAAGCTAATTAGTTGAAGTTGCCCAAAGTCATAAAATTGCCGGAACTGCTCACTTAGCCTCCTGGCGATGTCAGCTGGTTATGTTAATTGCGGGGACCCGGATGTGATTCCTTCTCCATGAGCTAGGAGTAGCCTGGAGGCTAAGTACCGAGGTAAAATACTGTAGTTATACGAGTCTTACTTGGGTACAGATGATTGATAAGTGATGTTTTACTGATGTATTATCCTCTGATACTCGTGGGACAGCGAACCCGGATGTGCTTCCTTCTCTCTGTGCTAGAGTAGCCTGGAGGCTAAGTACTGGGGTAAAATACTGTAGTTACACAAGTTTGACTTTTGTATCATCATCATCATGCTCTCGGTGGCAATGTGACAAAGACTGCTTTCATTACTTGACTGCTGCTCTCCATTTAGCTCTCTGCTGTGAGGGAGATGTCCATGAGTCGGTCTTAATGTCTCTCAGCTTCAGGTTTCTCTTGATGGTATCCTTGAACCGGAGACGAGTGCACCCCTCTCTTTCTGTAACCAGAAGACAGTTGAGAATAGAGGATCTGCTTTGGTCGCCTGTCTAATGACATCCTCATGAGGTGTCCAGTCCACCAGAGATTCTTTTTGATCAGAAGATCTTCCATAGAGGGCAGCCCCGTCCGGTCGAGTATTTTCTTATTTGTCACTTTGTCCTTCCAGGTTAGCCTCATGATTGAATGCAGATGTCGCATCATGAAGGCATGCAACTTTTTCACCTGTCATCTGTACACTGTCCAGGCCTCGGCTCCGTATAGTAGGGTGGATAGCATGATTGCACGGTAGATTTTGCCTTTGACCCGCATGGACACATGATGGTTGTTCCAGAGTCTCTGGCGTAGTTGGCCAAAAGATGAGCTAGCCTTGGCCATCCTCCTGTGTATTTCAGCATCAATGCATCCATCACTTGAAATAGTGCTTCCGAGGTAAGTGAATTCCGGAACAGAGTTCAGCTTGCTTTGTCAACCATGATATCCTCCTCTCGGTTTCTTGTAGTTGATAACAGATGTTTTACTAAGGTCGGATAGTCGTGGGCCAGGCAATCCGGATGTAGTTCCTTCTCCCTGAGTGGAGAGCGTGGGTGGGGTGGAGTTGGGGTGGGGGGGAGGGTGGAGAGGGGGGTGGGGGAGGGAAGGTGGGGTGGGGTGGGGAGGGTTGGAGGGAATGGTTGATAGGGTGGGGTGGAGAGGGTGGGATGGGGAGGGTGGGGTGGAGAGGGTGGAGTGGAGAGGGTGGGGTGGAGAGGGGGTGGAGAGGTTGGGGTGGAGAGAGGGGTGAAGAGGCGGGGTGGGGTGGGTTGGAGAGGGTGGGTTGGAGAGGGGGTGGAGAGGGGGTGGAGAGGGGGTGGGGTGGAGAGGGTGCGGTGGAGAGTGGGTGGAGAGGGGCTGGGGTGGAGAGGGGGTGGGGTGGAGAGGGTGGGTGGAGAGGGTGGGGTAGAGAGAGAGGGGTAAACAGGGAAGGGTGGAGAGGGGGGTTGAGAGGAGGTCGGGTTGAGAGGGGTGGGGTGGAGAGGGGTGGGATGGAGAGGGGGGTGGAGGAGAGGGAAAGGTGGATAGGGCGGGGTGGAGAGGGATGGGTGGAGAGGGGGGTTGAGAGGGGGTGGGGTTGAGAGGGGGTGGGGTTGAGAGGGGTTGGATGGAGAGGGGGGATGGGGTGGAGAGGGGGGTGGAGGAGAGGGAAGGGTGGATAGGGCGGGGTGGATAGGGCGGGATGGAGAGGGCGGGATGGAGAGGGTGGGGTGGAGAGGGTGGGGTGGAGAGGGCGGGATGGATAGGGCGGGGTGGAGATTGGGAGTTCAGTTTCCAGTCGAGTCAAATCATTTACTTACAAAATTGATACTTCTTGCTTCCTGGTACTCAGAATTAAGAGGATAGCTCAGTGTTCAATGGTAGCTGTCTAGACACTGGCGCATTGTGGTTAGACGTAGTGTTCAGTGTTAGTGTAATACATTCATAACGAATAACGATTAAAAGGCTACATTTCATGTTCGGTGGCGATAAGTCAAAAGCTCTACAATATGAGTGTGCCTAGCATGGGCATGTGTGTAATTATTGATTGTGAGGGGAGGTATGACTACATAGCCTACCTAACCGGATGTTGGCCATAAAGTGGTGACTTGTTGGAGTTTTACATCCTGGCAACATCTAAGGTCATATCAGGACGGGTATGACTTGTGACAGTGCGCACTCATCACCAGTTTATAGCACTACCCGGATGGGAGACTGAGCCACCAGCATCATAACCTAATATCCCACTCAATCACATTATCCTGACATTGAGCTAATCAGTCTGTGCCCTATCCTATTAATGCCGAGTGCCAGGCTAGGAACCAACAAGTATACATTTTCTAAGTCATTGGTTTGACGTGACTGGGAATTCAACCTGGGGATAAGAGGGGTCGATATGTATCACCAACATGACATGTGTAAGAAAGGTAGCGTCCCTACTATGCCGATAAACCTATAAAGGGAGGATGTAATCCTACAGAACGAGACGGGTTTGCCGAATGAGTTAGAGCGTCCGTATCCCATGTTGGTAGATCGTGGGATCGTTGGTTTGAACCCTGGTCGAGTCAAATGAATGATGTAAAATTTGATACTTGTCGCTTCCTAGCCTGGCCCTCAGGCATTATTAGGATACGGCAAGAACTGGTTGGCTCAGTATCAGGATAATGTGACTGAGTGGTCATTGTGCTGGTGGCCTGGTCTCCCAGTGAAGCAGCAATATAAAGTCACCAGGAGTGCGCACGGTCACAAGTCGGTACCTGTCCTGACATGACCTTAGATGTTGCAAGGATGTATAACAACAAGAAACAAGTAAAACATGTAATCCTACAGAGGTCTGGCCACATTACTGGTGAACACTGTATGCCTTCACTACAATCCCACATAGAGCTTAGCTTCAGGGATCAGAGGTCAGGCTGTCGGACTCCCGAGCTTGTGACTGATATAGTAAAACCTCTCTAACCGACCACCCCCACATATCGACCACTCCCCTATATCGATCGCTTTATTTGGGTTCAACCAATACCATTGTAAATGGAAGGATTTTCTAACATTCTAACCCAACCGCCTCCCTAAAGGGACCACTTAAAGTCGGTCCCATGGTCGGTCGATTTAGAGAGGTTTTACTGTAGATCAATTTGTGTGATGAAATATGGGCAGGTGCAAATGAGTCTTTAGGCGGGTCGAGAGATGAGAGTTGGTGATGGGGTGGGGGGGTAGAAATGGGGTCGAAGGCGGGCGAGTAGTTGGCTTGGCATTTATCTTAACACTAATAACAGCGCATTGGCAGGTGATGGTATATGGGTCATTGTCTGATACTCGGTCGTAAACTGTGACATGGAAACCAGAAGTGAAAACCTTCCAAATAATAGCAGAAAATATTTCAAATCATAGCAAAGTCCATTTTTATAATGAAGTTTTACATGTTGTGCATATATGTCGGAGTTGGAAAAAAACTATATCAGTTTTTGATTTTGATCTTGTACAAATTAAGCCATACGTTAAATCCTTTGTCTAAAATGGAAATCAAAGGGCACATCCTGGAACATCATTTTAATATACACAATGAATTCAAACAAGATTCTATGGATTACTGTTAAGAAAGCCAGTCTAGGTCTTACAAGACAAATTTTGAAAAGAACTTTGTGTAAATGCACAGTGTAAATTGGTAAAATTTCCCGTTAGCGCAAAATCATGCAAACATATTTTTGATACATTTTGTGTGATAGATTAAATATATGTAGTATTGCTAACATACTTAAGTATCACACATAGGCAACAATAATTATTTAACTTACTACAAAATCAAAGATTAATTTACGCAAAATATGTGGAAGCAAAATATGTGGAGCCCAGTTTCAGAGAACGACGCGTATATATGTACAACTACTTACATGATGTATTATCATTTATTCAAAATAGAAACAATAGAGATAAAATAACAATGTATGGATCATGTTGCTATAATATATATCAATGCACAGAACAACTATTTATAAACTCAGTGAGTGAGTCAGTTGTCAGGTTGTTCGCTACTTGGAGTGGTTGGTTGGTTGTTTGAGTTTTACGTCCTAGCAACAATTAAGGTCATATCAGGACGGGTACTGCCTTGTTACAGTGTGCATGCATGGTGATTTTATAGTGCTGCCCCACTGGGATGCCAGGCTGCCAGCACCATGACCCGATATCCCACTCAGTCACATTATCCTAACACTGAGCTAACCAGTCCTTGCACTATCCTAATAATGCCGAGCGCCAGGCTAGGAAGTGACAAGTATCAATTTTATAAGTCATTGGTTTTACTTGACTCGGAACGAAACTCCCGATCTCCCACACGCGAGGCCCACGCTCTCCTGATTAGGCCACCCTGTTCGGTTAACCCAGATGTAATTACTTACCTTTCTGTTACGCATCGCCTAAACAGATTACACCGATAAACTATTGTCGACTGTTTGGCAAATCTATCCGGATGCACTTTGTTTGTTTTGTTCGGGGCTGCACGCTGCCACCGATAAATATTTTTTTATTCCTGACACGAACACAAGCGCAATCACCTATACGGCGGTCTGCATAGAACCGTAGCCATCAGTCTTACGCCGGAAATGAAGGGACGCAGGGGACACCCATGTGTCTCTACCTAGCGGCAGGCACGCTAACCCCTCCACTGCGCACCACCCTCCCACACTGACCAGATGGGATGGCCAAAATAGTTGATCATCCATCTCCCATTTTGGTCGATTGTTGGATTCAAATCCTGGTCTAGTTAAATGAATGACTTAACAATGTATACTTGTTGCTTCCTAGCCAGGCACATGGCATTATTAGGATTGAGCAAGGACTGGTTGCGTCAGTGTTAGGATAATGTTACTGAGTGGGATATCAGGTCACGGTGGTGGCAGCCTGCTCTCCCAGTGGGGAAGCAGTATAAAGGTGCCATGGGTGTGCACTATCACAAGCCGATACCCATCCTGATGTGACCTTATATGATGCCAGGATGTAAAACTCCAACAACCAACCAACCACCCCTCCAACAGTTAGGCAGTGGCCACTAGGTGAGTCACTGATTAGGGGGTTTGCATCCTAACAATATCACAGCTTATATTATAGAACCGTTGCCATGTTGTGACAGTAGCCGCTGAGGGCATCTTTATAGTGTCATGCCAACTGGGGGTAGCCTATCATCCAGCAACAAAAAGGTTTGTTTCATTTAACAATGCCTCTAGAGCACATTGATTTGTGTCATTGGCTTTTGGGTATCAAACATATGGTCATTCTGACATACTTCTTTGGAGTAAACCCACTGCCACCACATAGGCTACTCTTTCCGATAAGCACCAAGGGGTCTTTTATATGCACTTTCCCACAGACAGGACAGCACATTCCTTCAATGAACCAGTTGTGGAATACAGGTTGGAATGGAAAATAGCCCAAACTGGAAATGTTCCACTGAGCAGGATCGATCGCATGACCCACACATTCACAGGTGGACACTCTACTGCCTGAGCTACGTCCCACTCCCTTATCATCCAGGAACAATGTGCAATACAGTACTTACTCACATATTTTGTTAAGACTGACTTAGCCAATCCTTGCAATGTGCTAAATATAGATAGGGAGCAATAAGTAACACATGTGTAAGCATTTGAAAGGTCCAGGCGCAATAACCTACAAACACCATCCAGACTGATATAAAAGTGTGACTACCATGTTTGAGCTGAAGCTGCCATCCTTCCGATGATCAAATGCATTTGTTTGCAGAAGCTACCACGCCCCCTATATATTGCCACACTCAACATGAAGTTGATAGACTTTAACTGGACAGCACAACAGCAAATGCTTTTCTTTTTCTTTTTCTTGAAGATTTATACTGCCTATCGCTGAATAGACTTGTTTTCACCATTAGACAGTTTGTCAATAGAAAGCCTGAGTCTACACTTTTATGGCCCTGTCACACTACAACGTAATGACGTCAGTGTAGGGAGAATGTGAAGAACGTTGAACTTCTCAGCGTAGTATGCAAATTTGGGCACAAGTTGAACGTGGATGCAGCGTAGTGGACGAGATCGTAACATCGGTAAAGCATAGTGATACCGTCATTCAACGAGAGAGGACAACTTCATTACGTTCATGGAACGTTATGAATGTTATTCCATTGCCAGAACTACATTACCTGATGGCGAAACGTTGAAGTACGTTGAACGTACATTCTCCTGATTTTCTCCTGATGTTATCCTGATGTTATCCTGACATTATCCTGACATTATCCTGACATTCCCATTATCCCGCATGGATGTTTCCACCAGGTTTAATGTGGGTCAACGTAGTGGAATGTAGTGGAACATAGTTGAACGTAGTGACTAACGTTTTAAAAATGTCGGTTTAACATCATTGACATTCACTGAACGTTTACAGAACGTACAGCGAACGTAAACCCTTACGTTCGCGTCACGTCGAAAGTTTTGAATGGGTACAAAACCTTGACACGTGCCGATGTAACACAACGTAACATGATGTAGCTCGACGTCAGTCTAACGTCATTATGACGTCATAATAACGTAACCCAACATACGACAACGTAATGACCAAATGTGATCACGTCAGGCTTACGTTAGCTCATTACGTCATAGTGTGACAGGGGTATTACCGACCCAAGGGATTGTTAACCCCCCACACTACACAGACATGGTATGAGAACAACCGGCCTTTGATGTTGCTGTAAGTTATACACAGCTGTGGAAATCCAAATTGGCAGAGGTGATGGCATGGGGAATCGAACCACCGACCTTAAGATTAGGAGTCCGACCTCGAAAAAAAGTCAGACACTCTAACCACTCTGCCACAGAGAACAACAAAAACCACAACTTAACTCAGGTTTTGCAGCTGAACTTCATTGAATTTTGCTGGCCCATGGATGGACCTTACGCACTGGACGCACATGCCTACCTACTTATTCCATAACATTCGTTATTATTTTGGTTAGGAATAAGTGTTGTATTCATGAGAATATGTATTCGTCCAGCATCAAAATACATGAACAACTTCTTTCAAGAAATGCAAACCATGGCTAGTAATATTCGATCCTGATAACTGCCTGTAAATATAATTATGTTGGTTATTCTCTGCTCCAATAGGCATCACCTGTTGACCAGCTGCACTTGCTTACTTGTCCCCAGAGGCAACTGTGCTCCAAGCCGCTCTAGCTGCATCACACATAATCTTCCAGAAAAGCACACACTAGAGCACTCTGACCACTTAGCATAATATTTGCATAAAGGTGAACTTTTATACATACACATAAATACTGGTACACAACCTTGAGGACATATCCAAGAATATGGTTGCGCATTCTATGGTAGGATCTTTGCAGTGAAACAATCATCCTCCACCTTTGGAACTCTTTGAGAGTTTCTATCCTGGGAGATTTAACTTAGGTGTGGTTCAGGCCTTTCTTCTGGCGACGGTTGGCTTTGTGGATAAAATATTCAGTGTGTGAGTCAAATTGTCAGACAGAATTAATGAAATGTTACTATGAACCGTGAATTACCAATGAAAACATTCTGTGATTTCGCGGATTTCCGTGATTGTTGACGTGGACTGGGATGCAGTGAGTGGTGGTTACAGTGTGAAGCGGGTGGTGGCGCCACCCTGATGGTGGTTGGGGAGGTTGGAGCAGTAGATGACTAGGACAGACCTCATGAGTCCATGGAGCTGAGTGAGTGATGGGGACAAACGAGGGATATTCTCGGTTATTATACTCGTATAATTCTTATACAGCATATATATGACAGCAATTGATGATTCTGAGTGACAAAGTGACAAAAATAAGGAAATACTCGAACGGACGGGGCTGCCCTCTATGGAAGATCTTCTGATCAAAAAGAATCTCCGGTGGACTGGGCACCTCATGAGGATGTCATCAGACAGGCTACCAAAGCAGATCTTCTACTCTCAACTGTCTTCTGGTTACGGAAAGAGAGGGCGCCCTTGTCTCCGGTTCAAAGATACCATCAAGAGAAACCTGAAGCGGAGAGACATTCAGACCGACTCATGGACAGTACTCTCACAGCAAAGAGCTAAATGGAGAGTGGCAGTCATTTAATGAAAACAGTCTTTGTCGCATCGCGACCAGCAGCATGATGATGATGATGATGAATCCCATTCTTATGACTTTAAATGTCACTAGAAGATGAAACCCAAACAAGAAAGTTAGGCATGAGTCATTGCAATGATCGTTGCAATGATCGTTGAAACCTGCCTTCCGGCATATTTTCTCGATTCCCTGACAGTGCTAATCCCATGGGGGGAAATCCACGTTTTCATGGGAATTCGCTGTTGGCGCCACCGTCTCGGCTTGATTTCCGCATTTTTTCTAGATGATCACTTTCATCCCTTGAAAATACGCCATCCAGGATGAATTGCGCCATGTAGGGCTGTGCCGCAGACCAGGTCAGTGAGTACACATCTAAAGGGGTATCTCCCCAGTGACGGCTTCATGGCTGCTATCCATCACCTCCAAGTGAGGGCGTTTGGTAGCAGTAATGGAGGGACGGGCAGTGTCAGGGCCCTGTGGGGACAGAGGCAGCTTCAGCTGAACTTTCATCTGTAGTCAGTGTGGGCTGCACAAACGAGATGCGCACTGTCATCCCAAGTTAATTGGTTGGTTGTTGCAGTTTTATGTCCTGGCAACATATGAGGTCATATCAGGATGGGTACTGACTTGTGACAGTGCACACTCATGATGTTATAGTGCTGTACCACTGGGAAATCAGGATGCCTGTGCCATGACCCGATATCCCACTCAGTCACATTATCCTGCACAACCTTGCCCTATCTTATTAATGTTGAGCGCCAGGCTAGGAAGGAATACGTATACATTTTATCAGACATTGGCTTGACTCAACCTGGAATCGAAATCCCGATCTTCCGCACACGAGTCTGGCGCTCTACCGATTCGGCCACCGCGGACGGTGTCATCCTAGGTCGATTCCATCCTCGTTCGTTCACAGAGAGCTACCACTGCAGTCGCCTCTCAACGTGACAGTAAAAGCGATTACTTTTCAACCAAGTGGGATGACCGAATGAGTTGAATGTCCGTCTCCTGCTGTTCGTAGATCATGGGATTCGAATGCATGCTTCAGACCCTGGTCAAGTAAAACCAATGACGTAAAGATTTATACTTGTCACTTCCTAGTCAGGCGCTTATGATAATTAGGATAGGGCAAGGATTGGTTGGCTCAGTGTCAGGATAATATGATTGCACATGACAGCACTATAAAGTTGCCATGACTGTGCACTGTCACAAGTCCGTCCTGATATGACCTTAGATGTTACCAGGAGGTAAAACTCCAACAACCAACCAACCTTCAATAATCTGGATCAATAACCAATAAAGATATATGAATACACATTTGTACAAGTATGTGATGCGTAACATATTATACGAGTACATCGATATATAAGGGAATTGTTATTATATTGTTATACTCCGTAAGACTCAAAACTTGACTGGTGGCGCCACCTTCACCCCACCTCACCTCCATGGGATGTTGACAAGTGTCAGTCGCATTGCAGAAGGTTCTCTTGTATACATGTAATGCACACAAATGCCATGCATGGCATGTGACGGCTGACTGACCTGAAACTGCCTCAGAGGCATGCTGAGGAAGCAGGATGACTGGCTATTCAGCGCTACAGACTTGACATGTAGCGCCAGATGGGTCGTACAACAGGTTCGTTATGTTCCCATACAACTCCCAATGGATGCGGCATAATCAGTCGCTGTGCACATGCTAGGTCTGCTCGGCTAGGCGCATAGTGTGCAAGCGTTTGAGAATTGTCCACAATTGGTTGTGACAGACATACCGGTGGGACGCCACTTAGTGGACCAAGCTTTGATTCAATGGCGGCCAGGTGTTAGATTCAAGCTAGATTTGAGAAGAGCAGAATCGACTTGCGATGTTTTGAAAGTTACTGGGTGTCACTTCTTGTTAAAATGAAGAAAGAATTTATTATATCATTTGTGTGGTGTGTGTTTATATTTCCCATAAAGATTAACTAACTGTAAGGACTTGTTTTCGACGACAGACAGTAATATAGTACTGTGGTTGCCCTTGTTTTGTCACTTTCATTTGTTGTGTAGCTAACTACTGTATGCATTCTTTCTCTGCTTGTAATTCTCTCAAATAGTTCTGATTGCAGGCTTCTTTTAAATGATTGTCGATGATATTATGATAGTATGATTCATGGTAATAGTAATTACGAAAGTATTCACATAGTCTGCAGGCGTTTGAGAATTCCCACCCCATCGGTTGTGACAGCCATACCGGCGAGACGCCACTTAGTGACACAAGCTTTCAGTCAATGGTGGCCAAGTGTTAGATTCAAGCTCGAAATGAGAAGAGCGGAATCAACTGGCGGTGTTTTGACACTGACAGGGTGTCACTTCTTGTTAAAATGAAGTCTATATCTAAAGGAAAAAGAAAGAAATCCTCCGTGGTGTGCATCGCGAGAGGGGGGGGGGGGGGCGCCCGTATACATTACCCCAACAACTGGTGTGGGGGGGGGGGGTACTTCTGCAGGCCCCTATCGAGGAATATAGGGAGACATATATATTCCCCATAATTTATACTTGTATAATGTGTTATGCATAACATTCCTTTTGTGACGGGCTATTTATATGGAGTATACTGTAGTATGGTATCATAAAGTACGGAGACTGAATATGTTTTCTAGCTGTGCCCGTTATTATGAATATTGTATTTGTTTATATTTAGAGTCGCGCACCAACCCACCCGGTCGAGTTGCGCGACTGAAGCGCCACCAACGGCCGCTACTGTAACTAAATGTTATGAGCATTTGCCTCCCTACTGCGACAAAATAACTTGTCACAAAAGAAGAAGAAAAACAAAAAATGCTCATAGCATAAAGTTCCTTGCCAGAGAACCTAAAGTTCCTTGCCAGAGAACGCATAAAGGATTCATCCGAACCCCTGCGTTCTGTCTATCCTGTTGTTTATTATTCACTTCCAGTTGGGCAGCACTATAAAGTCGCCATGAGTGCGCACTGTCACAAGTCGGTACCCTCACCTCCCCCCACCCCCCAACCCCAGTGAAGCCTCAGCGCATTCTGATTGGCTGGTTCTGAATTACACACCCTTCTTGTCCACCACCCGATGCGCCAAACCCCATTATTTATTCATTCTCGCTCGTTTCGCTCTGACACCGCGTCCCCTCCGGCCGCCATCTTTGTAATATAGCCACTTCCGGTTCCGGGTGCATCGCTGCGTGTGGCTGCGGCGTCAGTGCCCGTCGCTTTGTGATTGGGTGCTAGTGATGCATTCAGACACCCCCCCCCACCCACACCCACCCACACACACTCACAGTCACACACTCACACGCGCTGAGGGGTCTAATAACACAGACGGCTTATTTCGGAGGGTGACAATCTGCAAGGTGTGACACTTCGCATCCCATCCGCTGGTACGTGGCAGATGATGTGTTCTGTCAAGTGTTGAGATGGGGCGTTTTCCCAGAGATAATTAGATATCTACGTATTTATAATATCTATATATCTAGATATGTGTATACCGATGCATATACAGTCATATCTCTCTATGCGTATATATATATATATATATATATATATATATATGTGCTATATAAGTGATTATGTGAATATAAATAAAGAATAGCCCCTAAATGTTTCCGTGCTCCTTCTGGGCACCTGCTCGCTTTCCAACACCCCTTACTCTGAACAGGCCCCCTGTAACCAGGCACTCTCTCCTCCCCCCGGCCGGGGAACCGCCACTAATGGTCTCCCTGTCTCACTTCAACATTTTTCTTTTATCGGTAGGGCATATATTTTCCTGCCATAGAAAATAAACTCAAACCAAACCAAATCTAGTTTCTCTTCTCATTTCCTGTTCGCTTATTTATATATATATATATATATATATATATATCAGTAAAACTCTAACCGACTACCTCCACACTCGACCACTCCCCTATCTAGATCACTTTAGTTAGGTCCCAACAATACCATTGTAACCATATTCTAACTCCCCAAACTTACCACCTCCTTAAATGGACCACTTAACGTCGGTCCCAAGGTCGGTTGATTTAGAGAGGTTTTACTGTATCGATATATCAATATGAATTATATATATATATTACATCCATGTATATATATATACGTATATATCGATACATATCTATATATATATATATATGTATATATATGCATATATATCTATCTATATGTATGATGCATAAGCCATTATAGGAGTATAATAATGGGGTTCTCTGTGGTGGAGTGGTTAGAGTGTCTGACTTTTTTCTAGGTCAGACTCCTAATCTGAGGGTTGGCGGTTCGATTCCCCATGCCCCCAGCTCTGCCAATTACGATTTCCACCGCTGTGTATAACTTACAGCGTCATCAAAGGCCGGTTGCTCTCATACCATGTCTATGTGGTGTGGGAGGTTAAAAATCCCTTGGGTCGGTAAAAGTGTAGGCTCGGGCTTTCTATCGACCAGCAGTGGAATGAGGAAGACCAGTCATCTATGACTGAAATTTCCCCTGCTTAAACAACTAATGGACCAAACAAAAAAAACTAAAAAATAAGACCGGTCAATTCCATCTACTCCTCAGCCTCCTAAGTTATCAGTTTTATACCCAAATAAAGCGATCGATATAGGGGAGTGGTCGATCTGTGGAGGTGCTTGGTTAGAGAAGTTTTACTGTATACATGTATGTATATATATATCTATATATATTTCTGTAGATATATCAATGACTGTGATTTGGTGTGATTTACTTCCAATGTCACTGTGGGAGCGGGACGCAGCTCAGCCGGTAGAGTGTCCACCTGTGAAGGTGTCGGTCATCCGATCGATCCTGCTCAGTGAACCCATTTGCAGTTTCGCTTTCCTCTAAAGAAATATGTCAGAATGACCATACGTTAGATGTCCAATAGCCGATGGTAAGAATGAATGTGCTCTAGAGGCGTCGTTAAATAAAACAAACTTCTTTTTTTTTTCCAGTGTCACGGACAACCTTCCAGTTGACCCGAACCCAAACTTACCCAAGTCACACAGTCAGCACCACCAATCCTGCCACCTGGTGGCGAAAAGGCCAAACCACTGGGTCTTAATGGCGTATATGGTGTGTCAGTTGTCCCCTTTTAATACTCTCCCCCAGAGCCAGTCGAGAGCTGGCGGCTTTCCTGGACTTGGAGATGTCCACTGCTCTGACGGGTGTATTTCGAGAAAGCCCCAATGTGTGACCATATTTCACCTACAACCATTTCAATTAGAACCATTTCGCTTACAACCATTTCCCTTACAACCATTTTCTTTAGAACCATTTTGCTTACAACCATTTCGATTACAACCATTTCGATTGCAACCATTGCACTTGCAAGCATTTCGCCTGCAATCATTTTGGCTACAGCCAAATCGCCTTTTGCCGTTTCGCCTACAGCCAAATCATGTGGCTGTGTGGTGAAGAATGTCGATGAGGTGGTTGTAGGTGAAATGCAAGTGGGCGAAATGTTTGTAGGTGAAATGTTTGTAGTCAAAATGTGAGCTTAGAATTGTTTGCTTCATGCACAACGATTAAGCTAGGGAAGTATGTCTCCTGGCATCCAGAACCAGGGGCTTGGAGAGTAGATGCTTTCAGCTTTGACTGGGGTAACCATTTCTTTTATTCTTTTCCCCCATTCAGTTTGGTGGGCCGAGTGCCCGAAAGCTACACCAGGACGGGGCCACAGCATTTCTGGTGGCACCCCTGTGGGAAACCCAACCTTGGCTGGCAGCATCAAAGGGTTGGGCCAGGCAACACATCACATTCCAAGGGGCTGGCAAACAACCTGACTCTCAGCGGGGCATTGGCAAAAGGGGGAAATGTCATTTCCACCCCCTTGGTGGTATTCCTCTTCTGAGAAAACATTTGGAACCTTACAGTATTGGCAATTGTTTTGTTTAGTAGCAAAAATTGATAGTCTTCTTTGGCTCAAGTATATGTTTCTTACACATGCTAGAAGACGAAGGGCTAGCTTTCGGAGCTATTAATACAGCCCGTTTGTGCCCTATTGGTTGTCCTACCTAGAATAGAAGGACAAATAGTTGGTAAGCATTATGTTCTCCATTGGTTTCTAAGATCGGTTTATGAGCGAAATCCGTCAAAACCAAAATATCCCAGGTTCTGTCATGTGTCCCTTGTATTTAAGTTGTTCAAAGATTGGCCACATCATGAAGATCTGGCCTTACGAGACTTAGGATTTAAGGTATCTATCCTAATCCTTCTGATTACGGATCACAGAGGACAAACTGTTATAGCATTAAGCATAGATAAGATTGACATTTTGAAAGAAGAAATTACGTTTGAACTTTCTAAACTATTAAAATAAAAAGGGTTAGGAGACCTGTTATCCTCGATTACACTGAAAGCATTCCATGACAATAGAAAACTTTGTGTTGTTAGGGCTATTAAAGCCTACATATCTCTTACTAAGAAATTAAGAAACAATAACCACGTTATTGTTAAATTACATAAAACCTTAAGGTTCCATTGCAAGGGACACACTTACGAGATGGACTCTGAGAGTGATGTCTACAGCAGGCATTAACATTGACAAATACATGGCACACTCCACCAGGGGGAGCTGTGATGTCGAATGTGAGGAGTTTAGGAGTTTCCATTAAACCCATCCTTAACAATGCAGGATGGAAGACTTCTCAACCTTTCGCCAAACATTACAATAAGAAAGTGGACAGTCAAGATATGGCTGCAAAACGTCTTAGGAAATAGATTCACTAATGTAATTGAATGTACTGAAATAAATATGAATAATTGAAATCATTGAAATCACCAAAATTATAATTATGTAAACATCTCCCTGAGCTATAATTAGCCAGGAGGCTAGGGGATGAGGTGAAATAGATTAATTATGAGAAACTTACCTGTGATATAATTAGCACATAACAGCTAGTATGTGTTAAATATACCACAGGTATGCAGGTATGGCAATTATTGCAATACCTCAGGGGGTTTGACGCCCCTGCCCTGCAGAGTTGTAAACCATTCCCTTGTGGTACAGGTTCTGGACAGAACGAAGACTAAGGGAGCAAACCCTAAACAGAAAACCATGTCACTGTGGCAGCATTAAGGATGGTTGATGTAAGGAACTTCCAACATCTCCCGACCAGCCACTGCAGGGACAAATAGTTTTGTGCCTGTCTGGACATGTTCTTGCCAGGGAGAGAGTGCAGCTGGTAACTTGCAAAAGCCAGCAGCACTTCAACACTTTTGCAGGCAGCTTTCATGAAATGAGCCAACTCATGGACATCACTCTCACAGCACAGAGCTAAATGGAGAGTGACAGTCAAGTAATGAAAGCAGTCTTTGTCGCATCACGAATGACAGCATGATGATACCACCGGCAAGTCTCACATAATTAATCTGTATACATATATGTGAATCTATAATAATCCTATACATTTCCTATGTCTATCCACCTACCCCTTAACCTAGAGTCATGGACTATGTCCCGGCAGGTCCCCTGCGTTCATTTATCTGACCATTATCTGTGATATATGTTGCATTTCAATTGCATTCAATAGTCACCAATTTCTGTTTGGAACATTGATTTCAAGTACCACATACGCCTGGTGAGAAAAGGCATGTCACAAGTTCAGGGAGCGTCGATGGCTCAGCCAGTCTCCACCTTAAGGCCTTGAGAATCAATTCTTGCAGGGAAAATACATGGCTTGTAGCCGAAAAGGTTGTAGGCGAAAGGTTTCTAGGTGAAATAGTTGTAGGCAAAATGGTTTTAGGCAAAATGGTTGTAGGCGAAATGGTTTTAGGCAAAATGGTTGTAGGCAAAATGGTTATAGGCAAAATGGTTCCCGGCAAAATGGTTACAGGCAAAATGGTTACAGGCAAAATGGTTACAGGTAAAATGGTTGTAGCCGAACTGGCTATAGGTGAAATGGTTACAGACGAAATGGTTGCAGGCGAAATGGTTACAGGCGAAATGGTTACAGGCAAAATGGTTGTAGGCAAAATGGTTGTAGGCGAAATGGTTATAGGCAAAATGGTTTTAGGCGAAATTTGTGTAGGCAAAATGGTTGTAGGCAAATTGATAGTAGATACAATAACAATAAACCATCGATAAATCACACATCCCTTTCTCTAAGCAAATATTCCCGCAATATATGACAAGTTTTAGCCACAAAGTTGAGATGGTAGTGTGCCCGAATAAGTCCTTATCACTATTGAAATACACCCGTCTGCAATGGATTCGTGTATCTATCTGTATATATATATATATATTCCTATTTGATGAAACTATTATAGTCCTCTGCATTTCCTACGCCCACCCTCCTATGCATTAACCTAGAGTCATTCACTCCACTCCCATCAGGTCCCCTGCTGGGAGTGGAGTGTCGTGTAGTAGTATGCACTGACCTCTCAGGCAAGGTACCAGATAGACTGGTAGGTGTGGGTAGGGTAGTGAGCCCAGACGAAGTGGTTGAAACACCAACGGTAGAATCATTTGGGAGAAGGCTGGATAGACATTGGAGAGGACACCCACAATTATATGACTTCAGGGCACCGTCGATCTCCATAATGTACACAAAAATACTTCTTTTTTGCCATAACGAGCTGGCAGTAAACCACCATTATCTATGACATATGTCACGTTTCCATAGTCACCAATTTATGTTTGCAACATTGATTTCAAACACCACACGCACCATCTGATGTCCACCCTGCGAAGGGGCATGTCGCGAGTTCAAGGATCATCTGTGTCTCAGTCAGTCTACACCTGGAAGCATTGAGAATCAATTCTTGCAGGAAAAAGACAATAGGGAATTCTGTGCTTTTCCATATTGTCTCTTCTTTCTCTCATGCGACTGAACTGATTCCTTTCCCTGCTTTGATACCATTATGGAATAACGACACCCTACATTCTGGTACTGCTACTGTTACTGTAATCAACAGCTGTGCTCCGATCAATAATTAGCAGGTATTAACTACAGAAATTCAGACATATTCACTATGTGTGCATTGTATGTAGTCCACACATTATGTGAACTACTAGTGAGTGTAGGGAATATGGCTAGTGTAATAGTCTGGACTGACCTCTGAGGCAAGGAGCCATGTAGTAAAGTACGCGTGGATAGGGTACCTAGGTGGTGTAATGGTTAGCACATTGGCCGAAATGCAAGCATTATGGGTTCGAAACCGGCTCTAGCTGCAATCCTTCCCATTTTCATCATACCCCATAACACTCGTTGGCATGACCTGGATCTCGTACAAGCAATGCTATGATTCTTGAATCTACCCTGTGTATGTAAATGTGAGTGCATTGCAGCATGTATGTAATTGTAAGCATTAACAAAGTTATCGACATAAACCACTTAAAAGACTTACAATTCACTGACCTCTCAGGCAAGGTACCAGATAGACTGGTAGGTGTGGGTAGGGTAGTGACCCCAGACGAAGTGGTTGAAACACCAACGGTAGAAGCATTTGGGAGAAGGCTGGATAGACATTGGAGAGGACAACCACAATTATATGACTTCAGGGCACCGTCGATCTCCATAATGTACACAAAAATACTTCTTTTTTGCCATAACGAGCCCAATAGGGCCTAGATCAGCCACAAGAGGATCTGTAAGTTAATCTGTAAGTTACTGAGGGAACCTAGCTGGTGTAATGGTTATCACACTGGCCCTGAGTGCAAGAGGTTTGGGTTCGAATCTTGCACAAGGTAAAATAATTCCCAATTTCATCGCAATATTTCCCAACTTCATCGCTTGCACAACAGCTAGGCTTTACAGATTTGGTATTCATACGAGCACATTCTACGCAAGTTGCCCATTGTGATACAGAGGCCCCGATTCTCGCTACTAGTAGCACAAGAATGTATATATCACCCCCGGCTCAAGGATGTCAAGCAATGAAAGTGCATGATCGATATGCGCTGGCATAAAAGGTTCTACTTAAAGGCCATAAAGTCCTTCCCTCTCTGCTTTTATCCATTCATTCAACCTTTTATTGTCGTCTTTTACTGAGGCTGGCTTATGGTCAGCCACACGCGACCGGGTATCCAAGTGACTCCAATCTGCTTGAATGCTTGACTTCCTCTCACAGTCTCAGCTATACTTCTTAGTTCCAAATGTCTACTTCCGGTGTCAAAGTTCATGGCGTAGATACCCGCGGTCAAACTGAAGACTTGCAACTGAAAACGGTGCATGTGTAACATTGCATGGATCTTCACATACGCGCATAATTTCAAATTGTGGTTGATTCGGCGGGGGGAGCTGTCACGCCGCCCTGCTGGAGGCTGCCAGTGTTGCAGTTTACGCGGTACACCAGTTTGCGAGGTACACATACACTCAAATGCATTGTCAATGGCCGTGAGCAAATCGTCATACAGAAAAAGTCAAATATCTCTAAAAGTACACCACCTAGAAACAAACCGCTTGGCACACATACAGAAAACCTATTCAACAAACAGATTATATTAAATTTATAATGTTAGGGTTCTTGATTCCTATTAATTTTGAATAAAACTAATGTTTTGCACTGCGCATACCATCAAACTCAAGGCATTGTGAATGGTCATGAGCAATCTTCATACAGAAAATACCGAAAAAGTGAAATATCTCTAAAATCACACCATCTAGAAGCAAATCGCTTGGTACACATATATAAAACATCTTTCCCCAATTCATAAGGGTAGTGATGATGCTGTTCGATTTTGATGCATGTGCAGAAGCGATGTGTCCCTCGCAAACTGGCGTACCGCGGAAACTGCAACACCGGTACTACTCATGTCAGACAGCCCACTGCCGGCCCATAGACTTCACTGGGTGGAACAGCTCAGGACACTTGCATGCTTAAAGTTACCCCGCCTACCCATCCTCTTAATGGTACAGAAGCATTGGCTTGGGGACTCCTTGGTCCCTCGATAGTCCCCTCAAAAGATTTTAGAAAACGTCTTGACATATTAAATATTAATTTTAGTAAAATAAATCCATTTTCCTAAACAATTCCTGTGTCTGGCTCCCTCTGTCCGAATCATCAGGATATATATAGCAAACGCTGTCTGACTTGGTGAAATTTAAAACTGTGCTTGTCTTGCCTTACCCGGATCTTCACATTATCAGGATATAGTAAACGCTGGCTGGCTTTGTGTCAGGATAATGTAACTGGGTTTGGGTGTCACATCTTGAGACCAGGTCCATAGTAACTCAGTGAGGCAGTGCTATAAAGCCTTCAGATATGTATCGGATGTAAAACCCAAAGCGAACCATATTAGCCGTATTAAATTGCGTGGCTAAATATCAGCAAACATTTATCGAGTTGAACTGGTCCAGTCAAACCAATGACTTAAAAAAGTGATACTTGTCGCTTCCTAGCTGGGTGCACAGCATTATTAGGGTAGGGCATGGAGCAGTGGATTGAGGAAGACCAATCGTCTGCGATTGAAATTTCCCCTGCTTAAACAACTAATGTACCCAAAAAAAACCAATATTGATAAGGCTGTGAGAACAGTTCTGGAAAATGCAAATTCTCAAAATGTTTCACAAAAATGCAAACCAAAGATAAATAAAAGACACATACTAATATCTGGTCATTGATATGTGGTGGACGATATGTTACGGGTAAAAATAGTGCGATTTAGAGACAATTATGAATTAATTCTAAATCGGTAATCCGCTTAAGTTATTTCAATCCCTAAATAAATCTTAGATAATGTAAATCCGACTGTAGCCGCAATAGTCGATGTTTACTTTGTGTGCTGGAAAGTCGTTAAGCAAACAAACAATATTTCCGATTGTCGCTTTGGAGTCATTTCAATCACTAAAGAAATCTTAGATTCTTCACTCCAGTGGGTCCCAAGAATGAAAGGGCAGAGGTGCAGTAATCTCTGAGGCATCATGGGATTACTTCCAAATATCAATATGGGCAGCGATAATGGAAGTTGGGGCGCTTTCCCTAACACATCACCGCCAGTATTACTGGGCATGGTGGCCGAAGCGGTAGAGCTTGGGCCTCGCGTGCGGAGGTCGGGACTTTGGTTCCCGGTCAAGTAAAATCAATGACTTATAAAATTGATACTTAGCACTTCCTAGCATGGCGTTGGGCATTAATAGGATAGGGAAATGACTGGTTAGCTCTCGGTTTCAAGATATAGTGGCTGAGTGGGATATCTGATCATGGTGCTGGTAGTCTGGGCTCCCAGTGGGGCAGCACTATAAATTCGCCATGAGCGCACACTGACACAAGTCAGCACACATCGTGATATGAGCCTAGATGGTCCCAAGATGTAGCATTCCAACAACCAAACAACCTGCCTCGAATATCTGATTTTGTTAAGGTACTGCTTCTGTGTGAAATCATTCCGATATATTATATTATTAATATGAGTAAATAAACCGAATACTTGTATATGTATCCAAATAATGTATCCAATTTAATTATTCTTATACACAATGCTTTTTTTTTTTGTTTGTTAACGACCCCCCAGCACAAAAAGTAAACATCGGCTAGTGGGGTCATACAGTGGTTTAAACATGCCATATTAATGGCCTTGTCACACTATGACGTAACGCGCCAGCGTAGGGACAACATGAAAATAAATTTAACCCATCAAACATCTCGACATAATATGCAAATACATGGCCAAGTTGGACGTCAATGCCGCATAGTAGACATGAGCGTAATGTCGGTATAGCATCATGTCAACGAGAGAGGTCAAAGGAATTATTAATTATGTAAAAGTGAGGCTAGCGAAACCCCAGCACGTGATGTCAGCCTAGCTTGACAGTAGCGGCCACTTAGCGTCGCTTAACATTGTCATGTCCGAGGCAACCGTTTTCTCTGACGTGAGTCAACGTCGACCAACCGAGAGGCTGGCGTCAGTCCAACATTGCTGGCGTGAAGCGCAAAGTCCTCCTCCCTGTGTGTCACTATGACATAATGCACCGTTGATCTAACGTAGCTGACGCATCCCTCTGACATGTCTAACGTCGGCATAACATGAGTGTGACATCATCCAAACATCACTGGATTATGTCGAGCTACGTCAAATGTTTTGACATGTCCAAAACTTGGACGCGTGCTGACGTAACTCGACGTAAACTGACGTAACTCGACGTAAATCGACATCAGTATAACGTAAGCATGATGTAACTCGACGTACCTCAACGTACTAGCCAACATTCACCTATGTCGGCTTATGTTACCTCCTTACATCATAGTGTGACAGGCCTATAACAAATATACAAGTTTTTATTCGTTGTTGGTATTTTCTTTAAAGACATTTGATCAAACAAGTAAAACAGAGCACATAAATGTATGCCAACAGAGCATACAACTGTGGTGATATCACATGTGGTTCATGATAAATATCTCATACACAAGTGCAGTGGTGCTAGATGTATGTATGTAATGCTGAGCACATCGTCTAAACATGATTTGATTTGACAAGGATGTCGTGTGCAGAAAGGGGATTCCAAAACGAGGCTGGCAGACGCAGAGCAGTGGCAGTTACCATATAAAAACACACACGGGGCGGTATCCAAACCCGGCCGCTGTGTGCATAAGGAATGCACCTCGGAATAACTCCCTTCTCAACATCTGGTCAATTTCATACATCACTCTCAGATACAGACCGTGAGCGCCGATGATGGTTGGTTCGTTGCTGGAGTGTTATGTCCTGGCAACATCTAAGGTCATATCAGGACAGGTACCTATTTGGGACAGTGCGTACTCATGGTAATTTTATAGTACTGCCCCACTGGGAAATCAGGCCGCCAGTACCGTGACCCGATATGCCGCACAATCACATTATCCTAACACCGAGCTAACCAGTCCTTGTCCTATCCTAGTGATGCCGAGCATGCCAACACTCTTGACACTATAGGATTCAGTAGTAACAGGTTGTATTAACTTGCCTCAGGATTCCCTTCTCTGTTGTGATAAATGTCTGATAAGTGCACTGGTATGTAACGTAGATAGATATGTAGAATCAAATCTAGATGATTACTTTGGTTTTGAAAATTGGATTCTTTTAGCGGACTATCCAGCTTTAAGTCCTAGTCACACCTCACCGGATTGATCAACGGACAGAATTGTCGGTGGTGATAAGTATCAAAATGTATTAAAATGTGTCAAAATGTTGCGCTATCAGGTAAATGGCCACTGGACGAATGGACATGAAACGGACATGAACGAATAGTCAATGGACGAAACAAAATCGAACCGGACAAGAACCATAGACGTCAGTCCAGCGGCATCCATTCCTAGTTTTGTGCATGTTCAAAACTTGTACGGACATAAACCGGACATTGTTCGTTTACTGTCCATTTCCCCCCGATCCAGTGAGGTGTGACTGGGCCTTTAGGTCGAAGGAGCGACACATACAACCAACATGTTCCACCACACGTCATTGAGCAATCATAAATCTTACCAAACATCCTTTGAATCTAGCGATAAACCAGACAGCTGTAAACGCCTGCATACAGCTGCACTGCATTATGAACACACCATCTATGGACAAGTCATGAATGTGGTGGACAAGCTCAATTAGGCGGTATGTGACTGCTCTCCGCTAGGAGGTGCCACAGGTGGCGCCCTGGTGCCGGGGCGCTGACCTACGCATGCCCAGCCCATGACTGAGTGGCTCTCGTTTGACGCTGAGCGTTATGACGCCCCACATCCTGATTGCCGCGTCCCCCTCCCACACATCCTCCATCGCCCCTCCCTCCATCACCCCTACCCCATCACCACCATCCCCACTCCCTCCATCACCCTTCACCCATCCCCACCGTCCCCACCCCCTCCATCCCCCCTCACCCATCCCCACACCCTCCATTACCCCCATCTATCCCCACCCACCCCCACCCACGCCCTCCATCACTACCACCTATCCACACCCCCTCCATTACCCCTCACACAGCACCACCACCAACCCTCACCCACCATCACCACCACCCACCCCACCCCACCCCTCCATCGCGTGTGGGAGAGATCGGGAGTTCAGTTCATGGAAGAGTCAAACCAAGGACTTATAAAATTGAAACTTGTTGCTACATGGCCTGGCACACAGCATTAATAGAATAGCGCAAGGCTGGGTATCTCAGTATCAGGATCATGTGACCGAGTGGGTTATCGGGTAAAGGTGCCGGTGGCCTCATTTCCCAGTGGGGCAGCACTATTAAGTTACCATGAGTGTGCACTGTCACAAGTCGTTACCCGTCCTGATATGACATTAGATGCTGCCAGGATGTAAAACTCCAACAACCAACCAACAAAACCCACACCCTCCATCACCCGCAGCCACACCCACCCACCCAACCCACAACCCATCCATCCCCTCACCCCCACCCCACCCCCACCCCACCCTTTCTCCCGCGCACACTGATTCATGACTGCTTTATTGGCCGCTGCCCATGCGCAGGCAGCAAATGACGAAGCAGCTCTCTCGGCCGGCACCCCCCCCCACCCCCACCCCCACCCCCACCCCCACCCCCACCCCCTCGCCCCCAATCATCGCTCACGGTCTAACAGTAGAAGGTGGAAATATTATCTTATTTATGAATATTCACTTTATTTTCATCACGTTGCTCGTAATTCACAGGAAGTGCATGGCAGAAACAAAGGAAAGGTCCGAGATCAAAATTGATGCAAATTTTGAAAGGGGTTGTGCAGAAGGAGTCGGAAATTTGGTGCTCACGTAGGACTTTGGAAAGTGCGGTGGCCGACACAAAGATGAATGCGCCGGACGCGGTCGCCGAATCGGTAGAGCGCACCCTTCTCGCGCGCAAGGTCGGGAGTTCGAATCCCACCCGAAAGTTTGTTTTATTTAACGACACCTCTAGAGGACAGTGCTTTTTATCATCCGATATTGGATGTCAAACATATGGTCATTCTGACATATTTCATTGGAGGAAACCTGCCGCCGCCATCGAATCCCACCCGAGTCGAAACAGTGACTTATAAAATTGATGCTTTTCCTTACCTAGCCTGGCGCTTGGGATTCCTAGGATAGTTAGCTCAGTATCAGGATAATGTGACTGATTCGGAAATTGGGTCCTGGTGCCAGTGACCTGGTCTCCCAGTGGGGGAGCACTATAAAATCGCCATGAGTGCGCACTGTCACAAGTCGGTATTCATGTTTTTGTTGGTACATTAGTTGAGTAAGCAGGGGAAATTTCAATCACAGACAATTGGTCTTCCACATTCCACTGCTCATTGCCCTATCCTAATAATACCGAGTGACTGGCTAGGAAGCAACAAGTATGAATTTTAAAGACATCGGTTTGATTCGACCAGGGTTCGAATCCCACTGCAAAGTCGACGGCTGGCAGTTTGAGTGGTGTGGATAGGCTAAAGGAAATCACTACAGGCAAGGAAGGAAAGTAGATAAAGAGTGAAAGTAGGAGAGTGAGACTCCCCCATTTATTGTATATATAGTTTCAGGAAACAAGATGGTGGTGATCACATGATCAAGTCTTCCAATCACTAACGGGCATTCTTCTATCCACCAATGAGGGTTCAATATCCTTGTAACCAGGGCATGGTTAGATCTGGCTACAGTGCCATGTTATGTCTGGTGTACAGTGATCCATAAATGCCACTTGGGGGGAGGGGGTATGTCAGGAGAGTTCCAAAGACTCTCTCAGATGTCAAGAAGTGACCCTCTCTGAGGTCAAGAAGTGACCCTCTCTCACTATCTATATTGATATACAATTTCTATCTTTAATTAGTAATGGATCACCAACTCCACATATACCCTATATGCCTTTGATTTTACCTACCATCTACCATTATATAGACCATTTGCAATTTATTATAGAGTAGTTCTCCATAGCCCATATCTCAAATATCGGACAATTGTACACCACAATCTACCAATAATAGCGACGGACACTCAACTCATTCAGTGATCGGGTCTGGTTATGCCCTTAGATGATGCTAGGATGTAAATCAACACACAAACAAACCAGAGGTGAATTTTCAAGTGGAGGCTCCCGGGCCGGACTCAGGTTCATTATACGTATATAAAGGGTCGGAATCAACATGTATTAATCAAATATATTCGGCGAGAGTTTATATATTTTGGTAATATCTAATAATGTCCAATCGCTGGCCGGTGCCTGCGAGCCCGGGACTACTCGATAGTGACGCCAGCGCCGGGTTCCGCTGCCTATCTGCCATATTGCATTAGTATTGGCCCTGATTTTGAACTTTTTTAACCGGTAATCATAAATTGCTAGCCAAGATGAGCAATAAAGATTGTCCATCCCTTCACAAGTACGCTTCCCTCATTTATTTGTGTGCAGGCAAATGTATACATATTCATGTGCTGTATAAACAATTATACAAGTATAATTATCTGTAAACTGATTAAGCAGGTGACCAGAACTCTGCCTCTAGTTGGCACCAGAATGACCCTACACACCTGGTGACACTCAACTACTCAAGTCACTGGTCAGGCCTCCTGCCTCGCCTGGTGCTGCCCCCTGGCCTATTTCACCTATCCTGGCTCTGCCACATGCCTGTACCACTAGTAGTCTGCACTGACCTCTCAGGCAGGGAGCCGCACATACAGATAGAGGGACACTGACCTCTCAGACAGGGAGCCGCATATGAGTAGTGTGCTGAGATCAAAGAGCCTAGATGGTGTAATGGTTAGCACGCTGGCCCAGAATGGAAGAGATGTGCCTTTGATTCCCGCTTTAGGCACAATATTATCCATTTTCATCACATCCATGACACTGGTGCCATGACCAGGACCCTGTACAAGCTACACGCTGCATCGCTGTTGGACCTACCCTGTGCATGGATATGTACGGTGTGCCTGTGTGTATGTAATTATAAGCATTAAATGACCTTACAAAAGACTGACAATTCCATGGGGACTAGTGTAGTAGTCTGCACTGACCTCTCATGCAAGGCGCCACATATACATATATATATACAGGTCTTTCTTTATGAAGATTTATACTGCATATCATGGATAAGTCTGAATAGTCTAGTTTTCACCATTAGACAGCTGGTCGATAGAAAGCCCAAGCCTACACTTTAACCGACTCAATGCATTTTTAGCCTCCCACATCACATAGACACACAACACAAGCAACTGACCTTTGATGATGCTGTAAATCATATTCAGCAGTGGGAATCGTCAGTGCTCATAGCATGGGGAAACAAACCACCTACATCAAGATTAGGAGTCTGACCTAGAAATAAGTCAGACATTCTAACTATTCCGCCACAGAGAAGACCACGTGTAGTGATTTGCGGGTAACACGGCCCCCTGATGCTGTGAGCTTGGACTGGGATCGAGCAGCTCGGCGCTAAATGAGAGCGGGTGGACGCCTCCTCAATGTTGTCTCTCCTTAGGGGCAACAAAGTCGAGTATCAATCTCCAGGCGCAGTTTATCTGAAGTAGACTGAAGTGATTAGGCAGATGCTGGCGCCGTTGCAATAAGGGTTCTGTCACCGTTCAACTAATTGTACTGGCTGCGATTGTGGTTGTACATATTGAATTATGTAATTTAATCATTGAAAGATTAAGTCATTTTTTCCCCTCTGCGGCGATAAATCTTACACAGCATATATATATATATATATATATATGTAGTCTCTCATTCTCTCTCTATATATATGTAGTCTCTCTCTCTATATATTTGTAGGCGGAAGGAAGGCAACAAGAGATAAGTATGGGCGATATCATTTAATAGTAGTCAATATAACAAGTAACAAGGGTAACAATAGTACAGTGATATATATGTAGTAGAAGATATCAAGTTGACAATAGGCAATATCAACAAATAGGGACTTTGTAGTAGAATCAGTATAATTGGGATATCTGGCTGGGCAACTACCCTACCGGTTAATAATACAAAATTACAAACACAAGTCAGAGATGTGTCAATCTGCGGTGTTGAAGGGGGAGTGGCGAGTACAGTGCAAATTGGCCTAGTGTCCAGTGTCAGTGCGACACAAGCACTGCACGTGCCCCTAGTTTCGAACCCGGGAACTATAACAAGGGTAACAATAATAACAGTGATATATATGTAGTAGAAGATATCAAGTTGACAATAGGCAATATCAACAAATAGGGACTTTGTAGTAGAATCAGTATAATTAGGATATCTGGCTGGGCAACTGCCAAAAACACAAAAAGAAAAACTCTAAATTAACGAAATAAAGAACGTAAGAAAGGAGAGTTAAAGAACAGTTTTGTCAATGGCATTTGACCCTCTCATGTAGTTTAAGATGCGTTCAGAAATGGGTTGAGCAATATATTTATAAACACAATCGAAACGCCAGTCACCACAGGTTTTGAGTTCTTCCAAAGAAGCCCTTGCATGTGCAAACAAGTACAGCCACCACGACGCAGGGAATGGCATGAAAAATCATTTGGATTTACCCCAGCGGCTTTGGTAAAGAGTTTAATCCTGGATTGTAATTGTGTGTATGGAAGGGGGCATGAAGCCCCCAATGGGCGAGGGAACCTGAAATGCCAGGAAATTGTCCCGCAAGGGGGTCTCAGCAAAGTGTGTTTTTTTTTCCCAGAAAACTGCTCATAAATTAGGATTTTTCAGGCTTGAAATCAGGATTAGCAATTTGCTTTCAGAAAATTGGATCGTTTTGGATTTCCGGATGGATATCATCATTCTCTATGGGAAAATTGAGAAATCAGACCGCAGAAGAATGCAATCTGAATCTGTTAGTTGGCATTTCCGAAAAAGGCCTGTGACTCCAGTTAGGATGGCGGCTCTGGTTGCTGTATGGCCTATTGAATCAGAGAAGAAAGAACAAATAAGTAATAAGTGTTTCGACAGTAGAGGGTCAGCCGATTTAACAGACTGCCCGAGAATAGGTTTAAGACCGCCTAAGATGGTTTTAATAGTGTGGTGAGAGTAATCAACGGGAGTAACACCTTCAGAACAAAGAAACAAATTTAGGGCAGACAAATCAAAGGGATAGGCAAGCAATATAAATAGCTACCTGTGTAGGGGGACATGGAACAGGGGCAAGTAAGTCACGGAATTTGTCAATAAATTTAAAGTATTTACGAATTTGCATAGACCTTGTGGTGATGCTGTTTGGGCGTAATAATGCGAGGCAATTTTGTTCGCTTCAGAGTGAAGATCAGCAACAACTAAAAGTAAAGGGCTGACATTTAGGGAGAATTAATGAAATAAGTGCGAACAGCGAAGTAATGAGCCACGGTCAGCGATTGTGATTTTACCACAAAGTGTTCTATCAGTCCATCTGCTTAATCCATCACAACTTCTATTATAATTAGTTTTAATATGGACGGAAAAAATAATAGAATTGTATTTAATGGAGAACCAAAAGAGTTCTTCAGCCAGTTCATTACCATAGGGTTGGCAGACTTTCCACTATTTAAGGCTGCGTGCACAGGTGTGCTGTCAGTTACAAAGATAATATTCTTATTGACCCATAACTTACATTTCGCGTACATTTATGTGAGCATCATTTCAAGCAATGTCAGAAGAAGCAACGTGGTGGGATAGCCGGTACGGATCGGATTTGTTGTACACAAATCCTACACACCAATCATGCTGATGCAATCCACCGAACCCAGTGTTTGAGGCATCTTAATATACTGAGAAAGTTTCAGTGTGATTACCGAGCATTTTATTGTAACCATTAAATGAATCAACGTAATTCAACCACCAATTAATCTCCTCTCGAAATGCCGAGTTGATCCGGAATTTATGGAATTGGTGTCTAAGAGCTTTAATGCCATCATATATCCTAGAAGAGAAAGACCTACCACCACGGACAACAGTCGAGCAATGAGACAAGCACCCACCATGTCATTCCAATTCTTTTCGAGTAGCCTTCCTTTTGTTTAAACAAAATTGCAAATTGAGTTTTAATTTAAGAACTTTGTCAGGTGGTAGTCGAAGCTAATATAGTCTCTCTCTCTCTCTCTCTCTCTGTATATATATATATATATATCTCTCAAAAGGTGCTAAGCAATACGGGACAAAACGTTGTCCATTGTAGCGATCAACATACTATCTGCTTATGCATTTGCTCAGGATAAACTGATTTATGGTGTTTCATAATCCCAATAGAATACATATTGATTTGAAGCAAATGTCCTTGTGTTACAGTGTAACCGTTTCTGTGCTGTTTTGTGTCAATCGTTAAAGTGGACAAACAAAAAATGGTTATCACCTTTTGAGACAGGCTCATATAAGAGTATAATAAGCGTGAAGATCCATGTTCTCCCCAGCGACTAAGTCATCGGCTGCTCACCTACTCATTAGCTCATCTATTGGTACCTCATGACCTCCCCACGTGGCACCACCTGCTCGCCCACGATTCAGCGGTAGTTATCCTAACTCACTGTAATCAATACATTGTCGCCCCTCCTGATATGACCTTAGATGTTGCTAGGAAGTGTAAAACAACAACCATACAACAAACATCAATGCATTGTGTATGCACGCAGACCGGTACCCTTGAACCAAGTATTAGCTTTTAGCTGTTGGTTCAACGGCCCACAGGCTCGCGGCCTGCCAGTTTTCGGTGACGCGAAGTGGAGGAGCAAATTTTTGTTTGTTCTGACTGAAACCGCCGGCACGCAACATTGGGGTTGGCGCCAGACTGGATGGCCGAATGAGTTGAGCGTCCGTCTCCCGTGTTGATAGATCGTGGGATTCAAATCGATGGTTTCAAACAATGGTCAAGTCAAATCAATGACGTAAAATTGTTTACTTGTCACTTACTAGCCAGGTGTTCAGTGCTATTAGGACAGGGCTAGGACTGGTTGGATCAGTGTCAGGATAATGTGACTGAGTGGGATATTGGGGCATGGTGCTGGTGAGATGGTCTCCCAGTGGGGCAGCACTATGAAGTCGCAATGAGTGCACACTGTCACAAGTCGGTACCCATCCTGATATGACCTTAGATGTTGCCATGACATAAAACTCCAGCAACCAACCAACCATCGGGATTAGCGCGCGACGATCGGGATTGACTCGCAATGATTGGCGTTAGCGCGCGATGAACAATTAGCGTCCTTACGCCAAGGGGTGTGGGGTGGGGGGGGGGGGGGGGCTGTGAGTTAAATCCTCGACAAGCTGAGTAAATGAAGGCAGAATGAGGCGGCTACGTCTGAGTGTGGGCTGGAGCAAGGAGTTGGGGGTTGGGTTCTGGAAGTTGGTTGGTTATTTGATTGTTCAATTTGTTACGTCCTGCAACATCTAATTAAACCAACACAAGACAAGTACAGTATAAAGTGGCATTTATTCTTACTATTTCGTTGGTACATTTGAGCCATGAGATGTTTGATTTATTAAGATTTCGAGGATTTCAGGCACGTAGCCCTATGAATGTCAGTTATAGTTGGGCTGGGTGGGACGGCAAATCCAAAGGAGAGAACAGGTCCTGCCGATCGAAAGGCTCTGGTCAAAGTGTCTATAGAGAAAATGCATCACATCTCGTTATGCAAATTTACAGAAGATGGTGCCACAGTCGGAGCATTTATTATTAAGGAGGACACTATAGATGGCGCCAGCAGTCGCCTGGATGTTTAGTATGTACTTTTTCTTGTGGGTTAAATTACCAATGTTGAAATCAACGTTGACAATGTCATATCAGGACGGGTACTGACTTCTGAAAGTGTACACTCACGGTGACTTCATAGTGCTGCCCCACAGGGAGACCAGGCCACCAATGTAAAGATGTGATTAAGAACCGACTTCACACGTTGACGTCCCGTTGCTGACGGGACTTTATTACGGTGCCTCCCAGTCTGCGCTGGTTGCCCGTTCGCTGGTCCCGCCCTGCTGGCTCCCGGCGTGTCGTGTCTTAGTACATACATAACAACCAATACCATGAACGGAGATCTTATACCCCAGTCACACGAGAGCCAGCATTCGCCGCCAACCTCCTTACTGCCAAAAGGACACCAACCTCCCAGTGTCCCACAGGATACATTGATTCAAATACATGGTCCGCACCATTTTGGTGTGAGGGCGGCGCGAGGGTGGCACTGGGCCAGCACGAGGGCAGAGGTGGGTCATCTCCGGGTTGCTGTCAGGGTGGCGCCGGGTTGGGGAAAGGGCAGCGCCAACCACACGGTGAGTGCGGCATCGGATGTGTTGGGGCCGCCAGGTCAGCACCAGATCGGCACCAGATCGCCGACAACTCGGCACCAGGAAGCGAACCAGTTTTGAATGGCACTGCCGGAACAGCAAGCAAGCAGGTTGCAGGTGCAGCAGCTGTAACCTCCTTGGATCCAAAATTTCCGAAATGGATGCCAGGAGGTTGGCATCCCTGTGGTGCCAGCACTTAAGGAGGACGTAAGGAGGGTGCAATGAGGACGTTTTGACGTCGCGAATCGATCGTAAGCGAACGCAGGTCTTGTGTGACTGGCGTATAACTCAGTTAAATTATCCTGACACTGAGCAAAGCAGTCCTTGGCCTGTCTTAATAATGCCTAGCACCAAAAAGTAACAATTTTGAAGTCATTGCAAGGATTCAACCAGGTTTCAAACCTGTGCGTTCGAATCCCACATTCTACCAAAGCGAGAGCTTGACGCTCAACTCATTTGGCCATCCCTTCTGGTAGGCGGCGGGAGCAGGGGGGAGAGGGGGGGGGGCAACTGATGTGTGTTCAAGATGGAGGCACTCGTGAAGTGGGGCGGGATTTAGGGGTAGACAGGATACAAACACTGCCAGCCCGACGCGCCTTCAGCCCGCTAGGCGGCGTGCAAGCAGGTGGGAAGGTGCGATCAGAACGACAGGAAGGACCCATAGTTCTGCGTAAATAATGAACGCACATGCATACTAAATTGGTATGGAGGTGGCTGCTTCTGACGCTGGTGAATGCAAGTATGAACCGAGAAGGGATTCTGTCTATAACAACATTGCTCTGGTAACCTCCCATACATTTACCTTCAAATTTAACTTATTACAGTACAACCCCGTTAAGCCAAGCTTGATTAAACCAAACGATCGGTTAATCCAAACATTTTTCGGCGGCCCGGTAAAAATCTACTATTTATCATATAAAAACAGTTGGTTAAACCAAAGTCGGTTAATTAAAAATTATCGGTTAATCCAAATAAAATCGTTGGACTCCCGGCCACTTCCGGTACGGTTAAACCAAACTGTCATGTGGTTTTAAGGTCATCTGTGACTTTTTTATATGATAAATCCTGCGGTGTGAGTGACAATGTGGCGAGACAGTTGGTGACGAGCAAACCCGGTGGTGGCGCCACCAGTCACAGAGATTAATAACGTATATATAATAAGTAATTCCCTTCCGCCCCTTTATACCATGAGTAAGTGAATGTCTTATACCCCTGTCACACTACGACGTAACAAGCCAACGTAAGCCTGACGTGCTCACGTTTTGTCATTACGTTGACGTACATTGGGTTACATTATGATGACGTCAGAAATGATATTAGACTGATGTCAAGCTATGTCACGTTACGTTGTGTTACGTCGGAGCACATCAAGGTTTTGACCCTGTTCAAAACTTTCGACGTAACTCAAACATAAGCATTTACGTTTGCCGTATGTTCTGTACATGTTCGGCGAACGTCAATGACATTAAACGGACGTTAGTCAAATGCTGCTCACTACATTCCACTACATTCCACTATGTTGACCCACATTAAAGCCGGAGAAAACATCCACGCGGCATAACGGGAACATCAGGAGAATGTACGCCAAACGTCCATCCAACATACGTTCAACGTAGTACATACATTCAGTGTTTCGCCACCGTGTCATGACGTATGTAACATCACATAACGTAGTTCTGGCGATGGAATAACATACATAACATTCCGTGGGCGTAATGACATCCTCTCTCGTTGAATGACTCTATCACTACGCTTTATCGACATTATGCTTTCGTCAACTACGCTGCATCCACGTTCAACTTGTGCCCAAATTTGCATACTACGCCGAGAAGTTCGACGTTTTTCACGTTCTCCCTAGGATAGGTCATTACATCATTACAGTGTGACAGGGCCAATATACGCGGAACACGACCTATCCTTACCCGCTCTGTCCCACCCACCCACCCACCCAGTCACTGGTGAGAGTGAACGGCGACACATTGGAGATCGACTTACTGGAAATCTCAACATCAGTCTGAGCCTGGACATGAGGGGGATTAGTCTGGATTTGTGAGCGTGGATTACAGTGTCACGTGGGAGCCTGCACTCAGCACTGATGGAGTATTGCGGGTTGTTGGAGTTTTACCTCCTGGCAACATCTAAGGTGATATCAGCACGGGTACCTACAGACTTGGTAGTTGGTTGGTTGTTGGAGTTTTACATCCTGGCAACATCTAAGGTCATATCCGGATGGATCCTGACTTGTGACATCATCATCATCATCATGCTGTCAGTCGCGATGTGACAAACACTGGTTTCATTATTTCATGAAAGCTGCCTGCAAAGTGTTGAAGTGCTGCTGGCTTTTGCAAGTTACCAGGGGCACTCTCTCCGGGAGAAAATAGAGGTTTCACACCGGCAAGAACATGTCCAGAGAAACGCAAAACTAGTTGTCCCTGCCATGGTTGGTCAGGAGATGTTTGGAGTTCCATACATCAACAGCCCTTAATGCTGCCACAGTGACATGGTTTTCTGTTCAGGGTTTGCTCCCTTAGCCTTCGGTTCTGTCAAGAACCTGTACCAGAAGGCAGTGGTATACAACTCTGCAGGGCAGGGGCGTCAAACTCCCTGAGGTATTGCAATACCTGCATACCACACGATTTGTGAGAGTGCATACTTATGGTCGCAACTAAGGAGCATGTATGGTGGTCGGAAGGAGGGTGTATGGTCGTCGCTAACGCAAGCCTCGTGTGACTGGGGTATCACCTAATGCACTTCATCACTGCTAGGATGGAATATCCCCTAAATGCTGCAGTGATATGTAGCAATCATTCGAAACAAATACTAGTGAACTGTCGAAATTGCTCTTGTATATAATCATATTGATTGATGACTAATCAGTCATTGCTTTTTGCCATATCAGCAGCAAATGCCATATTCACAGCAAGAAGTGTTTAATAGGGAAATAGCGAATGGTAGACAGGAAGTGTGAACACTTATTTGTGTCTCATGTTTGCTTGAGTGCAAGTAAATAAGCAACAGAAGGAATAATTAGTAGCATGGATCCCTGGATCATCAGCCCACGCCTTTTCTAATCTGTTCTTCAATGAATTTATTGACTCAGCATCAATAACATTTTGTGGAAGACTGTTCCATATATTTATGATCCTGTTTGAGGAACTGTGTTGCCTTAACTTTGAAATGGCTCTGGGTTTTACTAGTTTGAGAGTCTGGCTCCGACTGCCTTCTCTTTTATTCAAGTTGAAAAATTGGTTCATATCTATTTAATCAAAACCTTTCATAATTTTAAATACTTCTTTTCCTTCTGTAGGAAAGGGTAGGAAGTTTCAATTCCTTAAGCCTTTGTTCATAGGGTCAGTCCTTTATAACTGCAACTAAGTCTGTTGCACGTCTCTGAACCTTTTCGACCTCCAGAATATCTTTCCGAAAAATTGGGCTCCAAATTTGTGGACAGTATTCCAAAATCGGCCTAACAAGAGACTTAAATAGAATGAGAAAATTGTTCTTGTTGAGGCGATGGAAAGTTCTTTTAATTATTCCTACTCTCTGGTTAGCATTTGAGAATATAGTCCTCATGTGTTTCTGAAAGGAGAGTTAGGAGAGTTAGGAGTCGAAGGTTACGCCCAAGTCCTTTTCATGGCTGTCTTGTTGCAGGACAGTGTTCTTCATATAATAGGCATAATGAGGATTATTTTTCCCATAATGAATAATTTTGCACTTCTTTTCATTGAAGGGCAATTGCCATTTCTCGGACCATTGTGCGAGTTTCAGAATATCCTCTTGCAAGAGATTTTATTCTTTTACATCTTTTATGGCTCAAAAGACTTGTGTGTCAACTGCAAATATTTTTAGGTTTGATGCGACACTGCCTGGCAGGTCATTAATAAATATTATAAATAATATTGGTCCCAGCACACTTCCCTGAGGTATTCCCGAGGTGACATTCTTAAAGGAAGATTTGTTATTACCTACTACTACCCTTTGCTTTCTCTCAAACAGGAAGTCCTGTATCCATTCAGAAATTGATCCGGATATTCCCAGAAAGTTGCATTGTCCGATGGTTTTGCATTTCTGTATTTTTTCTGAGATAAATATATTAGATCAATCACTAGTATCTACTTTACATTAGTTCAAAGTTACTTTCATTTTAAATGGTAAACTTTTCAGATATTTTGAGTGCAAACATGGAATATTATTTTTGGCAAGTTTGCCAAAACTCTGACACCATAGACTTCTGCAGTAACAGGTTCTGTTAAATTGACTCAGTATTGTCTTCTACGCAGAAACAAATGCTTAATAAGTGCATCAGTATCTAAGTTAGATATTTAGAATCAAATTTAGATCATTGTTTTGGTTTTGAAAATTTGATGATTTCATCGGACTATGCAGCTTTAACTTGTAATCTGTTTGCATTTAACCATCGCTTTTACACAGAGTGTAAAAACCACACAATCCAATATGAGTCAAAAGACACCACATAATCATAAGCAAGCAATGATGTTGGTCTGAAAGGAACACTACTCGTTGCTACGGTCGAAGCCACTGTGACGCTATTCAGATTGTCATGTCAGAAATGTGACAGCCGCTAATGAGTGTAATTATCATTGCACTGCCTGATGAGACCCATAAAATAACTCAATAAAACCAGCGTCCCAAGGCTGCATCTCTCATTGGTCCGAACAATGGGCAGACATGCCAACAATAATGGCAGCTTCTATTAGACTCGGGCGGTCGGTGCAAGTTGCTTAAGGGTCTCTCCCACTACGACGTATGCAATTTTCGACCAACACGTCGGGATACGGCGTCATACGTTTCGTCTACGTTGGGCATACGTCGAGTGTGCTTGGGATACGGCGTCATAGGTTGTCATAGGTCGGCATAGGTCGAGCCACTAAAAACTGTTTGTGCATGTTCAAAATTGTCAACTTATGTCGCCGTATGGCTCATACATTTCTCATATGCTCGGTCTACGCTAGGTGTATGTTGGCATACATTATGCACACATTAGGGGTAGGTTCGGATACATTGGTCCACGTTAGCCGTATATTCAGCCTGTTTGGAATGTGCAGTCCGCATACAGCCAATGGATGCATAACATACTCCACACGTGCTTCGAACATATGCCTGCCGTATCTCCAGCATACTGAACATATGCGCCATACTTCTAGCGATAGAGTAACATACGTAATGTTGGTCAGAGTACGGTCAGCATATGCAAACGTTTTGCGAATGTTTTGCGAACGTTTTGTGAACGTGCTGTGACGCACATGAACGCTCTGAATAGGTCAGATATACATTCTGCATACGTTACGTATGTTGTGTGTATGTTGTGTGGACATTGTGTGTATGCCCATTTTTATCCCTCGCAGCGCAACCTATTTTGATTTGAAATGTATTTCAACACGTTACACACACGCCGGCGCCATAGGTCGTAGTGTGACAGCCTTTAGTTTCACATTATCTGTATGGAACTGTGATTAAGTAAATGTCTACCCACCCATATGGCATGCTCTCCATTGTTACATAGGATATGCAGGAACTGTTCTCGCACATTAATTCACACATAGCCATATTTGTGCATAGCTCTGCATGTAATTTTTATACATGTTAGCTAGCACATACCAGACGGGAAGGCCGAATGTGTAAGTGTCCGTCTCCCGTGTTCGTAGTCCGTGGGTTCGAACCCTGGTCGAGTTAAACCAATGCCTTACAAATTGATACTTGTTGCTTCCTAGCCAGGCGCTCGGCATTATTAGGACTAGGCTAAGGACTGGTTGGTTCAGTGTCAGGATAATGTGACTGAGTGGGATATCAGGTCATGGTGCTGGTGGCCTGGTCTCCCAGTGGGGCAGCACTATAAAGTCACCAGGAGTGCGCACAGTCACAAGGCGGTACCCGTCCTGATATGACCTTAGTACCCGTCCTGATATGACCTTAGTTGTTGCTAGTTGTTGGGTATGCAGGTATAGCAATACCTCAGGGAGTTTGACGCCCCTGCCTTGCAGAGTTCTAAACCACTGCCTTGTGGTACAGGTCCTTGACAGAACCGAAGGCTAAGGGAGCAAACCCTGAACAGAAAACCATGTCACTGTGGCAGCATTAAGGGCGGTTGATGTATGGAACTCCCAACATCTCCCGACCAGCCACTGCAGGGACAAATAGTTTTGCGCCTGTCTTGACATGTTCTTGCCGGTGTGAATCCTCTATTTGCTCCCCGAGAGAGTGCCGCTGGTAACTTGCAAAAGCCAGCAGCACTTCAACACTTTTGCAGGCAGCTTTCATGAAATGTTCAAATGGAGAGCGGCAGTCAAGTAATGAAAGCAGTCTTTGTCGCATCGCAACCGACAGCATGATGATGATGATGATGATGTTGCTACAACGTAAAACAACAACAAACTAAACCAAACCAGCTAGCACATATTTTTGGTTGTTGTAAATGTAGTTTATTCATTGAATAAGGTCTTTAGTCATTGCCGTCGCATTGGTATTCTAGCCATGTGACAATTCAGGTATTTACAGTAAATGTATATTATAGTTTGATATTGCCATTATCAGCTAGCTCACATTAGCCGAAATATCAATATTAATCACCCCAAGACTTACATATGGTATTGTGATTGGGCCCCTTTGTTGACCACCCGGAACTTGACCCTCATGCAAGCAGGAGAACGAGTACACTTGCTTCTTATACATCTTTATTTGTTCTCTGCTCACTGCGGCATCCATAACCAATTGACCCGCCTCTGCCCTGACAGGTCCCACGTCAACAGGGGGTAGGGGTTATGCTAGCCACTAGCAATAAATGGCAGGCATGTTGTGGTGCTGCCCAGCGGCTACCGTACCACCACCTAACGCAGTAAACTGCAATGGTGACAGAGCAGTCCTTGCTGCCACAGTATGATAGTGGAATTCATGTCTGGACTACTACAGTAGAGTTTGACAATTCACATATGAAATAGTAATTATATTTTGCATACATATATATTTATATACATACATGTGTATTGATTATACCATTACGCTACGGAGTGTTTAGTTGCATGGTTTACCCATTGTGTAAATTGCCTAATTACAATTTTGTTGGAGATTTTGAGATGTAGTCTTAGTAGTATGGTTTCTATATTCTGTTACTAATACTAGTGTTAGTTGGAGTGTGGTTAGCTTGTAGGGTTATGCTTAACAGGTTAATACCTGGGGTGTGTTTTTGACTACATCAAGTAGTTTGAGTAAGTAGGTTATTAGTAAACCGCGTTTGTAGTATTTTCAGTTTCAGTCAGTTAGTAATCTAGTGCAATGTTCAGTGTCTATGTTTATAGCAATACTACTATACCGAAATGTAGGCTAGTAAGAGATATTCCTGATGTTGTCGGGCAAATAATTTTTTGAGAATTCGATCAATCAATAGTTCCATCCTCTAGTCGAGGGTTGGATGCAATGGTTCTCCACTTGTCCCGATGGTGTGCTGTTCTGATAGACTGTGAATAATTCAAGCCTGTTCACTGTGAAATATTTGTAAACCATGATGTTCTTGGTCTCCCCCTCCCTCTGCTGCCATTCACCTTCCCTTCCAACAATGTACGGTATATTGAACTCTGACGAATGATGTGGCCAAAATAAATAAGTTTCTTTGTCTGTATAGTGGCAAACAAGCTTTTCTTATTTTTTAATTTTTCTGAGAACTTCTTTGTTGGTGATCTTCTTTGTCCATGATATTTTCATCATCCTTCGATAAGTCCACATCTCAAATGCTGCTAAACGTTTGTACATTTTCTTAGAGATTGTCCATGTCTCTGCCCCATACATTAGAGTAGACCACACATAACACTGAAGAATACGCTTTGATAATTATCTGGCACTAAATAACTGAGGTGCAATGAAGCAGTGCGCCTAACTTCAACTTAACCTGCTGCCAACCTACTTTAGTAGGCTCCTCACGCCTAGACACAATGATGTGCTTTCTTTACTAGTTGCCTCAATACGCCCTTCAGAATGCCACTGCTGCTGACAGGCCAGTAACTGGGAGGTGTGGGGTTAAGGTCAATGGGAACTATTGCTGTCCTGAAATGACCTTAGATGTAGCTAGGACGTAAACCAATAACAACCAAGAACTGAGAACTATAGGGCCGACAGCAGCTTTCGCACCACTCCTCTTGCATTCGGGGCTAGTGTGCTAACCATTTCGCCATTTAGGCTCCCTGATGTCATGAGCCTATTCAGGCCTACTTGTCTATGTGACTCCTTGCCTGATAAGTCAGTGTAGAATTCTTCTTGGTTTTCCATCGGTGGCGATGACAACATTAACTTATCATTTTGTGTGACCATGTTGATAACTGATGAGTCCAATTTGTGCTTGGAATGTCCGGTGGTATGTTAGACATGTGTGTAGCTGCTGTCAGAGAGTCTGGGAGATGAATGAAACGATCTTTCCTCTGCTAACACTTTTGTTTAGCTTGAGATATATGATCAGTTTCAAAGTGTGTTGTGCCTTTACGAATAGAAGCAAACCATGAACTCCTGCTGTTGGCCACTATTTCCCAGGTTTTTGGGGTTTTTTTCTTGACGATTTATACCCCCTATCATGGATAAGTCTGAAAAGACTTGTTTTCACCATTAGACAATTTGTCGATAGAAAGCCCAAGCCTACACTTTTACCAACCCTAGGGATTTTTAAGCTCCCACACCACATAGACATGGTATGAGAGCAACTGGACAAATTGGCAGTGGTAGGGGTATGGGGAATTGAACCACTGACCTTCAGATTAGGAGTCCGACCTCGAAAAGAGTCAGACACTCTAACCACTCTGCCACAGAGAACACAATGTGTTAACATTACATTTCTTCAGATTGTATTCACTACTGCTACGTAGACTACTATGCCCTTGATACTCATTGACCAATTACACTGTCGCTAAATCTGAGTGACAGCTGGTGTTTATAATTGACGGAACCTTGGCGTCCTCTTGTATCTGGGTCATTCTCTTAAACTGGACACTGCAGTGTGACATGGAAGCCAACATTGAAAGGTTTCCGAGTAATAACAAAAGACATTCTAAATAATAGCAGAATCCACGTTCATATGAAGGGTTACATGTTGTGCATATGTCAAAGTTGAAAAAACCCGGAAACTATTTCACTTTTTTATTTAGATTTCATGCAAATTGATCGATGGATTTATATCGCTTGCATAACATGGAAATCAAAGACACATCCAGAAAATCACTTTAGCACACATAACAAGATTTGATTGATTCCAGTTAAGCAAAGAAGCTTATGTCTGTCAAGAAAAAAAGTTCTAAAATATGTTTTTAAAGTTTTCGCAGACGCATTGTGTAGTGTAATTTGTTACATTTTCACTTTAGCACGAAATCATACAAAAAGAAGCTCCTCACACTGAAGTATCAAAAGTTCAAAGCTGGAGGTCTCAATGACAGCACATAAAATATCTCTTACCATAACTCAAGGAGGGCCGCATTTAGTTGTGAATATTTAAAGTAATGATTTAATTAAACTCCAAAGCGAAGGTTTGATCAACAAAAATGACAACGCCTGGGTTTAAAGTGTTTCCACTTCACAGAATCCAAAAGGATCCAATCTAGATGCTTTGACGATAAGGCAAGTTCAAAGGTTCTTTTTTTTAGATGATTCTGGAAAGCAGCGTCACTAGGGATTGGCTAAAATCGTGTCTGGTAACACAAGTAATAATCGTTGTTTGAATATGCTTTTCTTCAGACTACCTTCCCCCAGATCATCCATCTTGGAAGCGATGATGGTAGACTCAGGAGAAACCTCGTTTTGAATCAGATGGCGGGGCCGAATTGGTAGACTGGTAGAACGCAGGCTTCCCTTGTGGATGGTCCGAAGGTAGAATCCCTTCCAAGTCAAAGCAATGACTCTGAAGTGGGCAAGACCATAATCGAGCTGTGGCCGGTACTGGGTTGGGTCAAGCAACCCACATATGGAAATGCGGGCTGCTCGACAAGACCAAACCGCATTGGCCATCAAATGTGGGGAAGGGTTTGCTGCTGTAACTTGTTGCTAGGAGACACACCGTGGCGTCCCGCATTACTCTCTTAGCAAGGTTTGAGCCATTGGGCCTGGACCCATCATACATGTTTTATTAGCGCTTTGATGTTTCAGATGATAATCTGGCTTTAAATACAGTCTAAAGGAAATGGAGAGGAAGTATTTATTCATACCATTGACATTTGCAGAGTTTAGATGGTGTTGGTAGTAACAGAAATAAAGTTGTGAGCTCGTAAAATGTGATTTAGACGTTCTCTGCATTCCTTCCCCTTTACAAACAGGTCCCTTATTACACTAACCATCATGGTCAACTCTCTAATAATGGTTCATTATTATATCGATTAATATAGGCCTTCTGCACAGACGAGGGCGTAATGTAAACATGACAGTATGTAGCATAACCCTCTCCTTGGGACTAGTAACCACCTTCTTAATACAGACAATACTAATAATAGGTAATATCTTGGGTGTTAAAAGTGACATGGGTATGCAGGTATTGCAATACCTCAGAGAGTTTGATGCCCCTGCCCTGCAGAGTTGTAAACCACTGCCTTGTGGTACAGGTTCTTGACAGAACCGAAGGCTAAGGGAGAAAACCCTGAACAGAAAACCATGTCACTGTGGCAGCATCAAGGGTGGTTGATGTATGGAACCCCCACCATCTCCCGACCAGCCATTGCAGGGACAAATAGTTTTGCGCCTGTCTGGACATGTTCTTGCCAGTGTGAAACCTCTATTTGCTCTCCGAGAGAGTGCCACTGGTAACTTGAAAAGCCAGCAGCACTTCAACACTTTTGCAGGCAGCTTTCATGAAATGAAGACTGACTCATGGACATCACTCTCACAGTGGAGAGCTAAATGGAGAGCGGCAGTCAAGTAATGAAAGCAGTCTTTGTCGCATCATGACCGACAGCATGATGATGATGATGATGACAAGTGACAGCGGCGGCGGAGTACACCGTCCACCTTAGCTATGGAAGCGGAGGAGTAATGGTAATTAATACACATCAGATGAGGGGGTAGAGTCCGTGGACATGTAATACATAGGCTGTCGGCACTCGGGCGGGATTATATTAACGAAAACATGAAATAGCTATAAGAAGGAGAGACGCAGCAGCCAGCAGCAGGAGCGGGGAATCCATGGTATATTAATTGAACTAGAGGAACATAACGGTTAAAACACTTCACATTTTAAGTGACTATATCTACTTCACATTTCAAATCTTGTAAAATAGATTTTTGTAATTGTCTAAATACCTAGATACCTGTAACACTTACGGCCGGAAGATAATATATATGAATATCATTCATTTACAAAAAAAGAAAAACTTATCAAATTGGTGCATGTGGCTACCTAGCATGGCACTTGGCATTACTAAGATAGGGCAAGGACTGGTTAGCTCGGTTTCAGGATATATTTCCACTGTTTAAAGCTGCATAGTCCAATGCAAACACATTTTTAAAAGCGAAAACAATGATCGACATGTGATCCGACATATCAAACTTAGATACTGGTGCACTTATCAAACATTTGTCACCACATGAAATGGAATACGGCACCAGTTTACTCAGTTTATAGAACCTGTTATTGCATAACCCTATGGTGTCATGGTTTTGGCGTGCTTGCCAAAATAAAATCTGTACGTTTTCAGTTGAATTATCTCAGAAGTTAGCCATTTAAAATGGAAGTTACTTCAAACTAAAGTAAAGTATATTAAAACGATCAAGACAATACATTTATCTCAGAAGATTACAGAAACTGAAAACCATCGGCGTATGGAACTTTGATCTAGTAATGTACCAAAAGAAAAACAAAAGACAAAATCAGAGTGTTATCCCGAGTCATGGCACACTTAATTTTCAGGAGATTTCAATTTGTTCGCAAATTCAATGATCCTGTTCTGAACGGTTCATTGATTGGTTGGTAGTTGGAATTTTACATCCTGGCAACATCTACGGTCATATCAGGACGGTCACCGACTTGTGACAGTGTACACTCATGGCGACGTTATAGTGCTGCCCCACTGAGAAATCAGGTTGCCGGCACCATGACCCACTATCCCACACAGTCACATTATCCTGACACTGAGCTAAGCAGTACTTGCCCTATCCTATTAATGCCAAGCGCCAGGCAAGGAACCGATAAATATCAACTTTATAAGTCATTGCTTTACCTTGACCAGGGTTTGAACCGGTGGGGAAGCGAACATATCCCGCATGCGAGGCCCGTGTTCTACCGATTTGGCCATCATGCCCGGTCTGTACCGAACGACTTGCCCACGATGTAGGGCGCAATATCTCATTATTTTCCAAAAGCGTCACTTTAATTGAAATGCTCGTCTTTAATTCACATACTTTCCAGGCACCGACTTCCCATTATGCGCCTTTATCGAGTCATTCCAGCATATTTCACACTATTAAATGCAATTCACCAGGTGTTCATGACTGCATTCATTCAAATTTTAGGCCATCACTAATGTGTGAATTGGGACTACCTCGACTGACTCTAGAAGCGGTGGTGATATATGAAGTAGGACCAGGCCGAATGAGTTGAGCGTCCGTCACCTGTTTTGGGAGATCCGGGGATCCAAACCAATGGGATCATTGGTTGGACCCCTGATCGGCTCAAATCATTGACTTAAAAATTGATAATTGTCGCTTCCTAGCCAGGCACTTGACATTATTAGGATAGGGCAAGGACTGGTTGGCTCAGTGTCACGATATTGTGAATGAATGGGAAATCAGGTCATGGTGCTGGCGGACTGGCTCCCAGTGGGGCAGCACTATAAAGTCGCCATTAGTGCGCACTCTCCTGATATGACCTTATATGGTGCTAGGACGTAAAACAACAACAAACTATATAAAGTATAAATCATGAATCCATAGACATCAGTCAGCGTGTGTTGGAATGGATGATAACATATACAGTAGGTGACAATCTGTGTTTGTTTGTTGTTTTATGTCCTAGCAACACTTAAGGTAATATCCGGACGGATACCAACTTGTGACAGAAGACATGCTTGACAACTGTATAGTGCTGCCCCACTAGGAGCCTAGGCGGCTGGCACCATGACCCAATATCCCACACAGTTAAATTATCCTGGCACTGAGCCAACCAGTCCTTGCCATATCCTAATAATGCTGAGTGCCTGGCTAGGAAGCGTCAAGTATAAACTTTTAAGTCATTGGTGGTTTGACTCGACAATGACCTGATATCCCACACAGTCAGATATTGATATCCCACACAGTCAGATACCCTCATAGTGTGCTAACAAGTTGTTTGTGATGCTCAGCAACACGGGTAATTTGGCATTCGATCGCCGCCATAGCCTCATAGCATTAAGATAATACTTATGCTGCCACCTATCTAGTAACAGTGAAACTACCTTCTGACTTATGCATCAGCGCCGCCTAGATATTCATACTTTGATACGAAATACTTCGAGATGCTAACTCTGTCTTACTGACCTGCCATCTGCGGTCGCCCGCTTGAACTACTGGCCCAAGCGCCTATATAAGGACTGACTTAGCGGCAGTGAGCTCACTTCGACACGGCCACAGGAGGACACTAGCTGGCTTTGAACTGACATCCCACCCACCCCTGCTAAAAGACTATATAGGGCTAAGGGTTAAAGCTTATTGACCTCTTTGTGCATAACTCATTGGCTGATCCCACTGTGCTAATTCTGTTGAATTTAATATGTGCTTACTAAAATTGACATATGCTTACTACAGACTCATTATTGAAAAAGAAATAAATCCATCTTTAAACTCATATGCGGTGTCGGTGTCAAATTATTGCCCTACCATATCAATGCTCAGCCCGAGGCAGGGTAGCGACAAGTATCCATATTTTAACGTACTGGTTTGACTCGGTTTGGGAAGCCTGCACTGTCAGGGTCAGGTTGTGCGGGGTCATGGACACTGATAACTGCAGGGGTCAAGGTCAGATGTGGATGTGGGTTAGTGCTAGCTATTCTACCACGCAGCGGTTAGACACGCACACTGCTCACTGCAGGGGTCAAGGTCAGATGTGGATGTGCGTCAGTGCTAGCCATTCCACCATGCAGCAGTTAGACATGCACACTGCTCACTGCAGGGGTCAATGTCAGATGTGGGTGAGGGTCAGTGCTAGCCATTCCACCACGCAGCAGATAGACATCCACAATGCTCACTGCAGGGGTCAAGGTCAGATGTGGATGTGGGTCAGTGCTAGCCATTCCACCACGCCGCGGTTAGACATGCGCACTGCTCACTGCAGGGGTCAAGGTCCGATTTGGATGTGGCTCAGTGCTAGCCATTCCACCATGCAGCGGTTAGACATCCGCAATGCTCACTGCAGGGGCCAAGGTCAGATTTGGATGTGGGTCAGTGCCAGCCATTCCACCATGCAGCAGATAGACATCCGCAATGCTCACTGCAGGGGTCAAGGTCAGATGTGGATGTGGGTCAGTGCTAGCCATTCCACCACGCAACAGTTAGACATGCGCACTGCTTCCAGTGTGGTATGTGCCTTACTATAAGATTACCCAGCAACGACTGACAGCGAGAATATTTGTTAAATTTAGGTTTTGTAAATGCAAAGCTTTTCGTGGAACACGTCATAGTTGATAGAGTTGAGTTTTACGACATCTAGGAAGTGTGTCTGGTATTTTAATACGGGTGGTGAGTGGGTTCTGTGGTTGGGTTGGTGGTGGGTAGGCAGACTAGGGTGAGTGCCAAACCGTGTAGGGACTCTGTCCACCCCTGATGCTGACACTTAGCCATCTCTGCTGATTCCGTCCTTCACTCACTAAATCTCATTAACAGTTGCACCCTTACTGGTACTTCCGGTGTGTGATGGTCCAACTTCCGCCAGTTGCCCCAGCCCTGTCTGGCACTTTGTTTTTTGGGTAAATATTTTATTCATCTGAACACATATTTTGTCAGCGCCGAGGGACTGATCTTCCAGCCGTTGAAGCGATCACTTTTGGTTTGTACATGGGGATGGGGAAGTGGAATGTGCTGCATTGTCTGCAGCACACCACATTCTAAACATTGAAAGTCGGGGAGCAGCCTATGCTGCATATTGTACAGCATAGCTACTCCACGTAGTGCAGGAATGACTCGCCTGCTAATCGCCGATCATTTCACTGCAATAAGATGAATTGAACTTGAAGAGTTCAGGCGTAATATCTTACCAACACCATTCAGGCTGAAATAAAACCAGGATTACCAGGTTTGTGCTGAAGCTGCCCTTTTTCTGATATTCAAATCTGTTTGTTCGTGGAAGGCAACACCACCCCTGTATACAGTGCCCTACTCAGCAACTGATAGATTTTTACCTGGAAAGCGCAACCGCAAATGATTTTTCACAGAAAACAACTGAAATGGATTTGTCGGATTTCGCATCTGGACTCATGACTGTTTGGCGCTGGTTCTTTGGGTTTTACGTCCTTGCAACATATAGGGTTATATCACGACGGGATCTCTAAACTGCATTCTCGTTATGTGTTTCCGGAGTTCGGATCACCCTCCTTGCTAATATCGTAATCAAACTGTTTTATTTCTAATGTAGGACAATGTGCTTGCCTATTATGCTCGAAACTCCTCATGTTGCAATTTGCAGTCACGGATGATCGCCTAATCGTATAGTCAGATTTGTTCAAATTGACTTAAGCTGATGGTTGAGGTAATGTAACATCAGGACATCTATTGACAAGGACTTATACATTTGTTTGTTGTTCGTTCGAGTTTTACATCCTGGCGACATCCTACAGTCATATCAAGATGGGTACCGACTTGCGACAGTGTGCACTCATGTGAACTTTATAGTGCTGCCCCATTGGGAAATCAGGCCACCATCACCATGACCCAATATCCCACTCAGTCATATTATCCTGACACTGAGCCAACCACTACTTGCCCTATCCTAATAATGCTGAGCGCCAGGCGAGAAAGTGACAAGTATCAATTTGAAAGTCATCGGTTTGAGTCGACCGGGAACCAAACTCCCAACTTTCTGGATGCTAGGCCCAGGGCTCTACCGATTAGGCCACCGCGCCCGGTCTTATTGATGGCAGTACCTCTGGGTAGAATGAGGCCTTTGTATCTTATTACAAATGTAATCAGTTTGTTCATTATTTGTGTGGAACTTAATGTTGGACTGTGACCAATATGCAGGCAGTCTATACCCAAGGTCGCACACCCATGGACTTGGAATTTATAACTAGACTCACACAGGGTCAGATGTAGATAACAGATTCACCCCATACCTCCAGTACAGGGATGAAAACCAACATATTATACGGGCGAAGAATTTTGACATGCTGGGGAAATTAACTGAGCGAATAAATTCTTAATTTAAGAAGCAAAATATATTCTTTATATATGTCTTCATATTTCCCCCCTACCTTTGAGTTGAAACATATAATAAAACATCTAGCTTAATCAGATTTAAAAGTGAAATCGACAGCATTCTATGGCCGCCATCTTGTCTTTTTGCATTCTCTCCCATTTCGCCAAATCTGTGCGATATGGGTAGCCATTTGATACTGGAGCCAGAGTTTCTACTTTCTGTTCCATACTAAAGCTATTTTCGCTTGTATTTACACTCCATTCTCATTCACCCCTGTACTGTAAGTATGGGGTGAACCTTTTATCTAGGTCAGATGCGGATCAGCCCCAACCAAATGATGTAAATTTCTCTGCATAAATAACTAATCAATCTTGAAAAGTTTGACAAATCGGCAATTAGTGAAAGCCTCCGCATTGCGAACTAATTGAACTGAAGTCTTTCTTTGCTTCAGCAGGATATCTGCAATACCAACATTTCACTGGCCATTTATTACTCTGACAAATCTGAGTTACGGCCTTGTTTTTCTTTCTTGTTGCTTTGTTGGTTTTTTATGGCGGGTGACTGGGCGGAGAAGGGGTTTCATGTCCTATTGCTGAAATGCTGGCGGAGTTATTGGTCTCAGCAGAGCCTGAGTGAGGCTGGGGACTGTGAAAGTACAACGTCTGAACACTTTGACTTCTGGATACTGAATGGTTTATTCACGGCCTAGGGCTCGCTGAACCTGCCGGCTAAACTTTCCATGACGTCATCTCATTTACATAATCCTTTGTCCAAACCTTTGCATCTCATGCCTATACATCTATTATGCATATATCACAGGGCCTGAAAGGTGAAGCTTAGTTAGATCTTCCCATTCCGCAGTTTGGGCGCCAAACTGTGTCTGGTGTCACTTCTATGGTATATATATATATATATATATATATTTTGGTGAATATGTTTATTCTGCTGAGTATGCCTTTTGTCAGCACCGAAGCACTGGTCTTCCAGCTATTTTCTTATTTCAGGATTATTTACAAAAATATGGTAGATAGAGTAAGGTACACGATAACAGTTATTATTGCTGATTACACAATTTCTAGCATATAACACAATGACATTCTGTAACGCACGAGTTCCACAGCAATATGGCAACAGTATTGTCATATGACTACATCAATATTAGGTAGATCAATGTGAATATTTACATGGTCTTTAGATTGTAAGCAGAAGTTATCTTTTCTATTCATTTGGTAAAGTTGTAGTATATTTAAATGCAAGGTCTGGTCAGTTGTATTTAGAGAAGCAGTATATAAATGTAAGTTTGCTAGAAATATATTAGTGTAACACTATAGTGGCTAGCTGGGTGTTTTTGTTGTTTCAGTGTTGAGTCAGCTCACAGCCAGATGAAATCTGCGGTTGCACTGGGGTTGTGAGTAACACACTGGACCAGCTGTAGCCAGTGAAGCAGTAGGACCTACCCCATTGCATTTGGTTCTAAATATTGCATTTTATTCTGACTGTCCCTGTCATTGTATGTGGTTGACTGGATATAACGGAGACACATCAACAAATAAAAGGTGCACGGGGGGGGGGGGGGATTGAGATGTGATGCATAAATGAGATATGCACATTTTATTTGGATCTTGGCATACAGAAACACAACACAAGTATGATTGGTTGAGAACGCTGACTCCGGCTGGGCACACAATAATAGCCTACTGTTTTTTATTCAGATTGGGAAAAACTCTGGAAGCAAATGGCGGATGATACTGGGTCTCACGCTTCCACGTGAGCAGGTCGAACTGGAGGCTGTTGCCATCTTAGGCACAAACCCAGTAGTCCAGGCTGATCATGCCCGATCACTGAGTGGACTACTCATGCCTTCCGATAAATAATATATATATATATAATATATGTTGTATTATATTACATATAAATAGTATTTGATCATTGAAGTTGCATTGTCCGATGATTTGGAGTTAGTGGGATTGTTCGGAACTAACAATATTAAGTTGATCGTTATAATCTACCTTACTTTAGTTTTAAGTAACTTTTTTATTTTAAATGCAAAATTAATATTGCCAAGCATGCTACAACTCTGAGACCATAGGCTTGTACAGGAACATCTTCTATTAAATTCACTTAGTATACCCTTCTATGTGGTAAGAAATGCTTAATATGTGCAGCAGTATAGACTACATCACCATTCCAGCCGCGTGGTGCATTGTGGGATCTGTGGAAGATAAACAAACCCCTGCGAAGCACATGGCTAATGCTAAGACACTGGGTGCAGCTATGAAATGTGCTAGCTCATCTCAGCTCTTGTTTGTAACATAGAATACCAACTAAAAAATATATATATAATAAATTGAGATGTTAATCTTTTATCTAACATTGCATTTAGATCAATCTACTCAGGATATCTTATACCATCTGCATTTAGATTGAAACGAATCTGGTCACTCAAGTAGGGTTAGAGCCATAGCCAGAGTCAGTTTTACTCATTTAATTCATGTTTTTATTCATATCCTATGGTTAATGACATTTGTTGGGTTAGGAAATGGATAGGGTTAATCAGACATTGGCTATATATTTCTTTGAAACAAGTTTTTGTTGACACATTTTAATATTTAGAACAGGAATTACTTATGTCTAATCAATGGTGATGTAAACATCAGTGTGTAAAGTGACTGAAGTTGTATCTTTCTTAGCTCAAAATGCTTAATTATGGAGAGTTGTGTCTTAAACATATTCATTATATTATTATATTGCATCCATCCATCCATGTTTGTGCCAAATTGTTATGTATTTTTATTAATTTTGAATAAAATCTAAGTTTTTCCCTATGCGTATCGGCAAACTCAATGGTCATACGCCCTTGCTTTGCTGCCAATGTTAATCTTGTATCCAGCATTGCATTTACATCAATATCAGCACATCTTATGCCATGTACATTTACATTTAGACAAATCTTGCCACTCAGACTAGGTTTAAAGCCATAACCAGAGTTATCCTCTGGTGAGTGACATATGTAGAGCTAGGAAATGAGTAGGGAAACAAGTTTCTGTTGACATATTTGGCATTTTAAAATTTAGAACAAAAATTAATAACGGTGATGTGGATATCAGCCTAAAGGTGACATTATTTTGCATGTAGCTCAAGATGTTTAACTATGGCTGGTTTTGTCTTAGATATATTCATCACATCAATATATTGCATGTGTGCATACATGTGTATGCCATGTGTATGCCAAATTGTTATGTATTTCTATTAATTTTGAATAAAATCAAAGTTTTGCCCTATGCGTATCAGCAAAGTAAATGGATGTATGCATTTGCTTTGCTGCCAAAGCCGTTTTCAGCGCATGCACAGTCGGAATGGTGATCTCGTCTATCCGTGTCTTAAGCGGGACGCTCAATCCAAGAGCAGTTTCTGCTCATTTCTACTTTTACCACGCCGATTTTTGCCGATTTTTGCCGATTTGTTTAGACATTTGTAGGCAATCCGGAGACTTGTGTGACCCACACAAACTATGATCAGTATGCTGACAACCATAGACATATTTACATTTCCCATTAGATAGTAGCTTATAGACACTGGTTCTTATGATATAGTGGGTATTATCCCGATCATGGATAATACGTCATTTCGTCTTAAAATTAATATTCCCATCATAAATTATGCAACACGTAACATGTCGCAGACAAGCGTCTGCCATATCTCGTGCATGCGTCCTATCCCCAGGCTGCTATCTAACGTAAGAGCTTTTCAATCAGAGTAGACCTCGGTGGTTGGTCGGTTGTTGGAGTTTTACGTCCTGGCAACATCTAAGGTCATATCAGTACATGTGTACTGACTTGTGACAGTGCACACTGATGGCAATTTTACAGTGCTGTTCCACTGGGAGGCCAGGCTGCTGGCACCATGACCCGATATACCAGTTACTCAAAGTATTACAACACTGAGCTAAACAATCCTTGCCCTATCCTATTAAGCCCACGCACATAGGTTAGGTAGCGACAAGTATCACTTTTATAAGTCATTGGTTTGACTCGACCTGGAACCGAACTCCCGATCTCCTCCACGCGAGGTCTGCACTCTACCGATTCGCCCACCGCGACCAGTATACCTCGGTACAGTTTAGAGTAAATTCGTGTATAAATGGTCAAGTCGTTACGTAAATGGCACCGGCAGAACTGTCAAGGGCGGAGCACAGCCTCTAAAAGTATCCACCGCAAGAACACGATGAACAAATGATGAAGCGAGTTTCAATTTAGCAATGACAGACCCAGCGTGTGGGCTGTCAATGGCTAAGTGACACCCACTCCATCTGAAAGTGTGACACCGACAGCGGAAAGCGATGCCATGACATCGCTTGGGAATGTCGGTAGTTTCTGTAGTGTAGTGAATCGCAGTAGTGTATGTAGTGTCTGTAGTGTATGTAGTGTATGTAGTGTCTAGTGTATGTAGTGTATGTAGTGTATGTAGTGTATGTAGTGTATGTAGTGTATGTAGTGTATGTAGTGGATGTAGTGTATGTAGTGTGTGTAGTGTATGTAGTGTATGTAGTGTATGTAGCGTATGTAGTGTATGTAGTGTATGTAGTGTATGTAGTGTATGTAGTGTCTAGTGTATGAAGTGTCAGTAGTGCCTGTAGTCTCTGTAGCGCATGTAGTGACTGTAGTGTATGAAGTGTATGTAGTGTATGTAGTGTCAGTAGTGTATGTAGTGTCAGTGGTGTATGTAGTGTATGTAATGTATGGAGTGTCAGTAGTGTCAGTAGTGTGCGTAGTGTATGTAGTGTATGTAGCGTATGTAGTGTATGCAGTGTATGTAGTGTATGTAGTGTCTAGTGTATGTAGTGTATGTAGTGTCTGTAGTGTATGCAGTGTCTCTAGTGTATGCAGTGTCTGTAGTGTATGTAGTGTATGTAGTGTCTCTAGTGTATGTAGTGTCTGTAGTGTATTTAGTGTATGTAGTGTCAGTAGTGTATGTCTATGATTTATGGCTGGTTGGAGCAGACAGCCTGCCATCCAGGCCGCACAGCAATCACCAGCAACCTCCTACCAACAATTTAGAGAAGACAATATAGCATTACAAACCATCAAAAACAGAGACTCCCGATCTGAAAACATACAAACATATATATATAAAAAAAGGGAGACCCTGAAAATACCATGGGGGAAAACCCCAGAAGGGCATGTCATAAGTCACGACCCACAAACTAGGGTCCCCCAAGGGGGTAATCTGGACCACCATCAGTAGATAACAAACAGCTACAAACTATGTACAAACCGATAAATGTAGAATAGGCTATTTCATAAGTCATCATCATCATCATGCTATCGGTCGCGATGCAACAAAGACTGCTTTCATTACTTGACTGCCACTCTCCATTTAAGTCTCTGCGGTGCGAGTGATGTCCATGAGTCAGTCTTAATGTCTCTCAGCTTCAGGTTTTGTTGTGTTGCGTTGTGTTCCTCCTAGCTGACTTTCCGCTGTCAACGGAAGATGCGCTGTCCTTGGTAACCCGGGCGACGACAGATCCGGTATGGTGTTTTGTGCAGTTCTACATTTCATGAAAGCTGCCTGCAAAACTGTTGAAGTGCTGCTGCTTTTGCAAGTTACCACCGGCACTCTCTCGGGGAGCAAATAGAGGTTTCACACTGGCAAGAACATGTCCAGACAGGCGCAAAGCTATTTGTCCCTGTAGTGGCTGGTCGGCAGATATTGGGAGTTACATACATCAACCGCCTTTAATGCTGCCACAGTGACATGGTTTTCTGTTTAGGGTTTGCTCCCTTAGCCTTCGGTTCTGTCAAGAACCTGTACCACAAGGCAGTGGTTTAGAACTCTAGAGGGCAGGGGCGTCAAACTCCCTGAGGTATTGCAATACCTGCAGTCCCACTCAGTCACATTATCCTGTCACTGGGTGAACCAGTCCTTGCCCTATCCTATTAATCCCAAGCGCCAAGCTAGGAAACGACAAGTATCAATTTGGTAACTCACTGGTTTGATTTGGTCATCGCGTACAATGTGTATACATGGAGACTGGCATGTGCATGTAGAGCCGGCACAGCATCATTCCCACTGCTGCCCGCTAATTGGAAACTAGTAGGCCCATTTAAGGATACTATATCAGTTTCATGGCCCGGCCACGCCGCCGAGCGCGGCCTTTATTCAACACAACGCCCCCCACCCCTTGCGACTCACCGCCCCCGGTCCTTGTTAAGTCGGCCGAGGCCTCCACACCTAACTGCCTCCATAAGTCACGTGACTCCTGCAGGGTGAGCTGGTCACATGACCCGGCTGACGCTACACCTCACGTATTGCCGAGTGGAGAAGGGTGGGGCGGGGTGTGTGTGTGTGTGGACAGGGGGAGAAGGGAGTGGGTAGGGAGTTGGAGGGGGGGAAGTGAGTGGGAAGGAGGGTCAGGTGTTGGGCTGTGAGGCAATGGGTACGGGGAGAAATGCGTGGGTGGTGAGTGGGAGTATCGGTGGGTGGTGAGAGGGGGTCAGGGGTGGGGCTGGTGTGTGTGTGGGTAGGGGGTGGAGAGATTGGGTGGTGAGAGGGTGTCAGGGGTAGGACGGGTATGTGTGGGATGGGGGAGGAGAGAGTGGGTGGTGAGAGGGGGTTAGGGGTGGGACGGGTATGTGTGGGTAGGGGGTGGAGAGAGTGGGTGGTGAGAGGGGGTAAGGGGTGTGGGCGGGTATGTGTGGGTAGGGGAGGAGAGAGTGGGGTGGTGAGAGGGTGTCAAGGGTGGGGGGCGGGTATATGTGGGTAGGGGGAGGAGAGAGTGGGTGGTGAGAGGGTGCCAGGGGTGGGGGCGGGTGTGTGGTAGGGGGAGTATCGGTGGGTGGTGAGAGGGTGTCAGGGGTGGGACGGGTATGTGTGGTAGGGGGAGGAGAGAGTGGGTGGTGAAAGGGGATCAGGGGTGGGACGGGTATGTGTGGTAGGGGGTGGAGAGAGTGGGTGGTGAGAGGGTGTCAGGGGTGGGACGGGTATGTGTGGTAGGGGGACGAGAGAGTGGGTGGTGAGAGGGTGTCAGGGGTGGGACGGGTGTGTGTGGTAGGGGGTGGAGAGAGGGGTCATCGGTGGGGAGGGACAAGATTAGAACTAGGATTTGGCCCCTGTCGGCCCCTTCAACTGTCCAATTTAGAGGCAATTCCCCCACCCCCACATCCCCACCCTCCCCATGCCGTCGCCTCAAGGCCTGGATCCCAGCCTCTGTTGACAAGCACGTAACCGTCCCCCTCCCCCTGTCCTCAGGGCCGATGGCTCTGACCAAGTGTTATACTCCACCACTAGACGTGGTGAGGATGCCCTCTTCTGTTTTTGTCACGTGCAGCAATGAATGATCGCCCGAGCAGTAATTCCAACGCGAGAATATGCTGCTGTTTAGCTGTAGTCCGGTAGATGTGGAGCAGATTTAATCGGAAACAAATAATTCAGGCACATATGGGTTTGTTTCGGTTTTTCTGAATAGGTATGGCATGTAGTCTTTCAGAAAATAACAAGTCTGCCTCCCTGCCCGTCCGTGCTCTGCCCGGCGGTGGCTCTGGCAACTCTCTTACTCGCCTTCAGGACCACCAGCTGCCTTCCCACCGCCTCAACTCATCCTAAGCACCACCACCACCGCCACGGCCACCACCACCACCACCAGCACCACCAGCGACCCCCTCTGGCTCACTCTAGCACAATCTAACCACCTCGCACCACCCCACCAACGCTAGGCTAGGAAGCGACAAGTATCAATTTTATAAATCATTTATTTGACTCGACCGGGAATCGAAGTAACGACCTTGCACACAGGAAGCCTGCGCTATACCTATTCTGTCACCGCATCTGGTCCTGTCATTGTTAATTCCTACTACCACTGATAATGGCATACGACAGCTGACACTATCATACTAACCCTAACACTGCGATAGCACTAGTGACACCACCCTACCCACACAGACCCCGCCCTACTACCACTGACACCACTCTACCAACACCGACGCACCACGAGGAACACCACTCTACTAATACTGACAGCACCCTAGCACCACTGACACCATTACAGTCACCACCCTATCAACACTGACACCACCCTACCACCACTGTCACCACCCTACCACAACTGTCACCACCCTACCGCCATTGACACCACCATACCAGCACTGACACCACCCTTCCAACAATGACACCATCCCACCACCACTTACACCACCCTACCGCCACTGTCACCACCTCAGTATCACTGACACCACCCTAGCACCACTGTCACCACCCTACCACAACTGTCACCACCATAGCACCACTTACACCACCCTACCGCCAATGTCACCACCTCAGTACCACTGACACCACCCTACCACCACTGTCACCACACTACCAAAACTGTCACCACCCTACCACACTGTCACCACCCTACCACAACTTACACCACCCTACCACCACTGACACCACCCTTCCACCAATGCCACCACCCTACCACCACTAACACCACCCTACCACCACTAACACCACCATATCACGACTAACACCACCCTACCACCACTATCACCACCCTACCGCCACTAAAACCACCCTACTACCACTACCACCACCCTACCACCACAGTCACCACCCTACCACCACTAACACCACCCTACCATCACAATCACCACCCTACTACCACAGTCACCACCCTAACACCACCAACACCACCACTAAAGGCCCTGTCACATTATGGCGTATGGTGGGAGCGTATTGAAAACCTACGTAAGTCCTGCGAATGCCAGCCTATGATGACCTTTGGTGACATATCGGGTGTTTTTCAGCGTATCTGTAACCTATGAGGAGCGTACGGGGAGTGTACGAGGAGCGTATGAGAGCGTACTTTGACATTTGTTGACGGTTTTGATTGGCATATGGAACCTATGCGTAGCGTATGCATAGCGTATGTGTAGCGTATGCATAGCGTATGCATAGTGTATGAGTAGCGTATGAGTCAAGATCGATGTCGAGACCTATGGCATACGCTTGGAATACGCTGTGCATACGCTGGTCAGACTCTGTGCATACGCTAGGAGTACGCTCCCATACGTAACTCGGAGGTTACGTATGGTGATAAAGTGGTGACCTTATCACCATACGTAACCTGTGGTTACGTATGGTGATAAGGTCACGTATGTAGCTAGCGTATCTCTAGCTACATACGCTAGAGATACGCCGGTGACGCAAGTTGAGCATATGCGTAACCTACGGCAGTGCACCCCTACCGTACGAGGAGCGTACACCGGCGTACGAGGAGCGTACACCGGCGTATGAGTAGCGGATGAACCATACGCTCCCATAGGTCAAGATTTTTTTAGCATGCACAAACAAATTTGGACGGACGGACGGGAGAAAGCGTATGGCGGCGTACAACAGCATACGCCTGCATAGGCCGACACATGACGGCCTATGCATAGCGTATGCGTAGCGTATGCATAGCATATGGCAGTGTATGGCAGCGTATGCCGACGTATATGATGTAATGCGCCTACGCCGCCGTACGCTCCCGCAAAACACCCTAAAGGGGCTGTCACATTAGGGTTTTTTGCGGGAGCGTATGGCGGCGTAGGCGCGTTACGTAATATACGTCGGCATACGCTGTATACGCTACTCATACGCTACGCATACGCTACTCATACGCTACTCATACGCCGCCAGATGCCGCCAGATGCTGGCTTATGAGGCATACGCCGCCATACGCTTTCATAAATCCGTCCATCCACATTTTTTTGTGCATGCTAAATAAATCTCGACCTATGAGAGCGTATGGCCCGTACGCTACTCATACGCCGACATACGCTCCTCATACGCTGGCATATGCTCCTCGTACGCTAGGGGTACGCCGGCATAGGTTTTTCATACGCTCAACTTGTGTCACCGGCGTATCTCTAGCATATCTCTAGCGTATGTAGCGTATGCATAACCTACAAGTTATGTATGGGAGCGTACTCGTAGCATATGCACAGCGTATGCACAGTGTATGCACACTACTCATACGCGCATACACTATGCATACGCTACTCGTACGCTACTCGTACGCTCCACATGCCAATCAAAACTGTCAAAAAATGTCACAGCACGCTCCCACATGCTCCTCATACGCTCCTCGTATGCTCCTCATAGGTTCCACACACGCTCAAAACCAGCCAAAAGGTCACCAAATGTCATCATATGCCCGCACGCGCAGGACCTACATAGGTTTTCAATACGCTCCTGCCATACGCCGTAATGTGACAGGGTCTTAATATGACAGCCCCTTAACGCCACCCTACCACCACTAACACCACCGTACAACCACTACCACCACCCTCCCACCACTCTCACCACCCTACCACCACTGACAGGTTCCCTTACCCTCCTTACTTCTGGGCTTTGACCTTGCTACCATGTCATCACCAGCGCTCCTTACCAGCCACCGCTCCTGAACCTGTGCTGCTCCAACGACTAGTTGTTATTCGTGTAAAGAACCCTCCGCTTCTACAACGGTCCCCTCTGAAGTTTACTCTTCATCGAAAAATCGGACCGATTTATCGGGGCCATTTTCTATTGTTGCAGTCATGCAGCCTGTAACCGTCTAGGTTACAAACCACCCAAGAGAGAGTTGCTCCAACTCCTGCCCTTATACCCCCCCCCCCCAACACCCATGCTCCTACTCACCACCACCACTCCTACGGGACTAATCAGACTTCCATTGGCTGCAGAGCTTGTCACTTTATATTCTGGCATCTCCCATTCTTAAATCAGAACATTCCGGCCATTGCTTGCTGTTCGCCTAGACTTGTTCTCAATATGTGGCCAGCATGAATAATTCCGCAAAGCCTCATTGGAGGGCAGTGACTTAGACAAACAACCCTAGTTAGCTTTGTTTGTCTGTTGTTGTTGTACGCCCTAGCAACATCTAAGGTCATATTAGGGTGGTTACCGACTTGTGACAGTGCACACTCATGGCAATTTATAGTGCTACCCCACTGGAAAATCAGGATGCTGGCACCATGCCCCGATATCCCACTCAGTCACATAATCCCGACACTGAGATAATCAGTCCTTGCCTTATCCTATTAATGCCGAGCACCAGGCTGGGAAGCGACAAGTATCAATTTTAAAGTCATTTGTTTGACTAGACCGGCAACCGACCACCCAACCTTCCGCACGGACTGAGTAGAGCGTCCGTGTCCTATTTTAAGAGATCGGGAGATCCGAACCTATGAGTTTGTGGGTTCGAATCCAGGTCGAGTCAAACCGATGACTTAAAAATTTATACTTGTCACTTTCTAGCCTGGCACTTGGCATTATTAGGATAGAGCAAGGACTGGTTGGCTCAGTGTCAGGCTAATGTGACTGAGCGGGATATCAGGTCATAGTTCTGGCGGCCTGTTGTCCCAGTGTGGCAGCACTATAAAGTCGCCATGAGTGCGCACTGTCACAAGTGGATACCCGTCCTGATATGCCCATAGATGTTGCTAGGACGTAAAACAACAAACAAACTAACCTTCCGCACGCGATGCCGGCGCTCTACCGATTAGGCCGCCGCGCCCAGTCACAAGTACCCAGCACCCACTGGAGACGTAGGGCATCCTGTCCCCTTTAGTGGGGTGAATTTGTAAAAGTGTGTTTAGTCAATTAAGGGAGGATTGAATAGCAACACCCGCACACCTCCCTGAAATCAGGCACTTGCTATCTCTCTCTCTTTGTAAGAGCGCCTCGATACATATTTGGATGAGAGCTCTCATGTTCGGATTGACAGCTCTTTGTGAGGGTGATTTTATTTGGAGGAGGCCCCGAAGTGGCTGAGTGCGTGTGTGAGTGGGGCGTGGGGGCGTGGGGGGGGGGGGGCGTGGCCGGGTCGCAGGAGGAATGGCGCCGGCTTCCTGCGGGTTCTAAATGGCATTACGCCATGTGGGGAGAAGAGGCGTAAGATCTAATAGTCGCAGTGGGAAACTTTGATGCGACAAGGACGACCACAGCACCCTGTATGTGTGTGTGGGGGTGGGGGGGAAGGTGAAGGAGGGTTGGGGAGAGGTGGCTGGGGGCGCGTGGGGGGTAAGTGTCTGAAGGGGATGTAGACGAGTGTGGGGGCAATATGGAGTGTGTATGTGAATGAAGTGGGTGTGCTGGAAGTGCGGGAATGTGTGGGGCTAGTTGGTGATGGGGGAGGGGAGAAGTGGGGGAGTATGTGGGGGTACTGTGTGAACGGGATGTACAAATATACGGATTTACGGTTATATCTTGGCAGAGAGCATTATTATCCTATGGCGACGGAGTGAGGACCAAGGTTATGTAATAGAAAAGCAATGGGTGCCCCACTCGCTGTGTGACATATTAAGCTATGGGAAATATATGTTAATGCATAATGCCCGAGATTGTGATGAGATGTTCCTATATAAGAGACAGTTAATGTTTGGTGAAATGTTCCCTCTATGCACCAGTAAGGGTGCAAGTGGAGGAGAAGGACATTTTTAATATATATATTTATTGTAACTGTCTGCAACTACCTGTTACCACATGGCCAATGGGCCAGCACACCAGCCATACTGCATACATTATGTACACCCCCTGCAGCTGGGTTGGGTGACCACTGCCCCTACGGAGGGGGGGCTTTGCCTCCCAGGTGGTGGAGGGTGCCTGGTTGGCTGGCTGTGGGAGGCCCAGTCAGCTGTACATCTTTGCCCCACCTGACCACACTAGCCTCATGTTAATATTGATCATTCTAGACACTGCTCCAAACACACTGGGCAGCACACTCTACTCCTGACTCTTGAGTGAGTCACTCTCTCTTGGGCAGGAACCCAGACACTCTGTCTGATGCTCCACCTTTCATATATACAAACTAAGCTGTGTGCAACAACCATGGGACTCTGGTTCAATGGCCTGTAAGCACTGATTCATATCCATATTAAAGAGGTGATGAGACTCTGTGTGGACAGAAGGTAAGGGGTCAGGGTGATAGGTCACTAGTAGGTGAACAGGAGTTGATGCCAATAAAGCACAACTTCTTCACTGTCACTCTTGCGTGACTTGTCTTCCCTTTCTTCCTTATGAGTTTGTTGGAGAGGGGCATCAGGTGTGAACTGACAGACCGTCGTCAGAACGCGCCTGGTGAGAGTTTTGTGGTATATCTCCTGCTCTGACAGCTGGGGCATCCAGTAATATTACAGGGATGTGGGGCGAGTGTGGTGGGAGTCGGGAAGAGTTGGGGGGGGGGGGGGGGGCAATGTGGGGTAGGGATTGTGAGTGTGAAGGTAGCGTGTGGGGAATGTGCGAAGGGAAAGGATGGGTGCTGGAGGGAGTGGGAGTGATGTGGGGAGGGGAGAGGGGACTGTGTGCGAAGTGAGTGTGGGAGGTAAGTGGGGCGAGTGTGTGTGCGTACGGTGACTGGGCGGGGGGCGAGTGTGGAGGGGAGTGGGGGGAGTGTGTGCGCATAGTGTGACTGGGGTGGGGGTGAGTGGGGGAGGCGAGTGGGGGGAGTGTGTGCGTAGGGTGACGGGAGTGGGGGACGACTGTGGAGGGGAGTGGGGGGAGTGTCTGCCGGTAGTGTGACCGGGGTGGGGGGAGTGTGGGAGGGGAGTAGGGGGAGTGTGTTCGTAGGGTGACGGGGGTGGGGGACGAGTGTGGAGGGGAGCGAGGGGAGTGTGCGCGTACGGTGACGGGGGTGGGGGACGAGTGTGGAGGGGAGTGGGGGGGGGGTGTGCGGTGTGACGGTGGGGGGGGAGTGTGGGGGGAGTGGGGGGAGGGTGTGGGTGGGGTGGGGGGTGGGGGGAGGTGGGGGGGAGGGGGGGGAGTGTGTGCGGTAGGGTGACGGGGGTGGGGGGAGGTGGGTGGGGGGGGGGGGGGAGTGTGTGCGGGGGTGCGGGGGTGGGGGGGGTGTGGGGGGGAGGGGGGGAGGTGTGCGGGGGGTGAGGGGGTGGGGGACGGGTGGTGGGGGGAGTGGGGGGAGTGGGTGGGGAGGTGGGAGGGGGTGGGGGGAGTGTGGGAGGGGGGTGGGGGGTGTGGCGGTAGGGTGACGGGGGTGGGGGACGAGTGGGGGGAGGGGGGTGGGGGGAGTGGGTGCCGGTAGTGTGACGGGGGTGGGGGAGTGTGGGAGGGGAGTGGGGGGGAGTGGGTGCGTAGGGGGACGGGGGTGGGGGACGAGTGTGGAGGGGGAGCGCGGGGAGGGGGTGCGTAGGGTGACGGGGGTGGGGGACGAGTGTGGAGGGGAGTGGGGGGAGTGTGTGCCGGTAGTGTGACGGGGGTGGGGGGAGTGTGGGAGGGGAGTGGGGGGAGTGTGCGCGTAGGGTGACGGGGGTGGGGGACGAGTGTGGAGGGGAGTGGGGGGAGTGTGTGCGGGTAGTGGGACGGGGGTCAGGGAAGTGTGGAGGGGAGTGGGATGAGTGTGTGCACTTAGTGTGATGGGGGTCGGGGGAGTGTGGGAGGGGAGTGGGATGGGAGTGTGGGAGGGGAGTGGGGAATGTGTGCGGATAGTGCGATGGTGGTCAGGGGAGTGTGGGAGTGGAGTGGGGGGGGGGGTGTGCGCATAGTGTGACGAGGGTGAGGGGAGTGTGGGAAGGGAGTGGGGGGGAGTGTGTGTGCATAGTGTTACGAGGGTCGGGAGAGTGTGGGAGGGTGGGGGGGGTGGGTGTGTGGCATAGTGTGATGTGGCAGGGGAGTGTGGGAGTGGAGTGGAGGGGGTGGTGGCATGTGTGCAGGGGTGGGGAGTGTGGGAGGGGAGTGGGGGAGTGTGTGCGCATAGTGTGACGGGGGTCGGGGAAGTGTGGGAGTGGAGTGGGGGGACTGTGTGACCATAGTCTGCCGGGGTTGGCGGAGTGTGGGGGATGAGTGGGGGGGGAGTGTGTGTGCATAGTGTGACGAGGGTTGGGGGAGTGTGGGAGGGGCATGGGAGGAGTGTGTGCGCATAGTGGGCAGGGCGTCTGGGTGTGGGGAGGGGAATGGGGGGAATGTGTGCGCATAGTGTGACATGGGTCGGGGGAGTGTGGGAGGGGAATGGGAGGAGTGTGTGCGCATAGTGGTACGGGGGTGGGAGAGTGGGGGAGGGGAATGGGGGGAATGTGTGCGCATAGTGTGACGGGGGGTCAGGGGAGTGTGGGAGGGGAGTGTGGTGGGAATGGGGGAGAGTGGGGGAGAGTGGGGACAATGTAGAGAGAGGATTGTGTGTGTGAAGTGAGGGTGGGGGTAGTGTGTGGGGGGAGTGGGGAGTATGTTTGTGTGGGGATAGTGTGTGAAGTGAGTGTATGGGGGGAGTGAGGAGTGTGGGTTGTGTGTGAAGCGGGTCTGGATGGTGTGTTGGGGGAATGTTGGAGGGGAGTGTTTGGGAGAGTGGGAGCAATGTGCAGAGTGGACTGTGAAGGAAGTATGTGTGGGGGAGTGGGGGAGTGTGTGGGGTAGTGGGGGAGTGTGTGGGGGTAGTGGAAGGGGGTGTAGATGAGTGGGGGATGGGAGTGGGCGGAGTGGGGGAGAGTGGGATCATACATACATACACACATGCACGCATGCACATTCCTAATTAAATACACATACATAAATACACACATGCACAAATCTATACACGTACATATATACATACATGCACAGATACATGCACATATACAAGCACACATACATGCACACATACATATATGACTGCATACACATGCATACATCAATAAATACAAACACACACATGAACAGATACATACATCAACACTTAGAGCTATTTATCTAGGATTATGTAGCCGAGTTCACTTACCTAGAAATCATGTAAGGGTTTTAACATATAACACAACAGCTATGGCTTACATAAGTAATATGGGAGGTGTAATGTATGTGTCTTCCAGTTGTGTTGTTATCCGAACACCCCCAGTGTGGCACAGAGTGAGGTCACTACAGAACGTTCTAAATAAAGTTAGTTACAGTACAGAACTCATTGTGTTCAGACGTCCTTTACATTACATGGTGTCAGATGTGGAGGCAATGGTGCTTTCAGGCCCATTGCTTCCGGTGGATACCGGGCCACGACACCCCGGGCACAAACCAACATATAATACAAGTTCATTTTACCAGGATCGACACCCTGGTCATAGAGAAGGTACCACTTGTTTGAACTTCATGTTGACGTAGCGGCAGCACGCCGGGCAGCCACTCCCCGGGCGCCAACAAAACCTGCACAGACTTTATTGTAACGAGTGACAAGACGTTGCACAGATGCCTGGAAAGATGGCACAAGGATGCACGGATGCCTAGAGGCACATACACGACTACACAGGTGCCAAGAAGCACGGATATACGGATCGTCGGTAGAAACGAACGGCTCTAATGAAAACAGCCGGAATGAGGACGCGCAGGACGTCACGACATTGCTTGGAATGAATAAATGACAATACGATGCACAGATGCCTGAGAAGATGGACACAGATGCACGGATGCCTAAGAGGCATGGACACAGATGCACGGATGCTACGAAGCACAGATGTGCAGGACGTCGACAGGGACAGTCGGCGATAATGAAGATGACCAGAATAAAGACGCGCAGGACGTCGGGCAAGCTACAACAGGCAAGGTACCGAGATTCCTCGAGAATTGAGTTGGAGCGCCAGGAAGCAAGCACCAAACGCTATGCCAATGGAGGCATGTGATAGACATGAAGTGTGACTTAATATCATATATGAATTGACATAAGATGAAACATGAGACAATTCAAGGTAAAGGAACTTCTATTTCTGCATAATTAAATCTTTAACATCGACATGAAAATATAGGTATGCTGATATCCGAACGCCCCCAAGCAGCGCGGGGCCACGTCATGAAAGAATGTGGTTCAAGTATGTGTATGCGACAAAGTAGCGGTTGGCCGTCTGCTTGGTTAAAGCTGCATACTCAGGTGTAGACCTTATTTGTAACACAATATACGATATGATGTACTGCTAGAGTATCTATATCGATATAAATTATTTCATGCAGGCTGTAATAATTTGAGTGTGTCACCATAATATTGGTATTTTGTTCCATCATAAGATTGCTATGCTATGGGCTTGTTGTTAATGATGGAGATATAAAACTAAAATGTTGTATCGTATGAAACATAGTACCTACATGCATATATGTGTTATATGTGTCGTATGCAGGTGGAATTCCTATTGGTGCACACCGTTCCCATGGTGAACGAATAGCAATATATATTATATTAACCAACTAAATATATATTTAAAATTTTTTAAAGTGGATATCATGACCACTATATTGTCGGATGTCAGAATTGAATGAAGTATGTCACAACAATTTCACAATGACAAGGCCTGTGGATGACGAATTAATTGTGTAAAATATCCATTTGTGTAAAATATTGGTTATATAGAAACCAGAGTAAGCGAATATGCAGAATCTACCGGATATACTGATATTTGTAACGTTGAATTTATTGTCATATGCATTAAAATAAAATAATTTATATAAATATATTTAATAAATATATCTATATGCAATAGAAATATATATATGTGGAAAAGGTCAAAGAATGCAAACAAAGACATAGTATGTCCGATTGTGACGTTTTGAATTAGGAATGGTTTGGTTAGACTGTGCAACTTTAAATTGTTACAGTATGTTACCATGACAATACATGAAGAACATCACACATTTGAGGTCAAACAAAGACTTTACAGAACACATTCACACATAGGAAATGGCACATGAAGGTAACTGAGTATGCTTTTTGTGATGTTTTGTAAATGCTTTAAATTGTCTTACATGTCATAGATGTTATCCAATAAATATTCACTCAATACTTATTAAACAAACAAACAAAAATGTTCACTGATGCAATTGTTATAATTAAATAACTGACATGCCAGAAAAGCAGTACAATAATTAATAACGACACATAGTTCAGGTCAAACAAAGAATGGACACAACTCATGCAAACATAAGAAACGACACATGAAGTCAACTGAGTATGCATTTTGTATGTTTTTATAAATGCTATGTTTAGTTGCTCTTCATGTCATGGATGTTCTTGACTATATATGTTGACTCAATGCTTATTAAGCAAACATAAAAGAATGTTCACGGTTGAAATTGTTATAGTTAAATAAGTAACATGCTGGAAAAGCTGTACAATAAGTGGTAACGTCACATACTTAAGTTCGAACAATGAATGGACACAACGCATGATAACATAAGAAACGACACATGCAGCCAGCTGTGTATGCATTTTGTATGTTTATGTTTATACATATTTTTAAGTTGTCTTGCATGTCAAAGATGTTATCAAATGAATTTTGACTCAATGCTTTTATAAACGAAAAAAAAAATAAAAAATAATATGACGAAATGTTCACGGATGAAATTGTTATATGAAGCATGAGTTTAATTTGAACATTTTGGGAAATGTTGTGCATGAAATACTATATTGAATATTTGAATCTCATAAGTTATATAAGTCGTTTACTGTTGTTGCTATGCCACTTTCTGTTCTGCCTAGCAAGTGCCTTGTTATGTTCAGTTATGAATTGCATACAACGTTACGTAATAATACGCTCATTGTTCAGGTCATATGAAGAAGAGACAAAATAAGTCTACATTTAAGAAGTGACAACTGACCCTGACTATGTATTCGTTGTATTACTTATGGGTCGTGTTTTTGTATGATGGGCTACATTCGATAGTTTCCCATTTACATGTTTCATGGTTCTCTTCTTAAACATAGTATGTATAATATCTCTATATGTATTAGGTCTTCATGTACAATGCCATTTACATTGTTCTGGAATGTTAGTAAATTTGAGCATGGCATTTTATCCTCGCAATACCTGGTACCATTCTGTTATGGATAGGAATTATTTTAAAGAGGGGGATATGGCGTTATGACATTAGTTATAATAACACAAGAAGGACCTGTTGCTATCGATGGTAGTTTATATATACAAAATGTTACCATTGAATTTTGTTCCTCTGTTCCATTGAAAGGGAGATGTAATGTATGTGTCTTCCAGTTGTGTTGTTATCCGAACACCCCCAGTGTGGCACAGAGTGAGGTCACTACAGAACGTTCTAAATAAAGTTAGTTACAGTACAGAACTCATTGTGTTCAGACGTCCTTTACATTACAGGAGGGACTCGTTCCAAACCATGCAACTATATGGCCAAACTTATTTGGGACTGGGAATAGGAACACGAGATATGGCGAACAGTAGCACACATTCCAGGCAGTCAAATTACTCTGGGTGACAAGAGCCTAGATTTTCATGACCATTTAAAATGGTCGCTGAATCAGAGTATTTTTGACCATATTTGTTATAAAATAGGCAAACCAGAAATTGACTTATTTGCATCATGCAATAACAAAATATAACCTAAATATGTGTCTTGGCATCCGGAACCAGAAGCCTGGCGAGTAGATGCATTTTCATTAATTTGGAATAATAAATTCTATTACATATTCCCACCGTTCAGGATTTTCAGCACAGTGGCCAGGAAGATCAAGATGGATCACTCACACGCATTACTGATAGTACCAGCATGGGACACACAACCATGGCTAGCGGCAATAACATTAGCAGCAAAAGACCTGCTCAGGTTCCCATGAGAAAGGAACAACCTACAACATCAGGGACCACTCACAATCCATGGAGACTTCTCAACAACACCCCTTTTGGCATTCCTTTTCTAAGAAAGCATTTAGAACAATATGGTTTAGACAAAATTACACAAGAAAGACTCATTTCACACGAGTGGAGGAAAGGAACAGTGAAATTATACAAAAGTTATTTAAAGAAATGGGGACTTCATTGTTTGCTTAAAGGAGTCAAACCATTAAAACCTTCAATAGACCAAATATTAAGATTTAGAAGAATAGAAAAAGATGAAGGCTTAGGATTTGGTGCAATTAATGCAGCAAGATGTGCACTTTCAATTATTCTACCAAGGATAGATGGACAAACGATTGAAAAGCATCAGTTAGTATATTGGTTCATTAGATTGGTGTATGAAAGAAAGACACCCACACCCAAATATAATAGGTTTTGGGATGTGTCTGTAGTATTTAAGTTATTCAATTCATGGCCTAGTAATAGACATTTATCAATGAAGGACCTAGGATTTAAGTTAGCAGTGCTATTACTGCTAGTGATGGGATGCAGTGGCCAAACCATTGTAGCACTCTCACTCAATGGACTAGAGATAGATAAGGATGAGGCAACATTTGGTTTAGAGACATTACAAATCACCACAGGGGAACCACTCTCCACAGTAAGTGTAAATAGTTTTCCGGAAGATAAACGGATATGTGTAGTTTCAACCATTAGGGTGTATATGTCCAAGTCACGCGGAATAAGGAATTCCAGACAGCTTTACGCGGTTTGATGAAGCTGATTAGTAGCTATCTCAAGAGACACACCCACAAGATGGACCATCAAGGTGCTTAAATAGGCAGCCATCAATACTGGGTGCTACGCATCCCAATCAATGCGAAGAGTCATTGTCTCTAAGGCAAGACAACTAGGAATCTCAGTTAAGAGAATCCTTGCACACACGAGGTGGAAGACGGCTAGATTGTTTGCAAAACATTACAACAAACAACTAGAAAAGCCAGGCGACCTGGTGACTCACCTATTCACCAACTGAACTCGGGTGAGAACAAATTGTAATATTTTGCGCTAAAAACAATAGTATTATTACAACATTAAGTAAAAAATGATAAAAAATGAGATTATGTCAAATTCTCCCTGGACTACGAGTAGCCTGAGGCATAGTACCAAGGTAAAATAGTATAGTTATACAAATCTTACCTGGGTACAGATGCTGGATAACTGGTGTTTTCCTGAGGTATTTCCGCTTTTATTCCCGGAGATCACTTTCATCCGTGTTTTATGACCTACCAAAATATAACGAAATATAAGGACGGATTTGTAGTTCTGCCCCATTGGCAGACTAGGCAGCCAGCACCATGGACCTGATATCCCACTCAGTCACATAATCCTGACACTGAGCCAACCACTCCTTTCTCACCCTATCCTAATAATGCAGTACAGGCTAGGAAGTGACAAGTATAAATTGTTAAGTCATCGGTTCGACTCGACCATGGTTTTAACCCATGGGCTCGAGTCCCACTAGGTAGCAACATGAGAGACAGATGCTCAACTCATTCAGCCATCCCGTCTGGTAGAGTGAAGCCCCGTTCACACCCACAACTTTAGGCCGAACTAGATAAGGCGAACTAGAGGAGGCAAACTAGGCGTCCTGTCCACGCATGCAGTACTTGGGGCGGTTTAAGGTGGAAATCGGTCTCTGCGCATGAGCAAGTCCATACTAACCAGCGCCAGTTTTGGTTCGTCGACGTCACCATGAGAGAGTGTGGGCTCGATCTAGATATGTATTGACTGAATCGTATTGTTTTGGAACGGTCAAAACTTCTGCTGGGCAGTGAAACCCTAAAAATAAATGCTGAAAAAAAATATCTGTGCACCTCTAGCCGGTTCATAGACCAAATTATATTATATAGTGTGACATGCTTAATCTGCTTCAAGTAAACCGCTACTGTCCACACAAGCAAGGTGGGCCGACTTAAGCTAGTTCGCTTCATCTATACTACCTCGAGAGGTGGCATAGTTGAAACAAACTAGATGAGGCGACTCAGGCTTAAGTCGCCTCAGCGTAGTGTCCACATGACCAATTTGAGTCGAACTAAAGGAGGCGAACTAGTTAAGCCGACTTAACTCGCCAGTGTGAACGGGGCTTAAGTCAGTGTTTTTGGTCGTAGGTGTTTGCAATATCGCCATAACTGAGCCTGGCCATGAATATATGGCCATAGCTGTCGACATGTTGTAAAACATCCAAGTCACTTACTCACTCATCAAATACCTGAATAGACATTTAGCTGATGGAATCTTGACAGGCTGTTGGCAAAGCAACACCTAATGGCCTTCCGGAGGAATAGCGACATTCACCCCAGCGCATGCCTAGTACTTCTACTACGGGGCGCGGTGGCCTAATCGGTAGAGCGCAGGCATAGTGTGTGGAAGATCGGGGGTTAGGTTCCCAGTAGAGTCAAACCAGTCACTTTAAAATTGACACTTTTCGCTTCCGAGCCTGGCGCTCGGCATTAATAGGATAAGGCAAGGAGTGGTTTCAGCTCAGTGTCAGGATAATGTTAAGTGATTGGATTATCGGTCATGGTGCCAATAACTTGATTTCCAAGTGGGGTACCACTATATAGTCACAACGAGTGTGCAGTGTCACAAATTAAGTCAGTACCCATCCTGATATGACCGTAGATGTTGCCATGATGTAAAACTACAACAACCAACCATCTACTACCCCTTGCGCGCACCCCCCCCCCCAGCCCCCCCCCCCCCACCCAGCCACCCCCACCGCACCCAACCACACCCACCCCCACCCCCACCCACCCCCGGCGTTCCGGCAGTAACGTAGGGGTACCCCGGCGTTCTGGGCCGACGTTTCCGGTGGTTAATGTGACAGCTTTATGCGACGGGCCCGTCACACACACAGGGGTTGTGACGGGGTTTATTGTAGGTACGCGGGTAGCGGTTTGCGTCGTGACGTGACATATACTGACAATGAGGTGACGGGTGCCGTCAGCCTGATGCCCTAATGCGTCAGACACCTATTATGAGGCCACCGCCTTCTCTACAGGCACTGATGTCACTGGCCCAAGTCGGAAGAACTCGGCAAATGGATCACTCACGACCAAGTGTTCGACACCTTTAGACAGCAGGGATGGAAAATCTACGTGCTTTCGCCGAATTCCCACGATTTTTTTGTATTCACCGAATTAACTTCATAAAATACCAATACAGTTTGTGTGTTTGTTGTTGTTTT